>CM060321.1:48366615-48369115 GCA_030674155.1 Stramonita haemastoma | reverse complement strand
AAAAATAACAGAGATTAAAAAAAAAGATAAACAGAAAGAGACAAAATGTCAAGCAGACAATGCGGTTAAGATCAGTTTAGACAAATACAATGGTTTCCACTCAGCACTCCCAACCCTCCGCCCCCCATTTGAATTATAAGCCCGCCACTTCTTGGCCCCTTCCTCACCACACCACACTGGCTGCACAAAGCCACTGGTACAACAATTAGTCTGATTGGCTCAGACACTAAAGCCACCTAATCCCATTGGTGGAGAAGGAGCTATTACAAACCAATTGGATTGGCTGAAACACAACATGAAAATAATCCCATTGGCCCAGAAAGATGGGCTCGCAATGACTACTGGCTAGGTTAGAAAAAAGCCCAGTAATCCTATTGATTGAGACAGGAGTTGCAGGTGCACCCTGTAATTTTACTGGTTCAGATTATTTACATGTTTAAGGTTTAGGAAGAACTCTCTGAAAACATTACTCACAATGTGACCTTATTGATTCAGCTAATGTTATGTTAGACCTTTTTATGTAACATAGTCCTTTAATCATTTAATTAATTTCATTCTTCAAACCAATTAAACCAGGCCATGCAGAGGGCATCAGTCATTCTACTTAATTTCCCCCATGTTATAAAAGGCATAAATGTGATGATTACTTCAAAGTGATGAAAATACATATGAAATATCATTTTGGTCAGTGATACCCATGCTGAGCAAAACAACTAACGAAAAACGTCATATGATGTGCTAAAAGTAAAATGCTATCAAATTTCTTGAGGAAAAACAAGAGATTGGACTGGGAAGACAGGAGATGAATGAGAGAGGAGAGAGAGAGAGAGAGAGAGAGAGAGAGAGAGAGAGAGAGAGAGAGAGAGGGAGAGGGGGGGGGGGAATAAAGGAACAGACTCAAGCTATGAAAGGGAATGAAAGAAAAGGAAAATGTAAGAATGTGGAAATGCTTTCTCCACTGGGGAGGGAGTAGGATACACAAAGACTGGAAAAAACACCTCCCACAGACATCCACAGCAAAGACAAAGTAAGAAATACAAACGAACAGACAGAAAAAAAGGTAAAGATCACCAATAACACAAAACAACAATCTTTACTCAGCCACCCCTCCTTCCCCAATCTGATTAAACGTCCACCAAGAAGTCTAGACACTCTATAGCACCACACCCCATTGGCTATGCAAGCACCCTCTACAGCAACAGGTCTGATTGGCCGAGACACCTAAGCCCACTAATCTCATTGGTGGAGAAGGAGCTATTACAAAGCAATCAGATTGGCTGAAACACAACACAGAAACTAATCCCATTGGCTGAGAAAGACACAGGCTCACAATGCCTACTGGATAGGACAAAAATGCTCAGTAATCCTATTGGTTGAGAATGGGTTGCAGTGATATCCTGTAATATCACTGGTTCAGAGAAACAAGTTGTTTTTTTAAAGGTCTAGGGACTGTTTTCTAAAAATTTGGTCGAGTTGTGTCAGCTTTTTTTTTTAACAAAACTTCTTTTTGCTTACTTTATATCAGATAATGCAGTAAGACACATATGAATAAATAGGTACCTGAATAACCCTCCTAATAATTAAAAGTTCTACAACATATACAGTCCACATCTACCTTAAGAAAACCTTTCATTTCAGACCCATCTTTCCCCCCTCTACTCCCACCAGCACCCCACTGATCTCACCCCTTTCCCATACAATTTCCCCAACATGTACTGTTTCCCTCTCTCCCCTTTCCTTAGATCTTCTAGAAGTATTTTCTTCGAGCAAATTTCTTTTTTTTTTGTTTACCATCCTCCAAGGCTGTGGCAATCCAGTTAGCAAACGATGTTGCAGAATCTTGTCAACATGGCCGTGTGTACTCAAGTGCAGCAAGGGAAAAGGAAGAAAGGAATTCTTCTACACAACTTCTTTCTGATGGTGCATGTACTGCTCAGGCTCATTGGCTTTCATTAACTACACGCTAATTGTACATCATCAGTATAGAGTTTTCTCTGTCTGTCTGCATGTATGTTTGTCTGCCCGTGTGTCTACCTGTATCTGTTGCCTCTCTCTCTCTCTCTCTCTCCTCTCTCTCTCTCTCTCTCTCTCTCTCTCTCTCTCTCTCTCTCTCTCTCCTCTCTCTCTCTCTCTCTCTCTCTCATAGATTTTTACCGGCAGTAAAATAGACAAAAAAGTCAGCAATAGAGAAGAAAAGAAAGATGAGGAAATGAGACATTAACAGAATGACAGAAAGGAGGAAGCAACAGAAACAGTTTCCACAGAAGCTTCCACTCATTACGCCTCCCCCCCCCCCCCTCCCCCCCCCAATTCCTCCTAACTGCTGAAATGTCCACCAATGAGCCAAGACACCGCACCCAACTGCCTGTGAAAGCCACTCCTAAAGAAAACAAGTCTGATTGGACCAGACACCAGAGCCCACTTATCCATCAGCCAAGAAAGAGCTATTACAAAGCAATTGGACTGGATGACACACAATACAGATCTAACCCCGTAGGCT
>CM060321.1:48346615-48359115 GCA_030674155.1 Stramonita haemastoma | reverse complement strand
AAATTAGTTACTTTTTGTTGTATTTTTCGTTTCTCGGCTAGAACTCCGAGGCTCACCAATGGTAAGATTTTTGCATATTCGACCCTTTTCGCCCACCATTGAGGAAGCTGCATTTCCACTTCGGGAATGATGTCTAAACACCACAAGCGTGCATACGTTTAAAAAAAAAATGTCATGCTTTCTTTCCGCCACAAATGCCCTGTCCTCCGGAAAAGGCAGACCGAGTTTTAACGAATGCACAAGATGTTTTGCAAGCGTCCGGAGGACGTTTTCAGGGAGTGGAATCAGTACTGATGTTAACTCCAGGCAAAAGTCCCCCTGAACGGGCGTTTCCGTTGTGGCTGGAACCCGCGCTGTCAGGTCATCCAACGTTCTAACCACAACAAAATCCCACCACTGGTGAACCTCGCAACTCTTGTCCAGGAACGAAAAAAAAAACAACAGAACACACCCCCCCCCCTTCCCCTCAACCAACCAACCAACCAAACACACGAACAAACAAATAAGCCACAAAACCACCACAAAAAACCCAAACCAAACCAAAAAAACCCCACCCCTAAACGGTTACTGAATTTTTTTATTACGAAATAGCAAGTCTTCGGAGTTTCTGAAATGTTCGATTCTCTATATCAACCTACTTGATTGCACCGGGTAGAAAATATAGGATCTTGAAAATGCTGCTTGCACACCGTGAAAAAAAATCTGTCTTTTTCGTTCTTTTTGTTTCAGTGCTAGGCTAACCCACATTCACGGATGGTGAGATTTTTGCGTATGCGACCATTTTTGCCCACCATAAAGGTACACACATTCCCACTGCGGGAGAAAAAAACCCATCTGTTTGTGTAGAAGACGTTTCTTGGAGTATTGTTACAAGCACTTAGCAGTATTGTATACGGGCAGATGGAAAGATGCCATATTTCATTAATATATGTTGTTGTGGGTTGAAAGATGTCAAACGGATGCCTGCAATATTACCTTACAAATCGCACAAAATGTTTTTTCAGAGACAGATAATGGAAGTAAGAGACTCGGATGTCCAGAGGAGGTGAGAGAGATGAGAGTAGTGAGAAGAGTGGGTGAGGGAGGAGGGTGTAGTGTGTGTGTGCGTGTGTGCGTGGTGTGTGTAGACAGATGACAGACACAAACAAACACACACAAACACAAGGGTGATAAAAACCAAACAAACCAGAAATAGACAAAACAAAACAAGGACAGACACACAGACAGACAAACAGACCCAAGAAGAAGGAATAAAAGAAGAAAGAAATAAAACAGATAGATGCAACAATCAAATACAGCACTTTGTGTTCCCGAAGGCAGAAGTGTGCAAAAAACTCCTGGCCCGCTGAGACATCGCGAACACATGTTGGGAACAAAACATTGCCATTAGCACGTTTCCACTGTTTTGTACGTGGTTCTTCTGCTTCTTCTTCTACTTTTGCTTCTTGTCTTTGTTCTTGTCGTTGTGCTTTTTCCTTCTTGTTCTTGTGGTCCATCATTATCATTGTGTTGTTGTTGTTGTTGTTGTTGTTGTTTTTTTGTTGTTTTTTGTTTTCTTCTTCTTCTCTTCTTCTTCTTCTTCTTCTTCTTCTCTTCTTCTTCTTCTTGTCTCCACCACCACCACACCACCACCACCACTCACCACCATCATCATCATCATCATCATCATCATCATCATCATCATCATCATCATCATCTTCTTCTTCTTCTTCTTCTTCTTCTTCTTCTTCTTCTTCTTCTTTTCCTCCTTTTTTCCTTCTGGTCCTTCTTCCGTTGGTGGTGGTCATGGTGGTGGTGTTGGTGTTGCAGCTGCTGTTTTGCTTTTTCTGCATTTTTCTTCTATATCATCTTATTCTTCTCTATTTTCTTCACATCGTCATCTTTCTCCATCTATATTCTTCTTCTGTCTCAATATCCCCTTCTCTTTTTCTTCTTCTTCTGTTCTTCTTGTTCTTCTTGTTCTTCTGTTCTTCTCTGTTCTTCTTTTCTTCTTTCTTCTTCTCCTTCTCTTCTTCTTCGTCTCATTCTCTGTCTTATCTCTTCTCTGTATTTCTGTCTTTCTCTGTCTGTCTTCTGTATCTGTCTGTCTGTCTGTCTTGTCTCTTCTCTCCCCCCTCCCTCCTTTCTCTCATCTAGTCTTCTCCTCTATCTTTATGTCTCTGTCTTCTCTTACCTTATCTTTATCTCTTCCACCCCCATCCTCTCTTTCTCTCTCCTCTCCTACGTTTGTCTCTCTTTCCCCTATCTCTTCTATATCTGTCACATCCCTCTCTGCTCTCCTCCCTCTGTCCCGCCCCCCTCTCTCTCTCTGTATGTCTCCATTATGCTTACCCCCCTCACCACACAACACACCACAAAACAAGAAATAAATGAACAAACAACAAATAAAAAAACATATATATAACCCAAAAGAAATAAGCCAATAAACAAAATCAGCACCTTCCTTTTCAATATTTTCCTTTCTTTGTCTTATTTGCAGGGGCTCTTTGTTCCTGTTTTTTTCCTCCAGGAATTTTGTTTTAACCCCCCCCCCCCTCCCCTCTGTCTGTCTGTCTGTCTCTGTCTGTCTGCCTCTGTCTGTCTGCCCTCTCCCCTCTCTCCCCCCATCTCTCTGTTTACCTCCATTTCAGAAGGGGATATGGCCTACACTGAATAAACCTCGTTTTCGTTTCATTTCATTCCTTTTCATCTTTCTGTGTCTGCCTCCGTGTGTGTGTGTGTGTGTGTGTGTGTGTGTGTGTGTGTGTGTGTGTGTGTGTGTGTGTGTGTGTGTGTGTGTGTGTGTGTGTGTGTGTGTGTGTGTGTTTACGCCCACTTCAGAAGGAGTTATGGCCTATACCGAATAAACCTCGTTCATCCTCTCTCTCTCTCTCTCTCTCTCTCTCTCTCTCTCTCTCTCTCTCTCCTCTCTCTCTCTCTCTCTCTCTCTCTCTCTCTCTCTGTCTCTGTCTGTCTGTCTGTCTGTCTGTCTGTCTGTCTGTCAAGTTAATGCTGAGGTGAGGACAGTGTAATGGGCACCCAACTATCTTCCCTTGGGTATCATTTTTATCTCCTTTTTTGGGGGGATGAGGATAGGGGTAGGGTAGAGGGGAGGGTTGGGCTGCCTGGACGAGCAAAAACCCTTTCTACACTTGTGCTTGCTGTGCACGTAAGCAGTTTATGATGTCCACTTTCATTGTTGCGTGGACTGATGTACAGGCCCAGGGAGAGAACTTTCTCTGTTGAGATGTTGGATGCATTTTTTCTCTCCCCCTTAGTATAAATCGTGTATTTCCATCATGTGGATATTTTGCGCTTGAAATGTCTTCTCTGTCGCTGGCTTTGTTCTCGATTTGTTTCATGTTTTGTTTTGTTTCGTTTTCCTTTCATATAATGTCTTTTTTGGCTTATGTTCTGTGCTGTTCATCTAATTACAATAAAAAATCTGATAACTAAAAGATAAGCTGATTTTGTTTAGTTTCTTGTTTATTTGTTTACCTCTTTTATTGTTTGTTTACCTCTTTTATTGTTCGTAAAAAGAGAGAGGGGGATGGGCAGGTCTTTGTGAAAAGTATGCACCATTCGTATGCATTTTTGTACATTATCAATGAATTTTTGTATGCTATCAATGATTACTTATACTTCGCTGGATTCTGGATTCATCTGATATCTTTTCCTTTTCTTTCCGTCTTTCCTCATTTCTGTATTATTTTTAAGGAGCCGAGTTAGAATTGGCAGATTGTGATGCTCAATTGACTGGCAGAAATTTCCAGGCTTTTTATTGGTTCATGTTGAATCATAACAAAAGAGCATGGGATAGCTCAGTGGTCCGAGCAATCGCTCTCTCCAAGCTAAGATTAAGCAGCGTTGAGTTCGGTCCCCTCGCGGATGGGTGATAGTCCGTGCACTTTAGCTTCAGTACAGTCCCAACAGTTTTCCCAGCTGTAATGGGTACCTGCCCTTTTTAGGATTAGGGAAAGTTAAGCAGCGAGGGAGAGGAGATGGGCGCCGCCATCAAGATTCTGGCCCTTAGAGAAGCTGAGGTCTCTGATGCCCTGCTCCGTAACGACTGCATATGTTATGGAAAACCTTTACCCTTACTTTTTAATATTATAACACGTTCATTTTTTCTAATTTATTTCCCTGCGCTGTTCAATGGCAACTCTATGGTTTCATCCATGACATCCTATTTAAGGAGGGGGGGGGGGAGATATCTAGATGTCAGGGCATCCTATTTAGGGGGGATATCTAGATGTTAGGGTGCCGTAGTCGCCATCTGACAGTAATGGACAGCACATGGTTCCAGTCTTCCCTAAGGTCTTTCTTAAAGAGGGCAAATTTCCCCAGGAATTATCGTTGCTGCTGACTCCACTTCCGCAAACACCCTTTGGATGATAATTTAAACTGAAAACTGGTGCGCAAAACACGCGTATTCAAACCCTTTTAGCGTCTCCTAAAGAGTAGAGGCTGGTGGTATGGATGACACAAGTGGAGCTAGATCGTATACACCTTTCTCCTTGAGGAGGGAATGGGTTCTGCCAGATTTCATTTGCCCCATGTCACAAACAGAATTCAGTGCAGTGCTCTCATAAGTCCTGGAAGGAGGTTTACAGGAAACCCTCTTAGTTTTAAACAACATGGTATCTCTGTTCTTCATTAGGTTTTGAATTGGTTGTCTGTGTTTTTATCTATTTTTGGGGGTTTGTTTGGTCTTTTTGTGTTGCCTTTTTGAGGTTGTTGTTCTTTTTTATTTTCACATAGTATGGCTTTAGCAGGATGGAAAATCTTGGGTGTAACTTAAGCGGATTGGTAGGGTTTTAAACATTATTTTCATCATGAGAGAGTTCTATTTTTATTGTCGTAATTTATTCTTTTATTATGAGGATGATGGAATAAGTACTGATGTTTGTCAATTTTGTCATCCGTTCCCACCGACACTCAATTTCTCTTCCAGAAAGTGGAACGGGTTTTAACGTGTGTGCAAGATGGTCTGAGAGCATTCGCACATGGACTCTGACAAAAGAGAGAGAGAGAGAGAGAGAGAGAGAGAGAGAGAGAGAGAGAGAGAGAGAGAGAGGAGAGAGAGAGAGAGAGAGAGAGAGAGAGAGAGAGAAGAGAGAGAGAGAGAGACAGACAGACAGACAGACAGACAGACAGAAGACAGACAGACAGAGCAGGCAGGCAGGCAGGCAGCAGGCAGCAGGACAGACAGACAGACAGACAGACAGAGGGAGAGAGAGAGACAGAGAGACAGAGAGGACAGAGGGAGAAACAAACTGAGAGCTGGCCACCTGCTATCAATCAAAATCAATACAATATCAGCGAACACAACAATCAACTCAGCTTACGTCATCCTTTACATCTCAGCAGCAAAAGAGTGGCTTCCCCTACGGGAAGTGTTCTTCTGCCACTGGAAGATTGCATTTCCTCCTTCACACAAAACGCACAATATATCTCTCCTTCTCAACACATCGTTTCTTCCATTGTGCCAACAATGTGGATGGAATACAAATGGTCTGAAATGGAGAAAGAAGACAAAGAAGATGATGGACAGGGAAGGAGGTTGACATTGTCTGACAAAAGTGCAATGTGCGAACGAATCTGCCTATGCACACATGGCCTGAGTGGTGGATCTGTTCTTTTCACTTTCTGTGTCTTTCAGTATGTTGTTTCCTTTCTGTGTGTCTTTTTGTCTGCCTGGTCTCTATCTTTTTCTGTATGTCTGTCTCTATGACTGTATGACTCTGTGACTCTCTGATGGGAGAGCCTGGTTGTCAGAGTGATGTGTTCGTGATCTGCTGACTGGGTTTGAATCTTGTTGAAGAGGATTTTTTCCTTTGGAGTTAACACCAGTGCTGACTCCACTCCTCTAAAAATCTTTGGATAAAATTATAAATCGAGGCCTCATATGCAAATGCATACAGAACATCTTGTGCACATGTTAAAATGGATTCTGCTTTTTGAAAGAGTTGGCCATAGTGTGTCAGTGGGAACGATGACGAAATTTACAAAACTGCATACAACCAGGGACTGGATGTAAAATAGCACATGAGTGCTTATTCTATTATCCTCATAATAAACAAATAAATAAATAATAATAAATGTCTCTCTGTTCTAGACTATTTTTTTACAGTTCATCCTTCCATGCCTTTGTCTACCTGTCTTCTATTGTCTGTCTGTCTGCTTGTTCGTCTATTCTATTCTATTCCTCACCAGCCTAGATTTTTTTATCTCTACCTCTCTCCTCTCAACTCCTCTCTGCCCTCTTGCCCCTCTCTCCATTTCTTTCTTCCTTCACTTGTGTCATTCAATTCTTCTTTGCATATTTTGCTTTCTTTCCTCTTCCTGTTAACTTCCTCCTCTCCAGAAAATCAATTGTTTTGGTTTTTCTTTGTTGCCTTTAGTCTCAGAAAATAAAGGAACACTTTTCTGTCAAGGTGTGCTTTGTTTGTGTTCATGTCTCAAATGTCTGTTGGCATAGACGCCAGAGTTCAGGTATGGTAAATAATGTAACAGTTGTATTTTTATGACGTGTATTTTCACTGATGTTTTCTGAAAACTGGGTTAACAGGGTCATTTGTTTTCTTTCTCTGCTTTTAGACTCTGTCACTGTCTCTGTCTCTGTTTCTGTCTCTGTCTGTCTGTCTGTCTGTCTGTCTTTCTTTCTTCTTTCTTTCTTCTTGTCTGTCTTTCTTTCTTCTTTCTTTCTTTCTTTCTTTCTTTTTTGTTTGTTGGTGTGTGTGTGTGTGTGTTTGTGTGTTGTGTGTGTGTGTGTGTGTGTGTGTGTGTGTGTGTGTAGAGAGAGAGAGAGAGAGAGAGAGAGAGAGAGAGAGAGAGAGAGAGAGAGAGAGAGAGAGAGAGAGAGTGTGTGTTGTGTGTGTGTGTGTGTGTGTGTGTGTGTGTGTGTGTGGTGTGTGCTCGCGCAGCACATACTTAGGTGAGTGCATGTTGTGTATATATGTGTGCATGTGTGTGTGTGTGTGGGGGGGGGGAGGGTAAGAGCCTGTATGTGTGTATGTCTGTCTGTCCAGATAGATATATAGACAGATAGTTTGACAAATTAATAGATAGATAGATAATGATAATGGATGGATGGATAGAGAATAGGATAGCGATAGATAGATAGATAGATAGATAGATAGATAGATAGATAGATAGATAGATAGATAGATAGATAGATAGATAGATAGATAGATAGATAGATAGATAGATAGACAGACAGATCGAGAGAGAGAGAGAGAGAGAGAGAGAGAGAGAGAGAGAGAGAGAGAGAGAGGAGAGAGAGAGAGAGAGAGAGAGAGAGACAGAAGACAGACAGAAGACAGAAGAGACAGACAGACAGACAGACAGACAGGCAGACAGACAGACAGAGGCAGGCAGACATACAGGAAGAGACACATTTAATGAAACAGAGGCAGAGAGACAGACAATAAGAATAAGAATAGGCCATCTGCTATCAATCATAATCAACACAATATTCACTCAAACACAACAATCAGCTCAGCTTACGTCATCCACACAAGAGTGGCTTCCCCTAAGGGAAGTGTTCTTCTGCCACTGGAAGATTGCATTTCCTCCTTCACACAAAATGCACAATATATTCTCCTTCTCAACACATCGTTTCTTCTATTGTGCCAACAATGTCAATGGAATACAAATGGTCTGAAATGGTGAAAGAAGACAAAGAAGATGATGGACAGGGAGAGGGAGGGAGGTTGACATTGTCTGACAAAGTGCATCGTGGGAAGAGATCTGCTAACACACATGTGACATGAATGGTGGATTTTGTTAATTTCGCTTTCTGTGTCTTTCGGTATGTCTGTTTCTGACACTTGACTTTTTGGTGTCTGGTACTCTCTGTCTTTTTCTGTCTCTCTCTGTGTCTATGACTGTCTGTCTCTGACCATCTCTCTGTATGTTGTAAACTTATTTTTTTCCATGTAATATATACATATATCCTATTTCAGTCTATCTCTGTCTCTGATTGTTTGTGTGTGCCATTCTTTCCAATTCTTCATCAGCCTAGTTCTTCCTTTGCTCCTCCTTTCATTTCCCCCTTTCACTCTTTCTTCCTTCCTTCTGTCATTCAATCCTTCCTGCATATGTTGCTTTCTTCCCTCTTCTTGTTTACATTGTTCTCTTCTAAGGTAAATTGGTTTTCATTTTATCTCAAAGAATAAAGGTACATTTTTTTTCAAACTGTGTTTGTATTCGTGCTGTAAATGTCCTGGCCATGTACATCAGTGTTCACGTTCAGTAAATAATGTAATTGTTTGTTTTGTTTTGTTGTGTCTTTTTAATGTTGGTTTTCACTGACGTTTTTTGAAAACTAGGTTTATTGGATTTCTTGCATTTCTGTCCGTTTTTGGATATTTTCTTCTATTTTGGGTGATGGGGTTAAAACAATTTTTAAAGGATGTTTTAGATTGCTGGAGCCCCCCCCCCCCCCCCCCCCCCCCTCTCTCTCTCTCTCTCTCTCTCAACACCAACAAACAAACAAACACTTTAAAAATTTTGTTCTCTTCTGTTGACAACATTCCTGGTAATTGCATACTAACTATTAAAAGAAAACCCAAACCCAAACCCACTGTCTATTTTTGAAAGAAAAAAAAGCAAGCTTTCTTTTCTAAAACCTAATTGTATTCTTCTGTTCAAACTATTCTATTCTTCTGTTCTTGCCTTCGAAAAAACCAAATGACGGGAGGAATCACACCAAAGAAAGACCTGCCCCAAAGTCATCTACCAGAGGTAGTCAAGCCCTGTCTTTGTCCTTACTGTATCAAAGCTGCCAGTGTGTTTGCAAGTCAAGAGCTAAAGTCGCATTGAAACTGCTTGGATTCTAAAAAAAAAAAATCTTAGTATGAATTGCTGTCTCTATCTTCGTCCCTGTCCCTGTCTCTCTCTCTGTTTATT
Source organism: Stramonita haemastoma (assembly GCA_030674155.1). Lineage (NCBI taxonomy): Eukaryota > Metazoa > Mollusca > Gastropoda > Neogastropoda > Muricidae > Stramonita > Stramonita haemastoma. The sequence continues at coordinate 48,350,223 of CM060321.1, read as the reverse complement.
TTCTCTGTCTTTTGTCTGTCTGTTTCTCAATCTCTCTGTCTCTCTCTAATTGATTAGAGACAGAGAGTTTCCTGATTAGTACATTATCAAATAACTAATGATCATTGCTTTCTATGACTTTAAACTCATTTAGGTGTCGCACTTATAAGAGGTTATGGTCTTCATGAATAAAATATGAATCTCTCTCTCTCTCTCTCTCTCTCTCTCTCTCTCATCTCTCTCTCTCTCTCTCTCTCTCTCTCTCACGTGCCCCTTCTCCTGTTCCACGCCACCCCCCCCCCCCCATTACACACACACACACACACACGCACACACGCACCACCACGCACACACACACCACGCCACGCACCACGCACACACACACACACACACACACACACACACACACACACACACACACACACACACACATACATCGCGGCGGATGGAATACACCTGATGTAAAATACAGGAACAAGAAAATGGACCAGGCGGAAAGATCTGTTTTGTCTGACAAAGTGCATTGTGGGAAACAACTTTGGGCCTGCACACGTGATGTGCATAATTGCTTTGTTTTCTTGCTGTCTTCTTGCCAATCAGTCTATATCTGTCCTTCTGTCCAAATATCATGTTTTTATATGTTTGATCTCATATTTAATAAACAATAAGGCTTTGTTGATAATTTGAAAGTTTCTAGAGACAGATCACATCAGTTGTAGAAAATCAAGAGGCAGGTTCTTTAACAAAAGTATGGTGTTGCACACAGGCATTCATGCGCGCGCGCGGCGTGCGTGCTGTGTGTGTGTGTGGTGTGTGTGTGTGTGTGTGTGTGTGTGTGTGTGTGTGTGTGTGTGTGTGTGTGTGTGTGTGTGTGTGTGTGTGTGTGTGTGTGTGTGTGAGACAGAGACAGAGAGAAATAAAAAGAGTGCGAGATAATGCATCCATGTTTGAGTGTGCACGAATGCAACGCGCGCGTGTGTGTGAGCCTTTTTTCTTCATTTATTCTTTCATTTTGAGGATAATGAAATAAACACAATAATGTGCTTTTTAACATCCATTCTCCGTGTGCATGCAGTTTTGTAAATTTTGACATCTATTCCCACCTGCACTAGAAGGCCACTCTTCCGAAAGGTGGAGCGGGTTTTCGCATGTGCATAAGATGTTCTGTGTGTTTATTTATTTATTCTTTTCTATAGAGGATAATGGAATAAGCACTCATGTACTTTTTTACATCCAATCCCTGTGTGTATGCAGTTTTGTAAATATTGTCATCTTGTGTGTGTGTGTGTGTGTGTGTGTGTGTGTGTGTGTGTGTGTGTGTGTGTGTGTGTGTGTGTGTGTGTAACTGTGTGTGTGTGTAACTGTGTGTGTGTGTACTGTGTGTGTGTGTAACTGTGTGTCTGTGTGTTCGTGAGCACACCCGTGCGTGCGTATGCGTGTATGTTTGCAGGAAACGTCTTTGTGCATGAAAAAAAAAAGTTTGTGTACAGAAATTGATGTCATCCATTTTTTTCAATTTTTTTAACTGCACATTTTGTTTCCTGTTAACTGAACTAATTAGATCCTCCGCTCTGGGTGGCTTTTTGTTTTTGGAAAAATCCCTTCATCTAAAGAATGGTTAACCCCCGAAAATCGTTTATTTATTACTTTCTTTGTTGAAAATAGCGTATTTCTGTGTGTGTGTGTGTGTGTGTGTGTGTGTGTGTGTGTGTGTGTGTGTGTGTGTGGTGTGGTGTGTGTGTGTGTGTGTGTGTGTGTGTCTTGGTGCAGCAGACAGTCTGTTGTTGTTGTTGTCTTCAATTTTACGTCTGTTCACTTTTAGTGATATTAGACGGGAAAAAAAAAAAAAAAAAAAAAAAAAAAAAAAAAAAAAAAAAAAAAAAAAAAACCCACACACACACCTCATCCCCCACCCACCACACAAAGAAACTTGATAATGGAACAGGAATAATAAAAACATGAAAAAACAACAATCTACATAACATTAATGCAACTATAACAAATGTCCTAAGGGACTGTAACAGAGACCTTTCACAATTTCAAATGCCAATTTTAAATTATTGAAAATACTGGTAAGGGAGTTTTCAGAAAAATGGGGCATGAAAGACTTTACACTCTTGCAGTGTGTGTGTGTGTGTGATGTGTGTTTGTAACTGTGTGTGTGTAACTGTGTGTGTGTGTAACTGTGTGTGTGTGTACTGTGTGCTGTGTGTTCGTGAGCACACCCGTGCGTGCGTAGTGCCTTATGTTTGCAGGAACAGTCTGTCTCACTCGCTGCTAACGCACACAAACACACGGGCGCGTTCTCGTCATGATAATAGTATTAAGAATTCATATCTCTAGCTCCTATCCAAAACACCTCCTGGCACTTGACAATAATGCTCTTTTCCTATTCTCCCACAATCTCCCTTTCCCCGTCCTCACATACATACATACACACACACACACTCACATACACACACACACACATACACACACAAACACACACACGTCCGCACGCACAAACACACATACACACACAAACACGCACACACATACACACAACAAACACACACACACACACGCCGCACGCACATAACCACACAAAACACCAAACACAACACAACCCATCCACATACCCATCCACATACCCACCCACCCCACACATATATGTGCACCCACACCCCCATACAGAGTTTCAGTTGAACAATGTTTTTTTTTTGTGCATATCCTTACTGAAAGAAAGAAAACTTTTTAAAGAGGTGACTGCTGCGCTGTATCTGACGCTATAAGGAAAGAGAAATTTCCATAAAGCAGGACGAAAATAAGAGCAAGGAACGATATCTGTCATGTTTTCCACCCATATAAAACAAAACTGTCAACATGTAAGAATCAAGGGCAAAACGAAGAGAGACATTTGTGCAGTTCAGTGAGATAGCACGGTGGGTGAATGGTAACAAACCTGAAAACATAAGCAGGCTGTTTTGCACTTGATTCTCCCTGAGACAGGACGCCAGTGAAGCTGCTTCAAAAGAAGGGTGTAGTGTCGACGATGGGAGCTTTATAACGCATCAGTCGAGCTGCGGGATTTTGTTTTCTTTTTGCGTTGGGTTCAATAACCGACTGAGGGTATCCAATCCATAAAGAGATGCAGGACCTTCTCCTTTAACCTGTGTGTGTGTTGTGTGTGTGTGTGGTGTGTGTGTGTGTGTGTGTGTGTGTGTGTGTGTGTGTGTGGTGTGTGTGTGTGTGTGTGTGTGTGTGTGTGTGTGTGGTGGTGTGTGGTGTGTGTGTGTGTGTTTGCGCGCACGCGCGCATTTGACTTTGTTAAAACCTCAATTGTTGTTGGTTGCATGTGTAAGACTTGGTTGAAAGCAAGCGCTTTGATTTCTTTTTGCAAGACATAGCCTATATGAATAAATTCCATTTATCATTATTACTATTAGATGCTGTGGTCTGATCGAGACAGAATGCACGATGCTGCCAGAGCCTTAATGACATCTTTAGCGAAGTAGGCTGTTTACGGATGGAACTGATTCGTTAGAGTTTAAAGAAGGAAGGCCGGGCAAAGTCCAGATGCAAGTTGCTACATAGATAGCTACGCCTCAAGAAAACAGTCGTTTTGGACTTTCCCTGAAAAAAGCGTCTAA
>CM060321.1:48323647-48343647 GCA_030674155.1 Stramonita haemastoma | reverse complement strand
CTGTCTGTCTGTCTGTCTGTCTGTCTGTCTGTCTGTCTGTCTGTCTGTCTGTCTGTCTGTCTGTCTATGCATGGGTGGACAAATGGATGGATGTTATATCTTTCTATTTGTTTACCTGTATGTATGTATGTATGTATGTATGTATGTATGTATGCATGTATGTATGTATGTATGTATGTATGTATGTATGTATGTATGTATGTAATGCTTGTATGTATGCTTGTATGTATAATGTATATGTCTGTATATGCATGTACGTTTCGCAAACATACTTATGTAGGTATTATGTGCGATCGTGCATGTATCTATCTGTCTAGCTGTATTTATGTTTAAATTTGTCTATCTTTGAGGTTTTCATCACCCCCCCCCCCCCCCCCCCCCCGGTTTTTTGTTTTTTTTAAAAAGCAATTTCTTGTTGATTTTTAGAGAGATGTGTATGTAAGAGTAATCACTAAAGAAATAAAAACAACTTTTCTTAAAACAGACTGCCATTCCATTAAACTTTTCCATTTTCTTCCTGGTTCGAGGTTGAACTGCACCAACGAGAGCATTGGCCAAAAAGACAAAAGGTCAGACTTGTGATACTTCAATCTTTGAGGTCTCAGGGTTCCATTCCTGGCAGTGTTCTGAGACACAAGCGTGAAATTTTTTTTTTCTGGGACAAGCTATGCGCTGACCTGCCTTTTGCCCTCCCGTGTGTATAATTATATGCATCTTACAAGATGAACTCTACTGTGCACGTGAAATATTGTGTGATTGACGTCAGTGTTTTGGTAGGTTTGCTGTGTGTGTGTGTGTGTGTGTGTGTGTGTGTGGTGTGTGTGTGTGTGTGTGTGTGAGAGAGAGAGAGAGAGAGAGAGAGAGAGAGAGAGAGAGAGAGAGAGAGAGAGAGAGAGAGAGAGAGAGAGAGAGAGAGAGAGAGAGAGAGATTTATAATTTATAATAACATTATAATGTTATTCTTTTATATCGAGGATAACAGAGTAAGCAATCATGTGCTTTTTTTCATCCGGTCCCCGTGTGTATGCAGTTTTGTAAATATTGTCATCTGTTTCCCACAGGCACACGATGGCCTACTCTTACGAAAAGCGGAACAGGATTTCACGTGTGCGCAAGATGTTCTGCGTGCGTTCGCACACGGGGCCTCGCTTTAAAGTCTCATCCGAAGGACTTTTAGGGGAGAGTGGAGTCAGCACTGATGTTAACTCCAGGAAGAAAATTTCCTCGAGAGAGAGAGAGAGAGAGAGAGAGAGAGAGAGAGAGAGAGAGAGAGAGAGAGAGAGAGAGAGAGAGAGAGAGAGAGAGAGAGAGAGAGAGAGAGAGAGAGGTGAGCTAATAACCCAAGATGCACGTGGACATGATTTCTCTCTGCCCATAAAAGGAACAGAGTTATACTAGGCCTGCGCACTCTCACTGTTCAGTTGAGGGTGACAAACTTCAAATTTGCCCCCCACAACTGCCAAGATACGTTGTCCAGCCGCTCCGAGCGGTTTTGACCTGAGGCTACAGGTAACTATTGTGAATTTTTATGACTCTTGATTCATTTTTTCCGTTTGAAACTAAAATCATGTGGAAAAGCAAAAAGATTGTGAGAAAACATTTTCTTAAATCAAAAAAAAACAAAACACAAACTGTGCCAGGTTCTATACCGGGTTACGGGTTTGCATAGGTTATTATGGCAGAGTAAAATTTCCGTGTGCTCCCGTGTAACTATATTTGTACTTAAACTCCATCAGGAATCGTTGGGACACTGAACTGCTATCTTCGGGTGTTCCATAAAACAACGAAGCTATCCCCCCTCTCCCCAATTGTCCTTTTCTCCTGGGCTGATAAAAAACAATCCCAACTTTTCGCTATACAGACAAAAAGACTAGCATCCAGAAAGTAACATTTTGCTGTATCCATATTTCATACGGTCCAAAGTTGCTTGGGTATTTTCTGTTCACTTCACAGTTGGATAGTTTTTGTCTTTACAAATGGCCGAAAGGCTTGACACTGTGTACCATCTTCCCCTCAAAAGTTTTTTTTTTTTTTGGTTGATTTTTTTTCTTTTTTGCAATGAGAATACAGATTGGCAAAAATAAAACTATAATTATGGTTGGCGGAAGGAAACAGAAGTTGTTAAATTGATTTTTTTTTATAAACACATTTCTGCTTACCTTCCCCCCCAAAAAAAAAAGAAAAAAAAAAAAGAAGAATGAACTGAGGAATGTACAGGTGGGGTGTGGGGGTGTGGAAGGTACAGTTGTTTGAGTAGTTGTAACGTGTACTTGTAATGACAGCTTGCATGACGATGGTGGTTGTGGTTGGGGGGGGGGAGGGGGGGTTGCAGACAGCGGGTGACACCCTGGTTGTGATTTGTCAGTTGACATCTGGCTGCCAGAATCTTAGATACTTTACGCGCGATGTTCATCTCAGCGCTTCATCGTCTCTCGTTTTGGTAGCCTAGATATTGGACTCGCTTCATCTAGATTTTCAACTGGCGTTTTTATGCTTGTGCTCTGATGCCGATTTTTGCGTTTCTTTATCATATATTTTGATAGATCTAGCCTGTTTCTCATCACTTTCATTATAATGCTCAACTGGTATTTTCATATTGATTCTGATTCACACTGCGCGTGTGCGTACGTACATACGCGCGATGTGTAAGTGTATTTAACAAATGTTATCTTTTCACGTGTGTTCAGATTTGTACATCTAAATGTTTTCAACCACTACAAACACACACACACACACACACACACACACACACACACACACACACACACACACACACACACACACACACACACACACACATGGGGAAAAAGATGACCAAGTGTTTACTTCTGCTTTTTCATTCTGTCTGTCTGTCTGTCTGTCTGTCTGTCTGTCTCTGTCTGTCTCTGTCTGTCTGTCTGTCTGTCTGTCTGTCTGTCTGTCTGTCTGTCTCTCCTCTCTCTCTCTCTCTCTCTCTCTCTATATATATATATATATATATATATAATTATATACATATGTAAAATTCAAACTCGAATAATTTTCAGGTCAGAACATCCCTTACTGAGATGAGTGTACACTATGAATGAACTGGTTCCACCTGGCCCTCTAACTAATGCTGCTGCCTTTGAAATGTCACATCTGCCAGCATCTTGCGGAAGGAACATCCTTCTCCCAAAGACAAGTAAGTTATCTTGTGTTAGTCCGAAATCTGTGTATGTAGTTGATAGACGTAGTGCAGTATATAACATTTTAGTCTCAGGATAATGTAATCAAAAGTATTTGTGGTTTTACATTTTAATTTTCGCATTGACTTCAAATTGTCTTGAACAACAAAAAAAGGTTGCAGTGTCCAGTAGTAGTGTTTCATTGCGTCCATGAGAGAAGGTGCAAGGAGGAAAATGGGTTTTGGGTTGGCTTAAAAATCATTTCAAAAGTTCATTTCAGATTTTGATATATTAAAAAAAAGCAATCCACTTTGGAGGGTACATGAAGTTCAGAATTGTTGCAATCAGCAGGTGCGGGTGTATCAAATTACTCAACAATGTAACCACATTCATTTCACAATGCAGTCCTGTAATGTAATGTAAGTGGAAACCAGTGCGTCTCCCCACCCAAAAGGAACCAAAAGTGCTAAGATATTATACCAACACAGGTGATCCCCATAAAATGAAAGTTTCACTGAAAAAAAAAAATGTATAGACAGGAAAATATACAGCAGTCACAATGCAGGAAAATCACTTTTGAATATATTCATGATCAATCAAAAATTTCTCTCTCTCCTCTTCTCCTCCTCTCTCTCATCTCTCTCTCTCTCTCTCTCTCTCTCTCTCTCTCTCTCTCTCTTCTCTCTCTCTCTCTCTCATGCACACATCCACAAAGATTGGGGGTAGACATAAGATGGAATTAAAAAAATGTAGATGGAGCAGTGTTACTCGCTAACTTTAACAAAATCATCAGAACTAACAGAAAACTTAATGTTCACAGGTAGGCACTGGCAAAAATCGGAATTGCAGCCAACAAGCATCTTGCAGCTATGGATTCCACTGCCAGGGTCATGGGCTACCTCAAATCTTTCTCACTGCCACTGCCAGGGCCATACCCCACCTCAACCCTCACCTGATTGTGAGTATGATTAAAAAAACAAACACCATTTACATACTCAATATTTGACATTAAGTTCTCGTATATCATCTCTCGTTCTCAAGGGCATTGTTTCAGCATGTACACGTACACAACACTGGCAAGCTTACATCAGAAACACAATAAATTGTCCATTGATAATCACCACAAATTTGTAAAAAAAAAACACATAAAAGAAACTCACCTCACTCCACAAAATATGAAAACATTTTCGGGAAAAGAAATGGTTGGTGGCTTTGCACTTGTGGCATCTTACCATTTTCAGTCGGGAGATAGTTTGTGTTGATTGGAGAAAAACGTTAAGATTGTCAGCACCATATTTTGATACAACTCTCTCTCGCACATATACACATAAACATGCACAAATTCATGTGCACACATTATTTTCTTTTTATTAGACAGTGCTATATATTTATAGTGAATTTGTTTGTTGTCAGATATTTCCCAGCAATGTGTGACCTCACTTACTACAGACTAGCCGGATGCTGGGATATATGACAACTTAACCTTGTTAGGCCCTTGTTATCAAAGGATCAAGAATGGAGGAAAAAGAAAATGGTCGAACAGAACTCTTCAGTGTTTAATTTCTCTGGATCTGGGACATTGGAATATGGTTGAATAAATCCCTTCATGTTTTTTTTTTAAATCTGGGACACTAGAATATGGTTCCCCCCCCCCCCCCCCCCCCCCCCCCCCCCGGTTTTCTTTGGATCTGGGACATTAGCATACAGTTGAAAAAGAACCATTTTGGGCTTTAGAATGGGGCTATCATACAGTAATTCATTTTTGTGTGAAGTCTGTTTGCTTTCCAGATTCTTATAGAGGCCTGAGATAGAACTCTGGTAAAATGTATGACCGCTTTAACTAACGAAAGGCTCTACCTGACCCATCAGCTCTGATCTACTGAGTCCAGAGGGAAAATAGAGTAGTTAACAGTTGCAGAGAATCGTGTTCAACATGACATTTTACCAAATGGTAGAGATGCAAAGTCTTTGGCCACATAGTTGCTGCCTTGTATACTTTGATTTACAGGTATATACAGGGGATAGTGTTTAGTGTGTCTGCCATGTTCACAACAAGGGAAGGGCAGTGGTATCGATATCACCTTTTCATTTCTATCTGCTCTACTCTAGCCTGTAAGTTCTGTCGGTATTTTTGTTTCTGTGTAATTACCCTGTCAGTTGGTTGCCTTCAAATGATCACTGGACACCAGGATTCTGATTGCATCAGTGCTCCTTGCTTACAATTTGTAAGAAATAAAATTAATAGAATTAAACTTTAAAAAGATAATAAAAACTAATGAAAAAATAAGCTACCTTAAACTCGGAATAAACTAAGACAAACTAAACTAAACTAAAACGAATAAAATAAAACTAAAAATGAATTAAAACTTCAGCAAAATAAAACAAAAAATTAGACTAAAAATAAACAAAAAATGACATAAAAATAAAACCAAACCATAATAAAATAAAATAAATAAAATAAAATAAAACGAAACAAAACCAAATAAAATATATAAAATAAACAAAAATATAATAGCGGATAAAACCTAAATAGGGGCAGAGTTAAAAGGAGAGCAATCCTGGTGCCAGTGATCTTGGCATTACCATCTGTAAACGTTTTGGTACTTTGGTCATTAAGGTTAGTGAGTCTTGTCACTCGTTCTCATCATTTACATCTACAAAGATTTTGGTACAGTGGTCAGAAAGGTTAGGACTCTTGTCACTCCATTCTCATCATTTATATCTACAAAGATTTTGGCACAGTGGTCATCAGGGGTTAGGACTCCATTCAGAAATCATTTAAATCTACAAATGTTTTGGTACAGTAGCCATAAGGGGTTAAAAATCTCTCCATTCTCATCATTTACATCTACAAAGGTTTTGGTACAGGTGTCATAAGGGGTTAGGGCTCTGTCACTCTTATTCATTTCCTTGGGAGACATCCATCCGCCTCCTTGTCCTTTGATACATGGGTCTAACCGGGTAGGTAAAGTCATATGGATCATAACACGCATTGCCTCTTCGTGTGGCTGGCAACCTGAGGGGATACTTGCTTCAAGGCCTTGCATATGTAAGTACATAGCTAAGTGTGCAGCAACAATTTAATTACTTTATTGCATGCACATTGTGGTTCCAGTTTTAGTTATGTCTATTTAGGAAAACCAGTTTCTCTTAAAATGTCTTTTTGTCAAGAGCTTGAGGTTTGGGGTTAAGAATATGGTCGTATAGATTAACATATGGAATGAAGTATGGAAGTACCTCCCTGTTTACAAGTTATTAAAAATAGTTTGGTTAGGACTACTTCATGGTTGTCATGCAGTTTAAGTTCAAACACTGTGAATTGACTATATTCAATTTTTGTCAATTGTGGTAGAATAATCTGTGACTGAAATCTGTCAGTTATAAAATCAGATTGTTGTGACATTTTAGCCAATATATCCAATGTTATTGATAGTGAACTACTGCTTTCAGAGGCTGAGACGCTGGATTTGAGTGCCTGTGACCTGACATATGTGAAGGCACCATCATCACCTGCCTTATCTAATTAAAAAAAAAGGTAAGGTACTTTGCAACTCTTTTTTCTTCTAACCAAATACCTTTTCAGTCCAGTCTGTTTTTTTTTATATAGTTTCTTGTCCATTGTTTGTCTAGTATTGCTCATTTTATTTGTATTTTTCTTAAAATCCCCCCCCCCCCAAATTAGTACTTATTACGTAATTTATCAATTTTTGACTTAAACAAGTTTCTTACTGTATTATTCTTTATTCTTACACATGTACTCTTACTGACTGACCTCTCTCCTGGTCTAGTCTTAAATTGTTTATTGTTGTAATTAATTGTTTTCATGTACACTTTTGCCCTTATCTTCTGTTTGCTTTTCTCTTGATTTCCATTAAAAAATTATGTAAATCTGTTTTACCAGGTACCATGTGAAGGAGGAGAGTGCCCCTGAAGTCAACTATCACCAGGCACTGTTACATGTTCAAGAGAAGACTGGCCACCACCTACTTCAAGTTCAGTTTGAACCTGCTCAAGGGTCCATCATTTCGTCACTTCCACTGATGTTGCAACTCCCTACTTGAAGTGGAACCAAGACTGCTTCTGCCAATATGCAGGTTAGACAATACCTATTCTCAAACTTGACCTTTAAAAATGTCATTCATGCAGTCTGAAAATGAGTGTACTCAGTTTAAATATAAAGGTCGAAGTGAAGTTAATTCAGCTCAAACCCACCTTTAGGAGCAATAGGTTTTTTCCCCCAAAGCTCTTCACTTGTGAATGCTATTCAACTTTCAAAAGAAATACATTTGAACAAAGCAGACTGAATTTTGTAAACTGTAGGGTACGGCTATGTCAGGGAAAAAGCAAAAGCTGGGAAATGTGGACAGTTTTCCAGTCACTTACAAGCAGCAGAAAGTTTCTGCTGAAAGTCTGAAAGCAGGGACTTTCATGATATACTTGATGAAAAAGTCAGCGGAAAATGGGATGAACACAACCCAAACTGGAACCATCTTCCCGTTTCTGACTGCTAGATCGACCAAGACTGACTGGCAGTAGTAGGTCAACTATTTATTTCACTATCACATATAACGCAATGCCATTGACACAGGAGAGTCTTCTGGTAGGGAAGTCCGTGGATACCATTTTGAATTCAGTTGCAAGATATTTGGTCGAGTAATTCTACTGCTGTGGATTTTCAAATTAAGGTTTTTTGTAAGTTTTTTTGTGGGGACTTTGGCACAGGGCAAGCCCTAATAACTTAGTTCTTTTTCAGAGTATTGATGGTGTGTTTAGGAAATTTAAACTTGTGTAGAAATTTTAAAGTGAGACGCAAGTTAATCATGACCCACTTAGGGGCAAGGACCTAGTTATGAACAATGACCCTCTGCTCCCGGATTTTGATTTTTTCTCCTATACCACTACATAATGAAAAAAATACTGTTTTGGTTGAAATGATGTATTGAAATGCCATCAATTCCTTTCAGTTAGGTAGTTAAAAAGAAAAAACCCGAAATATTTTGTAGTGGGTGTACATTCTTAGCTTGTCTCTTAGTTATATAAGAATTGTCATCAGGGGTCAGGAGGGATAAGAACATCAAAATTGCTTGTCCGAGCTTATTATCAATGGACCAACCAGCATAATTTGGACTCGTATAGTTTTTACATGGCTCTCTAACCAAATGATCACAATAGGCAACCATAAGGCAAAAAAGACGTTCCAACTGGAAAATAAGCTTTGGCAGGGATGTGTTGGAGAAATTGATCATGGTTTAATGATCCTTAAGGAATGAAATAATTATGGTAATGATATAATCATTTATTTATAATTATTGCCATTTTTGTTTCTGTAGATGGATGGTGTTGGATATTTTCAGGTAGTAGCATGGAGTTGGTTTTGAACTTGATGTGAATTGTTATGCATTGTTACAGAGACATTGAAACTGGAATGAGGGGACAACCCTCATACAGCTTTTGTGGTCGGTAGCGCTATAACCATGAAATAAAAATTTAAAATGCCGGAATGAGTGGATAACAGATGACATAATGGTAGAAGTATAGAATACATATCAACATCCTTGAATTTTGTTTTTACAGTTTCAGATCTCATCACTGAATTCTGTTGCATCAAGAACTCATCGAAAAATGAGACATCAAGGATACCCAGAGTCAACCAGCAAGAAACGGGAAACCCATCAACACACAGCAGCTACTCATTAACTATGATAGAAAGATATGTAGTATCTGAGGGAGGAGAGAGCAAAGTAGCAAAAGAAAAGCAGATCAATACCTTAAGTGTGTAGAAAGTACCACTGAAGAAGTGTGGAGAAATACAAAACTGAGCAAATCAACAAAACTTTTTTAATAGGATTAGATAATTACATTTCGGTACCTCCCATGATGCTCTTGGGACAAAATAGCTTGAGAATGCTTTGTATTTTTTTGTTTGTGGGATAAATCTGATTAGGAAACTGCTCATGAAAATGCTGAAATAACTTCAATTGAGGTTTCCCCCCAAAATTGTAACATTTTGATGTTTGTGAGTGGTGTCTTTACTTTTGCTTCATTGTTTTGGGTAATTATCCAATGGTTGCTGGAGAAAAAAGATCTGGTCCTGACATAATTTTGTTTTATTATTGAATTTAGGATTGTAAAGAATCTGTTTTCAAAAAGGCGTTTTCAAATTCTATTTTTTTTGGAAAGGAATCTAATGAAATGTTAAAATGACCCATTGTTTGTAGGATGCAATGGCAATTTGTGATGGTTTTAATTTTTTTATATAATCTATTTCTTGATTGAAAATGAATCCGATTTAACGGTAGGCTGAGAAAGTAGTCTTATCCCAAAATATCTTGCGGGTCTGGCAATACTTTTTTGCATCAGCCTTTTCCCCTCAGTGAACTGGATCAAATGATTAAGAAAATACTTACCCTCTCCATTTTTGTATAACTAGGTGCTTTGTGATTAAAAAAAAAAAATCCCCCCCCTGTTTTTTGGAAAGTAGGTAATGTGTCCCATGGCCTATGCAGTTACTGGGCAACAAAGAGTTAGCCTCAAAAATAGAAATGGATGAGCAATTAAACAGTAGCTGATTTTGGCTGGAGCATAAATATGTGCTCAAATAAGTCTAGGAATTCTCTTGAAAAATTAATAGCCTGGTCATGAGATGACTTACAGCAGAACAGTCCTTTGCGCACCTGTGAATGTGTGTGTGTGTGTGTGTGTGTGTGTGTGTGTGTGTGTGTGTGTGTGTGGTGTGTGAGTGTGTGTGTGTGTGTGTGTGTGTGTGTGTGTAGAGGGTAGTAATGGGGAGGAAATGGAATGTTGAAAGATGAGGAAAAGAAGGGAATGTAGTGTTAAGGAGGGGTAAAGCTGCACATTTATAGCAGTGGGGATAGAAGGATGGCTGACATTTATTTCAGGATTTTTTTTTTAATGGATGCAACTTGTTAAAAAAATAATGTGGGCCTGAAATCACTTACCTTAACATTGGGTAATAACTGTTGTATACAAAAGATCTCGCTTTAGTGAACCTTGAAGCTCCAGCCAGAGAACAAGAAAAAAACTGATTGCAAAATTATTTGTGGATACTGAAGTCCAACACACGGTCAGAAGTTTTGATTCTGATTTAAAGCAATTGCAACACAATTGCGAGCTACGTACCATTGTCTATAGCAAGATACCATTTGTCTGTGTGCTATTTGTGTCCACATGTACATGCATTCTAACATCCAGACCGACTAGCTGACAGACAACCCTTTCCCACAATTTAACTATTGACACTAACACTAACCATAACACTAACCTGGACCTAACCCTGGCCCCATATGTGGACACAAAAGGCACGTGGATATGGTATGCTGACCCAATGGCAAAACATTTTTTAATTGGGGTTAGTGGGGGAATTGGGCATTTCCCACCTGATATGAGTAAAGACGCCCTAGTTGGTCATTCAGAACAAGACTGTTTTAAGGAATCTGGTTTAGGTTTTCTCACTTTTTGTGTCTTTTGTTATTTCTCCCAAAACACAGTGACCATTCTGGATTGACCCTTACTGTCATCCAGCATGTTCATACAAAGAATAACAGTTAGTTTTAGGCCCTGATTTAATCTGAATATAGTTGCACAGTTTTAATCCAAGATTCAAAATGACAAGGTGACAGTCCTGATATGGCTGGCTGCCTCTGTCCTTGGTGGGGCTATAAACAAATTAAGATTGGAGGGGTTCTATAATTTCGGGAAAAGGATGCCATTTGGGGGTGGAGGGAGGGGTTATGTTAAAATGTTCTGGTATCTAGAGGTTGACTACAGGGAAAAGGTGTAATGACTGAGGATGGGAATAGATGGCATTTCAAAAATCCGAATGTATTTTTGAATTATCATTGGGGGGGGGGGGGGAGGTTCAAGGAGAAAGTGAAGATAAAAGAAAGAAATGGAGCGTTATCAAAAGGATTAAATGAATATGTTGTCAGTTGAAGTGTGGGTGCAAAGTTTTAGAATGCATGATTGAATATATTTGTTGTGGGGGGGGGGGGGGGGGGGGGGGAGTTTTAGAAAAAAAACACCCCAACATATTTAAAAATAGAACACTGGCTTTAGAATGTGTCATTGAAGAATCATTAGGGGAAGTTACAGGGAAATAGTGAGGATGCATTAAAAACAAAGGGCCTTATTACTAAGGAGTAAATAGAATGTATGTTCAGATCAGAGGTGTGTGCGTATGTGCGTAAAGGATTTGTGCTGCAGGCAAATGTACAGAAAGTAAAACATGAATGTCATTACAGGTGTATGCTATGATATTGTGCAAGAAGAACAAAAGTTGACTGAATCATCTTTTCACAGAAGTGATAGTACATAGGAGAAATGATAAAAATGAAAAAAAACCACGCAGCTTTGGCACCACACTACAAAAGTCTAACAACTGGTGATGCTGTTATCATTTTTATAAGACAAGCATCTTTGCTAATCAAAGTCTTCACTCACTCACTCAGTCCCATGTCCCAAAGGACGTAGGGGGGACATGAGAGAAGACGCAACGGAGATCTTTTTCCATGCTTCACGATCCTGTGTGGCTAGTAGGAGGCGTTGCAGGGGTTGGGCAGTCCAGTCTTTGATGTTGTCAACCCATGATTTCTTTTGGCGGCCTCTTCTTCTCTTGCCCTCGACTGTTCCTTGCAAGATGGTTTTTGCTAGGGTGTTGTCTTGTGGTGTGACCAAACCACATCAGCTTTCTCCTCTTTATGGTGGAGAGCAAAGGCTCTTGGGGGCCCACACGCTTTTTGATTTCTTCTTTCACATAGTTATTGGTCTTGTGTTCTTTGTATGATATTTTGAGGAGTCTTCTGTGGCACTTGTTCTCGAATGCTTGGATTCTTCTCTCTAACTCTGCTGTCAGAGTCCATGATTCACAGCCATATAGGAGGATAGATATCACGAGGGATTTGTAGAGGTGGTATTTGGTGCAGAAGCTGATATTGTTGCTTCTGATGATCCTCTGGAGTCTGACTAGAGCAGATGTTGCTGTTGCAATGCGAGCTTTCACCTCATTGTTTGATGTGCCATCTTTTGTTAGGATGGAGCCTAAGTATTTGAATTGGCTCACCTCTTCCAATATTTCTCCATTCATCTTTATTTCCGTGCTGTCATTACTCGCGCTGTTGACCATGATCTTCGATTTCTCTGTACTGACCTCCATGCCGTATGCGCTCGCTCGATCTGTTAGACTGTCTGTGAGGATTTGCAGTTCTTGTTTGCTGCTGCCCATGAGGTCAATGTCATCTGCAAATCTGAGGTTGCAAAGGGGTCTTCCACCAATGGAGATGGAAGTGTGGTGGTTTTGCAGTGTCTCTGTCATGATGTTTTCGAGGAAGAGGTTGAAGAGTACAGGTGAGAGAAGGCAGCCCTGGCAGACTCCAACCGTGGTCTTGAAGAACTCGCCCACGTGATTGTTCATGAAAACTGCACTTCTTGCATTCTCGTACAGAGCCTTGATGACTTCAATTAGGCAGTTGTCAATGTTGAAGTGCCTGAGTACTTGCCAGAGGCCGTCATGCCATACCCTGTCAAAGGCCTTTTTGAAGTCTATAAAATTGTGGTACAAGTCTTTTTGGTGTTGGAGATGCTTCTCTATCAGGTTGAAAATTTGTTCCATTGTGCTGCGTTTTGGTCTAAAGCCCGCTTGTTCTTCTGCCAGGAGTTTTTCTGCTTGGTTTTTCAGTCTGTTGAGGACCACCTGCAGCATGATCTTGCTAGGATGGCTTATGAGACTGATGGTTCTGTAGTTCTGACAATGCTTGAGGTTTCCTTTCTTTGGCAGGGGTATTACAAGAGACTGTGTCCATTCTTTTGGCCATTCTTTGGTGTCGTGGATCTTCTGACAAAGATCTGTGAATCGCCTTGCTGTTTCATTCCCTCCATTTTTTATGAGTTCAGCTGGGATGTTATCGATTCCAGGGGACTTCCCCTTCTTCAATTGTTTAATAGCTGTGTCTACTTCACACCTTAGTATTGGTGGGTCTTTATCTTGGTGTTCAGGGGGTTTGTTGGAAACTATGTTGGTATCAAAGTCTTAGCATCATTGAATATTTTAACGAAATCCAAAAATTCCCCCCACACTTACTAATATAGGACACTAAGAACCCCCCCCCCTTCAATTTACTTTGAACACTGCATATAACTTTTACAGATATTAAAATGTTTGTTTTCCATGAATGGAGACTGTATGTAGATAAGGGATGAAATTTACTTGATATTTGAGGGTTTAGATTTATCTAATGAAAAATTTCATGAGCTGATTATTTTAAATCACAAGAAATAGGAACTAGTACATGAAATACCACTTAAAGTTGCACACCCCTCAAAGTGTGAATGTGTTTTTAAAAAAGAAGGGTGGGAGGGTGTAGGGTTAGTGTAAGATAGCAGTTTGAAATAAAACACATTTTAGTTTTCTGTGATTATAAAAAGTTTAATTGCTGGATTTGCAGCTGTTAAAAACATTCACTTAAAGTATTTTGTGAAAGTATTGAAATGAAGTGTTGGAACCTTGCTTGAAAGAAATACTATTTCATTATTCTGTTTTATATTATCTGCAATTTATTTTACAACTTTGCATTAGAAAATACATTTTCCCCATTTATTCAACAATCTTACATTAAAAACTTTTGTCTTTCATGCTTTATGTATAAAATTGCAGGCGTCTTGTATTGGTGTATCCTATTACCTTACTTCCTTCTCGCCTTTGCTTTGCCGTAAGTCAGGGACGTGCCCCCTATTTACCCATGTCATAGCACTCCCAGCCTAATAATGGACTGCTCCATCTGCATCTCCAAATAGTCTTTCATTTCCTTTGTCAGCACAAATGTATGCTATCAAGCCTTTGGGGTTTTGGGGGAATGGGGGGATTGCTTTATCAAATCTGAAAAGAAAACAGATTGGAGACCCCACAATATCATTTAAACACACACACACACACCACACCACACCACACCACACCACACCACACCACAACCACACCACACCACACACACACACACACACACACACACACACACACACACACACACACACACACAGAGGGAAAATAAGGAAATAACAATGAAAAGAGATACGGCAAAATGGGGTGTAGGCCCCACCCCAAGAGAAATCTGGTTGAATTAGAATGTGAAAGATGACACTGCGCAATGCTCAGTGCTGAAGGACTTGTCTGCTTTCCTGCTTTTGTCCAACCTTTGTTCACTATGCAACTTTTTTTTGTGCTTCTTTACAGCAAGTATGGAACTTTCTAAAATTCCAGTACAGCAAATGTGAAACAAATTCATTATAGCAGATCACTGATTAGTGTGGCAATGGTTGTAATGTTTGTTCAGCATTTTTTTCTGCTTTCATTTTTTGTTCTCTCATGAAACCTGGAATATGTAAAACTAGAAAATAGTTTAGCTCTGTGTGTGTGTGTGTGTGTGTGTGTGTGTGTGTGTGTGTGGTGTGTGTGTGTGTGTGTTGGTGGGGGTGTATTGGTGGGTGTGTGTTTTGTGGTTGGTCGTAAACTGTTCACAAGTAGTTGTAGCTATGTTTGTGCCTTAATTGGATTTGTTCAAGGATAAGAAAAATGCATTTAAAGTGCTGGCCATTAAATCTCTTTTTGTCGATCATAAAAACATTTTGCATTGAAATATTTTAGTTTTCTTCTCAAAAGTTAGTGTTCCTTACATTCTTGGTTTTTTATGTACTCAATTTGAAGAACTGAGCGCAAAGTAAATTAGTTTTTTGCTGTCTTTTTTTCTTTTTCATTGTAGATGGTAAATTTTGGATATTGTTAACTGCTGCTACCCACTGTACCTATAGATCATTACTCAAACATAGCCGGACATAATTGTTTAAAGTTTGTAGTGACTTTATGGTTTTGCTCAGGAGCATTTTCCTGTCTTGGGGTTGTCTATTCCCTAGCTGTGAGGTGACACGTACTTGTGTGATTTCTCTCCCACTATTGAGTTGCTTGACTCCACGTTTCTTCTTCTGCATAAACAGCAAACACAGTAATACTGCTGATTAACTATTTATCGTTATTTTCTTCCAAACACATTATTTTCCTTTCTTGGAATAAATTACATGATGCTTTTAGATTTGCATGTTCAGTAATGATTTTGGTTCGCATTTGATGTTTCAATACATATTTTGGGGGCTTGAAATTTATCAGCTTTATCTGGATAGTTGTGTAATTAACTGGTTTAGTTATATGTAACCACTCCACGCAATCCCTACGTAGATGTATAGTATGATGTGTGAAGCTTGTTGCTTGTATCATTTCTTGATCATAATAATCTTGGAGGACAAAGCTCATATCATAATTTAACCAATCATTGTGAAATTCTTAATGGCTTTGCATGGTGTCTAGTAGACTTGTTTGAGGCATATGGTGTAAGCCCTTCACTTTGTTTGCTGCCCCTTCCCCATATTTCCTATTCCAAGGTAAAAAAAGGGTTTATGTGCATATTATATGCAACATATTGCATTTGATGCTACTTTCATATTGCCTTTACTCGCATGAAAGAGCGAATGCGAATTAGAAACCTCATTGGCCGATAACGTTAAGTTTTTGGAATCGGAAGCATTATCAGTGTTTTTATTGCTGTTTTTATGTACCCTGAACCCATTTAAGTTGGTCTAGACGCGCTGTCCCTGGGGAGAGCACCCGAATTTCACGCAGAGAAATCTGTCGTGATTTAAAGTGGTAAAAAAATGAAATAGTCATTGTGGTCTGTGAATTTACATGGTGTTAGCGAACAAAAGTCAGTTGGTTGGTCATTGTCACTGCTGGTCAGAGCATTGGGGAAAAGCCTACCTCCCCCTTCAGCCAAAAAAAAAAAAAAAGCTGGAGTAGGGTTGGGTAGCCGGCTGGCAGCTAGAATAATGCAAAATGAAAAGGACTTATTATACTCTATGACATTACATGTAATATTCAAACTTGAATGGTTGACGGGCTATAATGCAGATTGTATTGTATTGGAAACTTGATGAAAAATAACCAAAAACTTCACAAATGCCTTTGTTCAGTGTTCCATTCATGAGTGAGTGACTGACAAAAATTGTGTATTGATATAAGATCTTGGATGCCTATATATCTTTTCTCTCTCTCTCTCTCTCTCTCTCTCTCCTTCTCTCTCTCTCTCTCTCTCTCTCTCTCTCTCTCTCTCTCTCTCTCCCCACCTCTCTTTATCTTTCTCCGTTCTTATTCAAAATTAATGTACTCGAATCGGTCTGCAAACTTTTCCCCGACACATCCAATGTATTTAAATGTCAGAAATAAACCAAAATATATACACTTCAAGAATTTCAAGCATTCTTTTACACAATGTGAATCTAGGTTCCCAAACCATGAATTTAAACCCATGCAAAATTGATGCAAAATTACCATAAAATGTATTATTAGATTATTGGAAAATGGGCCTGCGCAAATGCTGATGCAGGTAGAGTGTATGTGTGCGTGTGGGAGTGGGGGAGGGGGGGGGGGGGGGGGGGCGGGGGGGGGCGGGATAGCCTAGTGGTCAGAACATTGCGCTCTCAATTTGACGACCCGGGTTCGATTCCCGTTTGAAGGGATTTTTCCCCTGGAGTTAACATCAGTGCTGACTCCACTCTCCCCTAAAGACCTTCGTATGAGACTTTAAACCGAGGCCCCGTGTGCGAACGCACGAGGAACATCTTGCGCACTACGTTAAATCCTGTTCCGCTTTTCGTAAGTGTAGGCCATTGTGTGCCGGTGGGAACAGATAAGATTTACAAAACTGCATGCACACGGGGCCTGAATGTAAAAAAAGCAGATGAGTGCTTATTCCATTATCCTCGATATAAAAAGAATAAATAAATGAATCAATCAAAAAATAAAAGTTTACAAGACTTAAAACCAAGAAATTAGAAAGAGCAACACACTCATCTATATTTTCTATCCTATTTTCTATAATCTTTCCTGTTCATATGGGTCAGACCGCCTACAAAAAAGCGAATCAACCCTAATACTACTAATTACCCCCCCCCCCCTCCCCTCCATATGATACAAGGTAGGCGAGACAAAGCAATTATTTTTTCTGAGGTTTATTGAAAAAAAACACCTGGGATTTTTTTTAAACATCCTGAGCCCTTCCTTATCCTGGGTTACATTAATGATAGAAAAAAAACAAGCAGTCCAAAAAGAAAACCACACACGAAAATCATAAGGTTATGACAAAAAAAAGACAAAATAAGCCCCAACCAATATTGATCATTATAAACAAAACCGTACACAAAAAACAACAGTAGCAACACAAGCAAATGTCATAGATTCCAAAGGAAAACGACAATAATATAATATTTAAAGAAAATAATGGCAGACCACAGGTAGGTAGAAAATCATGAAGTGGCAATGGAAAGAGAAGCAAATGCGGAGGCTCTAAAAGGGAAATGATGGGGAGGAATGGAAGGAAGGAAAAGGGGGAGGAGGGTTGTGACATGACGTGATAGACACTAAAAAAAAATCCCCTCTGAAGTCTGAATATGGCTGCCTAAAATGGCGAGGTACTAATTCAGTCTTACAGGCAAACTTCTCATTCAGTGTGCTATTTCAATCTCACAGGATTCCCAGGTAGGATGAGTGAGTTAGAGTGCATATTCTGGGTATTTCCCAGAGTATTAAGCTGGGGAACGCACAACAATACAAAACCCTAGGCCATGATCTGAGTCAGGCCTAATGAAACGTGTCACATTACAAAGCAGGTACATAACTTACCTCCACGTTTCTCAAGTTTGATATTTATGCATTACCTCTCTTTAACACTTTTTCCTTAGTTTTGTTCTTTGTTTTTTATTGAAACGGTTTTAGGTTTATTTTCTATAAATCTTGATAAAAAAACCCATACCATAAGTAGGTCTGTCTGCCTGCCTGCCTGTCTGCCTGTCTGTCTGTCTGTCTCGTCTCTCATCCATCCATCCTTCGGATGAACTTTAAAACTGAGGCCCCATGTGCAACGCACGCAGAACATCTTGCGCACACGTTAAATCCTGTTCCGCTTTTCGTAAGAGTAGGCCATCATGTTGCCGTGTGGGAACAGATGACATTTACAAAACTGCTACACACGGGGACTGGATGTAAAAAAAGCACATGATGCTTATCCCATTATCCTCGATATAAAAGAATATCAAATCAAATCAAATCAAATCTCTCTCTCTTTGGTCAAGTCAAAATAACCTTTATTGAGGCTAAAAGAGCAAGTGAACAGTTTTCTAAATCCATTCTTCACAGGAAAACACATGCAAAAATTCGTGAAAGTTTGCGTGCATAAGTGTACTCATATATGCGCCGCTCGCGCATGTTGTGTGTGTGATGTGCATAGTGGAAGAGAGACAGAGACAGAGAAAAGCAAATACAGAAAGACAAAGAGACTAAAGAAGCAGAGAAACAGAAAAAAACACACGCAAACACAGGCACACACACCAACACACACACACCACACACACACACACACACACACACACACACACACACACCACAAGATAAAAAAGAACAGATCTACATTTTCCACAACCCGCCATGACCCTTGACACAAGGTCAACAAACGGTTCCATTCCAAAGTGCCCTAGCTGCCAGATGAGAACGGTACGTGTGAGACTGGCTCCAGGTGTGAATGCCATATGTTCAGGAATTTGACACGTTTCTTTTGTCTGAGACGGCCTTGGAGAGATGGGGAGAGAGAGAGAGAGAGAGAGAGAGAGAAGAGAGAGAGAGAGTAGAGAGAGAGAGAGAGCACTGAATACTAAAACTGTCATTGTTACTAAAAGCCTTTTGACAAGCTGGGTGACAGTTTATGGCAGTTAAGATAACAAATAAAACAAAATACTACCCCCCCCCCCACACACACACAAACACACACACATGTGCAAAGGTAAATATAATCATGCCATAATAGGTGTTGATGTGTGATTTTCCCCATATAAAAATCAAACATTTTAAATGCATATAGGCCTACTGTGCCAACACCCAACATATGGCAGATCTAAGGACGGCCATCAAACCAATTTATTTTGAAAGATTGATAAAATTAAATAATTTCAACTGACATCTGCAATTTTCCCCCATGACTGAACAGTTAACGGCAAAGAAATAACAATTTTCATAAAGGTAAATAACTCAAGGGCTCAAGCATAAAAAACCTAGAATGTAAAAAAAATTTAAATAGGCCTAACAGTCCTTCTACCACGGGCTAGACTATACCTCTGGGTTATGAGTAGAATTCAAACAAGAGCACAAAAACACACATTGCATAACTGTTCTGGAAATGCAATTACAAGTTTATCCTATGGACAATAACAAATTAACACAAACACCAAAAACAGCAACCCAGATGAAATGGCTTTCAAACACAAACGATTTTTTTTTGCTTGAGTTACAAACTTTTTTGTCTTATTTTCTTTAAACTTCTGCATCGAGTTTTTGCCGTCAACACAAATTCGTTGGACTATGGCAAAGCGGGAATCATATCATCAGGGACAATGCACCTAGACAATTTATTTGAGCAGCGTTTTACAACCCCATAGACTAGAAAGTGAGTTACTGCAAACCTTTTGTAAAAAGCGACAAAGAAACAAACACCCAGTAGTTAAAAACAATACAGAAGTTTTCATCTCATAGACATCTTATGTTGTAGAGGTATGTGCTTTTTTTTCTCACAACACCGATCATAACTAAAAGGAACAAGAAAAAAATTTTGTCTTTCACTACTTTGAGTGGAAACACCAAAACAAACCAACAACAGGTTTTTTTTGCAAACTTTTGAAAAAAGATAAAAAGAAACCGCCACACACTTTTTTTTAAAAAAAGAAAAAATAAAATTTTTTATGATAAGTTTTTGT
>CM060321.1:48287714-48323547 GCA_030674155.1 Stramonita haemastoma | reverse complement strand
GAAGAGGGGAGAGGAAAAGGGGAGGGGGTGAGGGGGGGAGGGAGGAGAGGGGGTTGAGAGAGGGGGAGGGAGGGGAGGGGATGAGAAGGAGGAGTAATGGGGGAAGGGGGAGGGGAGGGGCCGGGGAAGGGGGAGGTGGAGAGGGGGAAAAGGGGAGAAGGGGAGGAGGTTTGAGGGGGGAGGGGGGAGGGTTTTAAAAAGAGAATGGGAAAAGGGGAACGAAGAAGGTGGGAGGGTGAGGGGGATGAAAAGGGTGGGGGAGGAATTGGAGAAACGAAGGGGTAGGGGGGTGGGGGTTAGGGAGGAGTTAGGGGGGTGGGGGGGGGTGTAAGAGGAGACTGGGGGTGTGAGAGGGGAAAAGGATGGAGGGGGGAGGTTTTGGGGAGGGGAGAGGGAGGAGGGGGGGGGGGGAGCTTTAGGAGGCTAGAGGAGGGGGGAGAGAAAAGGGAAAGGGGGGAGAGGGGAGCAGGAAAAAGGGGAAGAGGGGGGAGGGGAAAGTAGAAAGGGGGGTGAAAGGGATGGGGCGGAGTGATGGGGGTTTGTGTGGAGGGGGATGAGGGAGGGTTTGGGGGAGGGGCGAGGGGTGGGGGGACGAGGAAAAGGGAAAAGGGGGGAGGGAGGGGTTTTGGGGAGGGGGAAAAGGGGGGAGGAGGGGGAGGGGGGAAAATTTGGGGAGAGGATGAGAGGGGTGGGGAGGAGGGGGGTTGGGGGGAATGGAGGAGGGGAAAAAGGGGGGAGGGAGGGTAGGGGGAAAAGGGGGGGGGGAGGGGGGATGGGGGGAAGGGGGGAGGGGAGGGGGGAATAGAGAGGAAAATTTTGGGAAAAGGGGTTTGGGGATGGGAGGGTAGGAAGGTTGGAAGGGGGAGTGGGTTTGGAAATTTGGGGATTTTGGGGAGAGAGGGGGAAAAAGAGAAGAGAGGAAAAAGGCGATGGGGGAGTTCAGAGGAGTTGGGGGGGAGAGTGGGGGAGAGGGGAGGGAAAAGGATGAGATTTTAGGGAGAGTGAGAAGTGAAAGGGGGGGAGGGGGATGAGGGGGAGGGGGGAGGGCGAGT
Organism: Stramonita haemastoma; assembly: GCA_030674155.1. Classification (NCBI taxonomy): domain Eukaryota; kingdom Metazoa; phylum Mollusca; class Gastropoda; order Neogastropoda; family Muricidae; genus Stramonita; species Stramonita haemastoma. The sequence continues at coordinate 48,322,495 of CM060321.1, read as the reverse complement.
AAAGTTTGGAATGGGGAGGAAGGGGGGGAGGGGAAGGAGGAAAGGGGAGTGGGGGGCGAGGGAGGAGAGGGAGGAGGTAGAGGGGTTGGCTTGAGGGGTGGTAAAAGGGGGGGGAGTGGGGAATAGGAGAGGAGGAGAGGAGGGACAGGCGGGGGGGGTGATTTGGGGAGTTGAGTACGGGGAAAAGGGGGGAGTTGGGGGAGGATGGAAACCCCCGAATTTTAGAGGGAGGAGGGGGGTTAAGAGGGGGAGTGAGGGAGAGAGGGGAGAGGGGAAGAGGGGGGAGGTAAGAGAGGGGGAAGGGGGGGGGTTGGGGGGAGGGGTCGGGGCGAGGAGGGTGAAAAGGGAGTGGGTGAGGAGAGTGGGAGGGAGGAAAAGAGGGAGGGGAGGGAGGAGGTGGGGGGGAGATGTGGGAGGGGGGGAAAAGGAGGGAGGGAGTGGGAGGGGAAGGGGGGATGAAGGGAGGGAGTGGGGGGCCCGGGGGGAAGTGGGGGTGGAGAGAGGGGTGAGGAGGAGGGGAGAGGGGGAGGAGGAGGAGGGGAGTGGAGGGGGGGAAAATGGAGGAGAGAGGGGGAGGGTTGAGGGGGTAGCGGGGGCGAAGGGGTTTTTGGGGGGAGGAGGGGGGAGGTTTGGTTTAGGGGGGGAGGGGTGGGGGGGAAGGGGGAGGGAGGTGGCAAGGGAGGAGGGAACCGAGGGGGGTTTAGGAGAGAAGGGTGGGTGAGGAGGGGGAGAGGAGAGAGGGGGGAGAAGGGAGAAGAGGAAGGAGAGAAGAGAGGGAAGGAGAGGAGGGACAAATTTCCCCCCCGGGGGGGGTTTTTTTTTTCCCCCAAAAAAAAATTTTTTTTTTTTTTTAAAAAGCCCCCCCCTTTTTTTTTTTTAAAAAAAAAGGGGGGGGGGGGGGAAAAAAAAAAAGGGGGGGGGTTTTAAAAAAAATTTTTAAAAAAAGGGGGGAAAAAAAAAAAGGGGACGATTGCCCCCCACCCGGGGGGCGGCAGGCGGGGCCCCGGTGCCCCCCAAAAAACCCCCCGCCGGAAAAATTTCGCCCCCTTTTTTTTTCCCTTTTCCTTTTCCTCTCCCTCCCTCTCTTCCCCTTTTTTTTCTTTCTTCTTCCCCCTTTCTCTTTTTTCTCTTTTCTCTTTTCCCCCCTTTTTTTTGCCGTTCCCCTTTTTTGGCCCCCTTTTCATTCCCCCTTTTTTGTTTGTTTTAAAATGGCTGCTGTTTCGTTCGCTTTTTTTCTTCCTCAGTCCCAAAAACCCCCCCCAACATTCCCCTTCAAACCTTTCCCTTTTTCCCCCCTTGGGGTCCCTCTTGTAAGGGGGTTTCTTTTTCCCTCCCGTAAAAAAATTTTTTTTATCTTCCCTTTTCTTTTTTTTCCCTTCCCTCCCTTTTTCTCTCAACCCACCTTTTCCCCTTTTTTTTTCCCAATCCCCTTTTTCCCTCCTTTTCCCCCTTTTCTCTCCCCCCCCCCCATTTTTAAAAACCTTGAATTCCCCCTCCTCTCCCCCCCAATCCCTCCCTCTCTTTTTTCCTCCCCCTTTTTCCCCCTTTTCCTTTTCTCTCTTCTCCCTCTCCTCTCCTTCTCCTCCCTTGCAGGGTAGAATAAAAAAAAGAATTTTGTTTATTCGTCCCTTTTTGAAAAAATTTAATTTTGTCTTTGGTTTGTTTCTTGTTTGTTCGTTTTTTAACCCCTTACCTCTTTTTCCCCATCCTACTTTCTCTCTTTCCGCTTCTCGTACCCTCCTCCTCAATAAACTTTTGAGTTCGAGTTCCCCTTACCTCCCTCTCCTTTTTCTCCCCCGTCCAACTCTCTCCTCTCTCTCTTCTCTCTCTCTTCTCTCTCTCTCTTCTCTCTCTCTCTCTCTCTCTTCTCTCTTCTCTCTCTCTCTCTCTCCTCTCTCTTCTCTACCCCTTCGATTTCGAGTTTTCTCCCCTCCCCCCCCCCCCCCCCCCCCCTCCTCTCTACCATCTCTCTACCACTTTAACCTCTTTTATCTCTTCCTTATAATTTCCCCCCCTTTTCTCTTCCCCCTCATCTCCCCTTTCTCTCTCTCTCTCTCTCTCTCTCTCTCTCTTTTCTCTCTCTCTCTCTCTCTCTCTTCCCTAACCTCATCCCTCCCTCCCTCCTCACCCCCTCCCCCCCCCCCCGAAAAGCGGATGGAATACAAATGGTCTGAAAAAACAGGAAAAAGAAAATGGACCAGGGGGAAGATCTGTTTTGTTTTGACAAAGTGCATCGTGGGAAATAACCTGTGCGTGAACGTGATGTGAAGTTTACGCGCTCTCTCTCTTTGTTGTCTCTATTGTCCTGTCTGTCTCGTCTTGTCCTTGTCTGCTGTCTGTCTGTCTGTTGTCTGTTGTCTGTCTATTGTCTGTCTGTCTGTCTTCTCTCTCTCTTTCTCTCTCCTTTTCCCCTCTCTCTCTCTCTCTCTCTCTCTCTCTCTCTCTCTTCCTGCCCGTTTCCCGCATCTCTTGCTTCTGTCCATGTCTCTGTCCAGTCTTGTCTGTCTGTTGTCTGTCTGTCTGTCTCTGTCTCTTTATCTCTCTCTGGGGTAGGAGGTTACTATTACCTTTTCGTAATTTAATTATTTATATCTATATTCCCTAATCAAGGCAAGGGCCGGATGAAAAACAGTATGTAATACTTACTCTGTAACCCTTGAAAAATAAAGATTATTCATTCATTCTCTGTGTCCCTGTTCCTCTGTCTCTGTCTCTTTCTCTCGACCTTTCTGCTTCCCTTTCGCAACCCTCATTCTTATTTTCTTTCTCATTCATTCTTCGTAATGTTACTGCTTGTTGGTATATTTTTTCAAACTTCTGTTTGTTTCCCTTCTTGTTCTTGTTCTTCTTGTTCTTTTCCTTCCTGTTCTTCTTGTTCTTGTTCCTCTTGCTTTTTTCCCCTTCTTATTCTTGCTCTTCTTGTTGTTCTTCTTCAAGTAGTTCTTCCAATCCTAATGGTTTTAATTTCATTGTTATCAAAGAAGAGAGAGCTTCCTTTTTTCACATTGTGTGTGTGTGTGTGTGTGTGTGTGTGTGTGTGTGTGTGTGTGTGTGTGTGTGTGTGTGTGTGTGTGTGTGTGTGTGTGTGTGCGTGCGCGCGCGCGAGCGTGCGTGCGTGTGTGTGTGTACACGCTCGTGGTGTGTGTGTGTTGTGTAGGTGTGTTTTTTGTGTGTATATGTATGTGTATATAAATATATACATATTTTTATGCGTGTGCACGTGCACACACACAAACACATACACACACACAATTATATATATATATATTATATATATATATATATTATATATATATATATATATATATATATATGCGTACGCACACATGCGTGTGTGTGTGTGTGCGCGTGACGTGCGCATGCGTCCTTGCATTCATGCGTGCATGCGCACGCTCAAGCACGCATGCATGTACACATGTAAGCCAGTGCGGTACATAAACACTATCATAATGGGTGCAGGCACTGTCTGGTGACCCCTCCTCAATATCCAGCAGTGCTTTTCTCTCACTTTCAGTCCTCTCTCTCTCTCTCTCCATTTTGCTTTCTCCAAAGCCCTGCTGTAGTGGTCATGCTGAAACCAGTGGACAAACTTACTGACCAGTATTGGCTGGCCCCATGGACCCCTGTGAATGCAGCCTCAGGAATGCAAAGCTTGAACACACACACACACGCACGCACGCACGCACGCACGCACAGGCACACTATAAAACTTAATCATGAAAAAATACGCAGGACATGTACTCGTATTTTCATTTTTCTTTTTAAAAACAACAACAAAGCAACAAACACACATAACTGACATACAAACACAGTGACGCAAACGCGCGCGCACACACACCAACACAAACACACACACCTACAAACACACACACACACACACACCCTCCACACACACACACACACACACACATACCCCCCCCCCCCCCCCCCCCCCCCACACACACACACACTCAGAGACAGAGACAGAGACAGACAGAGCAGGACACAGACAGACAGACAGACAAAGAGACAGACATATAGACTGAAAATGAATGGGGCAAAGGAAGAAAAGTAAGGACATATTCCTTTTTTTTCATCCACTGACAAGGAAATAAAAAGGAACTGCTACTGTCAAGAGTAAATACCAAACGCCACAGAAATGTCAGAGTTCGCATACAAGTAACCGTCCTCACATTATCGACAACTTTTCACGGAAAGACAGAAGAAAGAAGAAAAAAAGGGACAAAAACATTAATACCGTCAAGCCACTTTCGAAACGGGAGGAAAATCGATCTAAAAAAAAACTTTGCTGTCTAAAGCACAGGGTTTTTTTCCCCCGGTGTTTCTTTCTTTTTTTCTGTTTCTTTGATTTTCTTCTTCTCTGTGTCTTTTTTTTATATCTTTTTTCCCTTACTCTTTCTCTCTTCCTACAAATGGACAGAGCAGCTAGATGTATGTATGTATGTATGTATGTATGTATGTATGTATGTATGTATGTATGTATGTATGTATGTATGTATGTATGTATGTATGTATGTCTGTCTGTCTGTCTGTCTGTCTGTCTGTCTGTCTGTCTGTCTATGCATGGGTGGACAAATGGATGGATGTTATATCTTTCTATTTGTTTACCTGTATGTATGTATGTATGTATGTATGTATGTATGTATGTATGTATGTATGTATGTATGTATGTATGTATGTATGTATGTATGTATGTATGCTTGTATGTATTATGTATAATGTATATGTCTGTATATGCATATACGTTTCGCAAACATACTTATGTAGGTATTATGTGCGATCGTGCATGTATCTATCTATCTAGCTGTATTTATGTTTAAATTTGTCTATCTTTGAGGTTTTCATCACCCCCCCCCCCCTCCCGTTTTTTTTTTTTAAAGCAATTTCTTGTTGATTTTTAGAGAGATGTGTATGTAAGAGTAATCACTAAAGAAATAAAAACAACTTTTCTTAAAACAGACTGCCATTCCATTAAACTTTCCATTTTCTTCCTGGTTCGAGGTTGAACTGCACCAACGAGAGCATTGGCCAAAAAGACAAAAAGTCAGACTTGTGATACTTCAATCTTTGAGGTCTCAGGGTTCCATTCCTGGCAGCGTTCTGAGACACAAGCGTGAAATTTTTTTTTTTCTGGGACAAGCTATGCACTGACCTGCCTTTTGCCCTCCCGTGTGTATAATTATATGCATCTTACAAGATGAACTCTACTGTGCACGTGAAATATTGTGTGATTGACGTCAGTGTTTTGGTAGGTTGCTGTGTGTGTGTGTGTGTGTGTGTGTGTGTGTGTGTGTGTGTGTGTGTGGTGTGTGTGTGTGTGTGTGTGTGTGGAGAGAGAGAGAGAGAGAGAGAGAGAGAGAGAGAGAGAGAGAGAGAGAGAGAGAGAGAGGAGAGAGAGAGAGAGAGAGGAGAGAGAGAGAGAGAGAGAGAGATTTAGTTATTTATTCTTTTATATCGAGGATAACAGAGTAAGCAATCATGTGCTTTTTTTCATCCGGTCCCCGTGTGTATGCAGTTTTGTAAATATTGTCATCTGTTCCCACAGGCACACGATGGCCTACTCTTACGAAAAGCGGAACAGGATTTCACGTGTGCGCAAGATGTTCTGCGTGCGTTCGCACACGGGGCCTCGGTTTAAAGTCTCATCCGAAGGACTTTTTGGGGAGAGTGGAGTCAGCACTGATGTTAACTCCTGGAAGAAAATTTCCTCGGAGAGAGAGAGAGAGAGAGAGAGAGAGAGAGAGAGAGAGAGAGAGGAGAGGAGAGAGAGAGAGAGAGAGAGAGAAGGAGAGGAGAGAGAGAGAGAGAGGTGAGCTAATAACCCAAGATGCACGTGGACATGATTTCTCTCTGCCCATAAAAGGAACAGAGTTATACTAGGCCTGCGCACTTCACTGTTCAGTTGAGGGTGACAAACTTCAAATTTGCCCCCACAACTGCCAAGATACGTTGTCCAGCCGCTCCGAGCGGTTTTGACCTGAGGCTACAGGTAACTATTGTGAATTTTTATGACTCTTGATTCATTTTTCCGTTTGAAACTAAAATCATGTGGAAAAGCAAAAAGATTGTGAGAAAATATTTTCTTAAATTTAAAAAACAAACAAACACAAACTGTGCCAGGTTCTATACCGGGTTACGGGTTTGCATAGGTTATTATGGCAGAGTAAAATTTCCGTGTGCTCCCGTGTAACTATATTTGTACTTAAACTCCATCAGGAATCGTTGGGACACTGAACTGCTATCTTCGGGTGTTCCATAAAACAACGAAGCTATCCCCCCTCTCCCCAATTGTCCTTTTCTCCTGGGCTGATAAAAAACAATCCCAACTTTTCGCTATACAGAAAAAAAGACTAGCATCCAGAAAGTAGCATTTTGCTGTATCCATATTTCATACGGTCCAAAGTTGCTTGGGTATTTTCTGTTCACTTCACAGTTGGATAGTTTTTGTCTTTACAAATGGCCGACAGGCTTGACACTGTGTACCATCTTCCCCTCAAAAGTTTTTTTTTTTTTTTGGTTGATTTTTTTTCTTTTTTGCAATGAGAATACAGATTGGCAAAAATAAACTATAATTATGGTTGGCGGAAGGAAACAGAAGTTGTTAAATTGATTTTTTTATAAACACATTTCTGCTTATCTTCCCCCCCCCCCAAAAAAAAAAAAAGAATGAACTGAGGAATGTACGGGTGGGGGGGGGGGGGGGGGGTTGTAAGGTACAGTTGGTTTAGTGGTAACCTGTATTTTTGATGACAGCTTGCATGGAGATGGTGATTGTGGTTGGGGGGGGGAAGGGGTTGCAGACAGAGGGTGACACCCTGGTTGCTGTGCTGTGTCAGGTGACATCTGGCTGCCAGAATCTTAGATACTTGACGCGTGATGCTCATCTTAGCGCTTCTTTATCATCTCTCGTTTTGGTAGATCTAGGACTCCATCTAAATTTTCATCTGATGTTTATATGGTTGTGCTCTGATGCCGATTTTTGCGTTTCTTTCTAAATTTTGGTAGATATAGCCTGTTCTCATCACTTTCATTACAATGCTCAACTGGTATTTTCATATTAATTCTTTTAACAAGGTTAATTTGAAAGCGCGCGCGCGCGTGTGTGTCCACTATGCTTGTGTGTACGTACATACGCGCGATATGCAAGTGTATTTAACAAATGTTACCTTTTCACGTGTGCTCAAATTTATACATCTAAATGTTTTCAACCTCTACACACACACACACACACACACACACACACACACACACACACACACACACACACACACACACACACACACAACCTTCTTCCTTTTCTTTCATTAATGTTCAGTGGTCAGCAGTTTGACAATTATTGACATTTTTGGCGAAGTGCAAGTGTGTGTACCAAATAACAATTTCATATTCATAGTCCTTATCCGTCCTGTGTGTGGGTGGGGGGTGGTGGAAAGTGGTCCTGCGTTTACAAATACACCGTCACTTCAGGCTACCACGGTCGCTGGTGGTTAGAAGAGCCCCAACACCACCTGCATTGGTGAGCACGCGCGCGCGCGCGCGCGCACACACACACACACACATGCGGAAAAAAAAAATTACCAAGTGTTTGCTTCTGCTTTTTCATACTCTGTCTGTCTGTCTGTCTGTCTGTCTGTCTGTCTGTCTGTCTGTCCCTCCCTCCCTCCCTCCCTCCCTCCCTCTCAATCTCTCTCTCGCCCCCCCCCCCCTCTCTCGCTCTCTATCTCTACATATATATATATATATATATATATATATATATATATATATATATATATATATATATAATTTAAACTCGGGGAATAATTTTCAGGTGAAAACAACCCTTGCTGAGATGCAGTGTACACTATGAATGAACTGGTTCCACCTGGCCTTGTAACTAATGCCGCTGCCTTTGAAATGTCACATCTACCAGCGTCTTGCGAAAGGAACATCCTTTTCCCAAAGACAAGTGAGTTATCTTGTTTGTCCGAAATCTGTGTGTATGTAGTTGATAGACGTAGTGCAGTACATAACATTTTAGTCTCAGGATAATGTAATCAAAGGTATTTGTGGTTTTACATTTTAATTTTCGCATTGACTTCAAATTGTCTTGAACAAAAAAAAAAAAGGTTGCAGTGTCCAGTAGTAGTGTTTTATTGCGTCCATGAGAGAAGGTGCAAGGAGAAAAATAGGTTTTGGGTTGGCTTAAAAATCATTTCAAGAGTTCATTTCAGATTTTGATATATTAAAAAAAAAACCCACTTCGGAGGGTACATGAAGTTTAGCATTGTTGCAATCAGCAGGTGCGGGTGTATCAAATTACTCAACAATGTAACCTTTCACAATCAGTCATATAATGTAATGTAAGTGGAAACCAGTGCGTCTCCCCACCCAAAAGGAACTAAAAGCGCTAAGATATTATACCAACACAGGTGATCCCCATAGAATGAAAGTTTCACTGAAAAAAAACCCTAATGTATAGACAGGAAAATATACAGCGATCACAGTGCAGAAAAGTCGGTCAAAATTACTTTTGAATATGATTATGATTATGATTATCTTCTCTCTCTCTCTCTCTCTCTCTCTCTCTCTCTTCTCTCTCTCTCTCTCTCTCTCTCTCTCTCTCTCTCCCCTCTGGGAACAAATGACAATATTTACACAACTGCATACACACGGGACTGGATGAAAAAAGCACACGAGTGCTTATTCCATTATCATCGATATAAAAGAATAAAATAGTAAAAAAAAAAATATCTCACACACACACACACACACACACACACACACACACACACACACACAACACACACACACACACACACACACACACACACACACACACAGATTGGGAGTAGACATAGGATGGAGTAACAAAAAAAAAACTGAAGTAGACCATGCAGTGCTACTCACTAACTTTAAAGAAGCTTTTATAAGAACAGAAAACTTGATGTTCACAGGAAGGCACTGGCAAAATTCGGAATTGTAGCCAACAACCACCTTGCACTGCCAGGGTCATGGGCTACCTCAACTTTCATCTATGTCACTGCCACTGCCACTGCCAAGGTCATCCCCACCTCAACTCATCTGATGCCACTGCCACTACCACTGCCAGGGTCATACCCCACGTCAATCTTCACGATATTGTGAGTATGATAAAAAAAACAAAACATAACACTTGTATACACTCAGTATTTGACATAAAGTTCGCACATATTCTCTCGTTCACGAGGGCATGTTTGCAGAATGTGCACATACACTTTAACACTGGCGAGTATACATCAGAAACACATTTGTGTCCATAAATAATCATTCCAAATTTGTATTAAAAAAAAAAAAAAACCCCTTCAAAATATGGAAACATGGAAAAAGAAAACGGTTGGTGGCTTTGCACTTGTGGCATCTTACCATTTTCAGTCGGGAGAGTTTCGTGTTGATTGGAGAAAAAACGTTAAGATTGTGAGCACCATATTTTGATACAACTCTCTCTCTCTCACACATACACATAAACATGCACAAATTCATGTGCACACATTTTTTTCTTTTTATTAGACAGTGCCATGTATTTATAGTGAATTTGTTTTTTGCCAGATACTTCCCAGCAATGTGTGACCTCACTCACAACAGACTTGTCCGATGCTGGGATATATGACAACTTAACCTTGTTAGGCCCTTGTTATCAAAGGATCAAGAATGGAGGAAAAAGAAAATGGTTGAACAGAACTCTTCATTGTTTAATTCCTCTGGATCTGGGACATTGGAATATGGTTGAATAAATCCCTTCAGGTTTTTTTAATTTTTATTCTGGGACACTAGAATATGGTTCTCCCCCCCCCCCCCAGGTTTTCTTTGGATCTGGGACATTAGCATACAGTTGAAAAAAAACACCGTTTTGGGCTTTAGAATGGGGCTATCATGCAGTAGTTCATTTTCGTGTGAAGTCTGTTTGCTTTCCAGATTCTTAAAGAGGCCTGAGATAGAGCTCTGGTAAAATGTATGACCACTTTAACTAACAAAAGGCTCTACCTGACCCATCAGCTCTGATCTACTGAGTCCAGAAGGAAAATAGAGCAGTTAACAGTTGCAGAGAATCATGTTCAACATGGCATTTTACGAAAAGGTAGAGATGCAAAGTCTTTGGCCACATAGTTGCTGCCTTGTATACTTTGATTTATAGGCACATACAGGGGATAATATTTAGTGTGTCTGCCATGTTCACAACAAGGGAAGGGCAGTGGTATCACCTTTTCATTTCCTTCTGCTCTACTCTAGCTTTTACGTTCTGTTGGTACATTGTTGTTTCTGTGTAATTACCCTGTCAGTTGGTTGCCTTCAAATGATCACTGGACACCAGGATTTTGACTGCATCAGTGCTCCTTGCTTACAATTTGTAACGAATAAAATTAATAGAATTAAACTTTAAAAAAGATAATATAGAGTAATGAAAAAATAAGCTAACTTAAACTCGGAATAAACTAAGACAAACTAAACTAAAATGAATAAAATTAAAAATGAAATAAAACTTCAGCAAAATAAAACAAAAAATTAGACTAAAAATAAACAAAAAATGACATAAAAATAAAACCAAACCAAAATAAAATAGAATAAATAAAATAAAACAAAACAAAATAAAATAAATAAAATAAAACAATAAAATAAACAAAATTATAATAACGGATAAAACCTAAAAAGTAGGGGCAGAGTTAAAAGGAGAGCAATCCTGGTGCCAGTGATCTTGGCATTACCATCTGTAAACGTTTTGGTACTTTGGTCATCAAGGTTAGTGTCTCTTGTCACTCCATTCTCATCAATTACATCTCCAAAGATTTTGGAACAGTGGTCAGAAAGGTTAGGACTCTTGTCACTCCATTCTCATCATTTACATCTACAAAGATTTTGGTACAGTGGTCATATGGGTTTAGGACTCCATTCTGAAATCATTTAAATCTACAAACGTTTTGGTACAGTGGCCATAAGGGGTTAAAAATCTCACTCCATTCTCACCATTTACATCTACAAAGGTTTTGGTACAGTTGTCATAAGGGTTTAGGACTCTGTCACTCTTATTCTTCAATTATTTCCTTGGGATACATCCATTCTACTCCTTGTCCTTTGATACATGGGTCTAACCGGGTAGGTAAAGTCATATGGATCATAACACGCATTGCCTCCGTGTGGCTGGCAACCTGAGGGGATACTTGCTTCAAGGCCTTGCATATGTAAGTACATAGCTAAGTGTGCAGCTACAATTTAATTACTTTATTGCACATTGTGGTTCAGGTTTTACTTATGTCTGTTTAGGAAAAAAAGTTTTTCTTAAAATGTCTAAAGTTTTGTCAAGAGCTTGAAGTTTGGGGTTGATAAGAATATGGTCGTATAGATTCACATATGAAGTATGGAAGTACCTCCTGTTTACAAGTTATTAAAAAATAGTTTGGTTATGACTACTTCATGGTTCATCATGATTTATAAGTTTAAACACTGTGAATTGACTATATTCAATTTTTGACAATTGTGGTAGAATAATCTGTGTCTGAAATCTGTCAGTTATAAAATCAGATTGTTGTGATATTTTAGACAATATATCCAATGTTATTGATAGAGAACTACTGCTTTCAGAGGCTGAGGCACTGGAATTGAGTGCCTGTGACCTGACATACGTGATGGCACCATCATCACCTGCCTTATCTAATTAAAAAAAAAAAGAGTAAGGCACTTTGCAATTTTTTTCCCAACCAAATACCTTTTCAGTCCAGTCTGGTTTTTTTAAAAATTATTTTTATATAGTTTCTTGTCCATTGTTTGTCTAGTATTGCTCATTTTATTTGTATTTTTCTTAAAATCCCCCCCCAAAAAAAAATTAGTACTTATTACGTAATTTACCAATTTTTAACTTTAAACAAGTTTCTTACTGTATTATTCTTTATTCTTACACATGTACTCTTACTGACTGACCTATCTCCTAGTCTAGTCTTATATTGTGTTTATTGTTGTAATTAATTGTTTTCGTGTACATTTTTGCCCTTATCTTCTGTTTGCTTTTCTCTTGATTTCCATTACAAAATTTACATCTGTTTTACCAGGTACCATGTGAAGGAGGAGAGTGCCCTGAAGTCAACTATCACCAGGCACTGTTACATGTTCAAGAGAAAACTGGCCACCACCTACTTCAAGTTCAGTTTGAACCTGCTCAAGGGTCCATCATTTCGTCACTTCCACTGATGTTGCAACTCCCTACTTGAAGTGGAACCAAGACTGCTTCTGCCATTATGCAGGTTAGAAAATACCTATTCTCAAACTTGACCTTTAAAAATGTCATTCATGCAGTCTGAAAATGAGTGTACCTCAGTAGGTCGAAGTGAGGTCAATTCAGCTCAAACCCACCTTTAGGAGCAATAGGTTTTTCCCCCAAAGCTCTTCACTTGTCAATGCTATTCAACTTTCAAAAGAAATACATTTGAACAAAGCAGACTGAATTTTGTAAACTGTAGGGTATGGCTATGTCGGGGAAAAAGGAAAAGCTGGGAAATGTGGACAGTTTTCCAGTCACTAACAAGCTGAAGAAAGTTTCTTCTGAAAGTCTGAAGGCAGGGACTTTGATGATATACTTGATGAAAAAGTCAGTGGAAAATGGGATTGACACAACCCAAAAATGGACCAACTTCCCGTTACTGATGACTAGATCAACCAAGACTGACTGCCAGTAGTAGGTCAACTGTTAATTTCACTATCACATATAACGCAATGCCATTGACACAGGAGAGTCTTCTGGTAGGGAAGTCCGTGGATACCATTTTGAATTCAGTTGCAAGATATTTGGTTTGAGTAATTCTACTGCTGTGGATTTTCAAAATTAAGGCTTTTTGTAATTTTTTTTTGTGGGGACTCTGGCACAGGGCAAGCCTTAATAACTTAGTTATTTTTCAGAGTATTGATGGTGTGTTTAGGAAATTTAAACTTGTGTAGAAATTTTAAAGTGAGACGCAAGTTAATCATGACCCACTTAGGGGCAAGGACCTAGTTATGAACAATGACCCTCTGCTCCCGGATTTTGATTTTTTCTCCTATACCACTACATAATGAAAAAAATACTGTTTTGGTTGAAATGATGTATTGAAATGCCATCAATTCCTTTCAGTTAGGTAGTTAAAAAGAAAAAACCTGAAATATTTTGTAGTGGGTGTACATTCTTAGCTTGTCTCTTAGTTATATAAGAATTGTCATCAGGGGTCAGGAGGGATAAGAACATCAAAATTGCTTGTCCGAGCTTATTATCAATGGACCAACCAGCATAATTTGGACTCGTATAGTTTTTACATGGCTCTCTAACCAAATGATCACAATAGGCAACCATAAGGCAAAAAAGACGTTCCAACTGGAAAATAAGCTTTGGCAGGGATGTGTTGGAGAAATTGATCATGGTTTAATGATCCTTAAGGAATGAAATAATTATGGTAATGATATAATCATTTATTTATAATTATTGCCATTTTTGTTTCTGTAGATGGATGGTGTTGGATATTTTCAGGTAGTAGCATGGAGTTGGTTTTGAACTTGATGTGAATTGTTATGCATTGTTACGGAGACATTGAAACTGGAATGAGGGGACAACCCTCATACAGCTTTTGTGGTCGGTAGCGCTATAACCATGAAATAAAAATTAAAAATGCTGGAATGAGTGGATAACAGATGACATAATGGTAGAAGTATAGAATACATATCAACACCCTTGAATTTTGTTTTTACAGTTTCAGATCTCATCACTGAATTCTGTTGCATCAAGAACTCGTCGAAAAATGAGACATCAAGGATACCCAGAGTCAACCAGCAAGAAACGGGAAACCCATCAACACACAGCAGCTACTCATTAACTATGATAGAAAGATATGTAGTATTTGAGAGAGGAGAGAGCAAAGTAGCAAAAGAGAAGCAGATCAATACCTTACTAAAAGTATGCTTTAAAAGATATTTTCAAGTGTGTAGAAAGTACCACTGAAGAAGTGTGGAGAAATACAAAACTGAGCAACTTGACAAAACATTTTTTAATGGGATTAGATAATTACATTTCGGTACCTCCCATGATGCTCTTGGGACAAAATAGCTTGAGAATGCTTTGTATTTTTTTGTTTGTGGGATAAATCTGATTAGAAAACTGCTCATGAAAATGCTGAAATAACTTCAGTTGAGGTTCCCCCCCCCCCCAAAAAGTTACATTTTGATGTTTTTGAGTGGTGTCTTTACTTTTGCTTCATTGTTTTGGTAATTATCCAATGGTTGCTGGAGAAAAGTGACCTGGTCTTGACATAATTTTGTTTTATTATTGAATTTAGGATTGTAAAGAATGTTTTCAAAAAGGCGTTTCCAAACTTTTTTTTTTGTGAAAAGAATCTTATAAAATGTTAAAATGACCCATTGTTTGTAGGACACACAGGCAATTTGTGATGCTTTAAAATTTTTTTAAAATCTATTTCTTGATTGAAAATGAATCGGATTTAATGGTAGGCTGAGAAAGTATTTTCCCAAAATATCTTGCGGGTCTGGCAATATATATTTTTTAACCAGCCTTTTCCCCTCAATGAATAGGATCAAATGATTAAGAAAATACTTACCCTCTCCATTTTTGTATAACTAAGTGCTTTGCAATTTTTTTCAATAACAATTTCCCCCCCTGTTTTTGGAAAGTAGGTGATGTGTCCCATAACCTATGCAGTTATTGGGCAACAACGTATTAGCCTAAAAAATAGAAACAGATAAGCAATTAAACAGTAGTGGACTCTGGCTGGAGTAGAAATAACCCTAGGAAAAACCTTGAAAAATTATTAAAATGAGACGACTTAACAGGACAGTCCTTTGTGCACGTGTGTGTGTGTGTGTGTGTGTGTGTGTGTGTGTGTGTGTGTGTGTGTGTGTGTGTGTGTGTGTGGTGTGAGAAGAGGGTAGTAATGGGGAGGAAAGGGAATACTGAAAGATGAGGAAAAGAAGGGAATGTAGTGTTAAGGAGGGGTAAAGTTGCAAATTTATTGCAGTGGGGATAGAAGGATGGCTGAAAGTTATTTCAGGTTTTTTTTTAATTGATTCAACTTGTTCAAAAATAATTTGGGCCTGACATCACTTAGATCCCTTAACATTGTGCAATTACTGTTGTATACAAATCTCACCTTAGTGAACCTTGGAGCTCAAGCCAGAGAACAAGAAAAAAATAACTGATAGCAAAATTATTTGTGGATACTGAAGTCCAACACACAGTCCTAGCTGTTGTCAGAAGTTTTGATTTTGATTTAAAGCAATTGCAACACAATTGCGAGCTACGTACCATTGTCTATAGCAAGATACCATTTATCTGTGTGCTATTGTGTCCACATGCGCATGCATTCTAACATCCAGACCGACTAGCTGACAGACAACCCTTTCCCACAGTTTAACTACTGACACTAACACTAACCATAACACTAACCTGGACCTAACCCTGGCCCCATGTGGACACAAAAGTCAAGTGGATATGGTATGCTGACGCAATGGCAAAACATGTTTTAATTGTGGTTAGTGGGGGAATTGGGCATTTCCCACCTGATATGAGTAAAGACGCCTTAGTTGGTCATTCAGAACAAGATTTGTTTTCAGGAATCTGGTTTAGGTTTTCTCACTTTTTGCGTCCTTTGTGATTCCTCCCAAAACACAGTGACCATTCTGGATTGACCCTTAGTTATCCAGGATGTTCATACAAAGAATAAGAGTTGGTTTTAAACCATGATTAAATCTGAATATAGTTGCACAGTTTTAATCTGACAAGGTTACAGTCCTGATATGGCTGGCCTCTGTGGTTGGTGGGGCTATAAACAAATTGAATAAGATTGGAGGGGTTCTAGAATTTCGGGAAAAGGATGCCATTTTGGGGGGGGGGGGGGGGTGCTATGTTAAAATGTTCAGGCATCTAAGAGATGGACCATGGGGAGAGGTGTGATGACTGAGGATGGGGATAGATGGCATTTTAGAAATCTGAATGTATTATTGAATTATCATTGGGGGAAAGTACAGGGAGATAGTGCAGATAAAATAAAGAAATGTGAGTGTTATTAAAAAGGATTAAATGAATATATGTTGTCAGTTGAAGTGTGGGTGCAAGCTTTAGAATGCATGACTGAATAATCATTTGATTGGGGGAGGGGTCAAGGGGTGGTATTTTCGAAAAAACAACGCGCATTTAAAATAGAGCGCTGGCTTTCGAATATATCATTTAAGTCATTGGGGAAAGGTACAGGGAAATAGTGAGGATGCATTAAAAACAAAGGGCCTTATTACTAAGGAGTAAACAGAATGTACATTCAGATCAGAGGGAGAGTGTGCGTATGTGCTAAAGGATTTGTGCTGCAGGCAAATGTATAGAATGTAAAACACAAATCACAGGTGTATGCGATGATATTGTGCAACAAGTACGAAAGTTGAAAGATTCGTCTTTTCACAGAGGTGATATTACACAGGAGAAATGATAAAAAATGAAAAAAAACATACGCAGCTTTGACACCAAACTACCAAAGTCTAACAACCGGTGATGCTGTTATTATGATAACAAGACGAGCATCTTTGCTAATCAAAACGTCTTACCATCATTGCATATCTTAACGAAATCCAAAATTTTCCCCACACTTAGTAATATTAGGACACTAAGAACCCCCCCCCCCCCCCCCCCCCTTCAATTTACATTGAACACTGCATATAACTTTTACAGATAATTATTTTGATTTCCATGAATGGAGACTGTATGTAGATTAGGGTCGACATTTACTTGATATTCGAGGGTATAGATTTATCTAATGAAAAAATTTCATGAGCTGATTATTTTAAATCACAGGAAATAGGAACTAGTAAATGAAATACCACCTAAAGCTGCACACCCCTCAAAGTGTGAATGTGTTTTAAAAAAAAAAAAAAAAAAAAAAAAGGGTGGGAGGGTGTAGGGTTAGTGTAAGATAGCAGTTTGAAATCAAATGCATTTTAGTTTTGTGGTTAAAAAAAACTTAAATTGCTAAATTTGCAGCTGTTATCAACATTCACTTAAAGCATTTTGTGAAAGTATTGACATGGGAGTGTTGGAACCTTGCTTGAAAGAAATACTATTTCATTCTATTTTATATTCTCTGCATTTTATTTTACAACTTGGCATTAGAAAATGCATTTCCCCCATTTTTTCAATCTTGCATAAGAAAAACTTTTGCATTAAATGCTTTATGTATAAAAATTGCAGGCATCTTGTATTGGTGGTCCTATTACCTTTTCCTTCTCGCCTTTGCTTTGCCATAAGTCAGGGACATGCCCCCTATTTACCCATGTCATAGCACTCCCAGCCTAATAATGGACTGCTCCATCTGCATCTCCAAATAGTCTTTCATTTCCTTTGTCAGCACAAATGTATGCTATCAAAGCCTTTGGGATTTTGGGGGGATGGGGGGATTGCTTTATCAAATTTATCAAATTTAAAAACGAATTGGAGACCCCACAATATCATTTAAACACGCACACACACACACACACACACACACACACACAACCACACCACACCACACCCACACCACACCACACACACACACACACACACACACACACACACACACACACACACACACACAGGAAAAAGGAAATAACAATGAAAGAAATAAGGCAAAATGGGGTGTAGGCCCCACCCCGAGAGAAATCTGGTTGAATTAGAATGTGAAAGATGACACTGCGCAATGCTCAGTGCTGAAGGACTTGTCTGCTTTCCTGCTTTTGTCCAACCTTTGTTCACTGTGTAACTTTCTTTTGTGCTTCTTTACAGCAAGTATGGAACTTTCTAAAATTCCAGTACAGCAAATGTGAAACAAATTCATTATAGCAGATCACTGATTAGTGTGGCAAAGGTTGTAATGTTTGTTCAGCCTTTTTTTCTTTCATTTTTGTTCTCTCATGAAACCTGGAATATGTAAAACTAGAAAATAGTTTAGCTGTGTGTGTGTGTGTGTGTGTGTGTGTGTGTGTGTGTGTGTGTGTGTGTGTGTGTGTGTGTGTGTGTGTGTGTTGGTGGGGGGGGGGGGTGTTGTGGTTGGTCGGAAAACTGTTCAGAAGCAGTTGGAAGTAAATGCTTGGCTATAGCTATGTGCTTTCATTAAATTTGTTCAAGGATAAGAAAAATGCATTTAAAGTGCTGGCCATTAAATCTCTTTTTGTCGATCATGAAACATTTTGCATTGAAATATTTGTTTTTCTTCTCAAAAGTTGGTGTTCCTTACATTCTTGGTTTTTTATGTACTCAATTTGAAGAACTGAGTGCAAAGTAAATTAGTTTTTTGCTGATGTCTTTTTTTTCTTTTCATTGTAGATGGTAAATTTTGGATATTGTCAACTGCTGCTACCCACTGTACCTATAGATCATTACTCAAACATAGCCGGACATAATTGTTAAAGTTTGTAGTGACTTTATGGTTTTGCTCAGGAGCATTTTCCTGTCTTGGGGTTGTCTATTCCCTAGCTGTGAGGCGACACGTACTTGTGTGATTTCTCTCCCACTATTGAGTTGCTTGACTCCACGTTTCTTCTTCTGCATAAACAGCAAACACAGTAATACTGCTGATTAACTATTTATCGTTATTTTCTTCCAAACACATTTTCCTTTCTTGAATAAATTACATGATGCTTTTAGATTTGCATGTTCAGTAATGATTTTGGTTCGCATTTGATGTTTGAATACATATTTTGGGGGCTTGAAATTTATCAGCTTTATCTGGATAGTTGTGTAATTAACTGGTTTAGTTATATGTAACAACTCAAAGCAATCCCTACGTAGAAGTATAGTATGATGTGTGAAGCTTGTTGCTTGTATAATTTCTTGATCATAATAATCTTGGAGGACAAAGCTCATATCATAATTTAACCAATCATTGTGAAATTCTTAATGGCTTTGCATGTGTCTAGTAGACTTGTTTGAGGCATATGGTGTAAGCCCTTCACTTTGTTTGCTGCCCCTTCCCCATATTTCCTATTCCAAAGTAAAAAAAGGGTTAATGTGCATATTATATGCAACATATTGCATTTGATGCTACTTTCATATTGCCTTTACTCGCATGAAAGAGCGAATGCGAATTAGAAACCTCATTGGCTGATAACGTTAAGTTTTTGGAATCGGAAGCATTATCAGTGTTTTTATTGCTGTTTTATGTACCCTGAACCCAGTTAAGTTGGTCTAGACGCGCTGTCCCTGGGGAGAGCAGCCCGAATTTCACGCAGAGAAATCTGTCGTGATTTAAAGTGGTAAAAAATGAAATAAAAAGTCATTGCGGTCTGTGAATTTACATGGTGTTAGCGAACAAAAGTCAGTTGGTTGGTCATTGTCACTGCTGGTCAGAGCATTGGGAAAAGCCTCCTCCCCCTTCAGCCAAAAAAAAAAAAAGCTGGAGTAGGGTTGGGTAGCCGGCTGGTAGCTAGAATAATGCAAAATGAAAAGGACTTATTATACTCTATGACATTACATGTATTATTCAAACTTGAATGGTTGACGGGCTATAATGCAGATTGTATTGTATTGGAAACTTGATGAAAAATAACCAAAAACCTCACAAATGCCTTTGTTCAGTGTTCCATTCATGAGTGACTGTTTGACAAAAATTGTGTATTGATATAAGATCTTGGATGCCTATATATCTTTTCTCTCTCTCTCTCTCTCTCTCTCTCTCTCTCTCTCTCTCTCTCTCTCTCTCTCTCTCTCTCTCTCTCTCTCTCTCTCTCTCCCCACCTCTCTTTATTTCTCCGTTCTTATTCAAAATTAATGTACTCGAATCGGTCTGCAAACTTCCCTGACACATTCCAATGTATTTAAATGTCAGAAATAAACCAAAATATATACACTTTAAGAATTTCAAGCATTCTTTACACAATGTGAATCTAGGTTCCCAAACCATGAATTTAAACCCATGCAAAGTGATGCAAAGTTACCATAAAATGTATTATTAGATTAATGGAAAATGGGCCTGCGCAAATGCTGATGCAGGTAGAGTGTATGTGTGCGTGTGTGGAGTGGGGGAGGGGGGGGGGGGGGGGGGGGGTCGGGGGGCGGGATAGCCTAGTGGTCATAACATTGCGCTCTCAATTTGACGACCCGGGTTCGATTCCCGTTCGAGGGGATTTTTCCCCTGGAGTTATCAGTGCTGACTCCACTCTCCCCTAAAGTCCTTCGGATGAGACTTTAAACCGAGGCCCCGTGTGCGAACGCATGAGGAACATCTTGCGCACACGTTAAATCCTGTTCCGCTTTTCGTAAGTGTAGGCCATTGTGTGCCGGTGGGAACAGATAAGATTTACAAAACTGCATGCACACGGGGACTGAATGTAAAAAAGCAGATGATTGCTTATTCTGCTATCCTCGATATAAAAGAATAAATAAATGAATCAATCAAAAAATAAAAGTGTACAAGACTTAAAACCAAGAAATTAGAAAGATGCAACACACTCTATCTATATTTTCTATCCTATTTTCTATAATTTGTTTTCTCGGGATTATGAAATTTATATATACAGTGCTTGCACATGCATACACTTTCCTGTTCATATGGGTCAGACGGCCTACAAAAAAGCGAATCAACCCTAATACTACTATTACACCCCCCCCCCCTCCTCCATATGATACAAGATAGGCGAGACAAAGCATTTTTTTTCTGAGGGTTATGAAAAAAACACCTGGGATTTTTTTTTAACATCCTGAGCCCTTCCTTATCCTGGGTTATATATAATGCTAGAAAAAAAAACAAGCAGTCCAAAAAGAAAACCACACACGAAAATCATAAGGTTATGACAAAAAAGACAAAATAAGCCCCAACCAATATTGATCATTATAAACAAAACCGTACACAAAAAAACAACAGTAGCAACACAAGCAAATGTCATGGATTCCAAAGGAAAACGACAATAATATAATATAAAAAAAAATAATGGCAAACACAGGTAGGTAGAAAATCATGAAGCGGCAATGGAAAAGAGGAGCAAACACTGAGGCTCTAAAAGGGAAATGATGGGGAGGGAATGGAAGGAAGGAAAAGGGGGAGGGAGGGTTGTGACATGACGTGGTAGACACTATAAAAAATCCCCCTCTGAAGTCTGAATATGGCTGCCTAAACGGCGAGGTACTAATTCAGTCTGACAGGCAAACTTCTCATTCAGTGTGCTATTTCAATCTCACAGTGATTCCCAGGTAGGATGAGTGAGTTAGAGTGCACATTCTGGGTATCTCCCAGAGTATTAAGCTGGGGAACGCACTACAATACAAAACCCTAGGCCTGATCTGAGTCAGGCCTAATGAAACGTGTCACATTACAAAGCAGGGTACATAACTTACTCCACTGTTCTCAAGTTTGATTTTATGCATTACCTCTCTTTAACACTTTTTCCTTAGTTTGTTCTTTGTTGTTTTTTTATGAAACGGTCTTAGGTTTATTTTCTATAAATCTTGATAAAAAAACCCATACACATAATAGGTCTGTCTGCCTGCCTGCTGCTGCCTGTCTGCCTGTCTGTCTGTCTCTCTCGTCTCTCATCCATCCATCCTTCGGATGAGACTTTAAACTGAGGCCCCATGTGCGAACGCACGCAGAACATCTTGCGCACACGTTAAATCCTGTTCCGCTTTTCGTAAGAGTAGGCCATCACGTGCCGGTGGGAACAGATGACATTTACAAAACTGCATACACACGGGGACTGGATGTAAAAAAGCACATGAGTGCTTATCCCATTATCCTCGATATAAAAGAATATCAATCAAATCAAATCAAATCAAATCTCTCTCTCTGTGGTCAAGTCAAAATAACCTTTATTGAGGCTAAAAGAGCAAGTGAACAGTTTTTCTAATCCATTCTTCACAAGAAAACACATGCAAAAATTCGTGAAAGTTTGCGTGCATAAGTGTACACATATATGCGCGCTCGCGCATGTTGTGTGTGTGATGTGCATAGTGGAAGAGAGACAGAGACAGAGAAAAGCAAATACAGAAAGACAAAGAGACTAAAGAAGCAGAGAAACAGACAAAAACACACGCAAACACAGGCACACACACACACACACACACACACACACACACACACACACACACACACCACACACACACACACCAAGATAAAAAGAACAGATCTACATTTTCCACAACCCGCCATGACCCTTGACACAAGGTCAACAAACGGTTCCATTCCCAAAGTGCCCCAGCTGCCAGATGAGAACGGTATCGTGTGAGACTGGCTCCAGGTGTGAATGCCATATGTTCAGGAATTTGACACGTTCTTTTGTCTGACGGCCTTGGGAGAGATGGGGAGAGAGAGAGAGAGAGAGAGACAGAGAGACAGAGAGAGAGAGACAGAGAGAGAGAGAGAGCACTGAATACTAAAACTGTCATTGTTACTAAAAGCCTTTTGACAAGCTGGGTGACAGTTTATGGCAGTTAAGATAACAAATAAAACAAATACTAACCCCCCCCCACACACACACAAACACACACACATGTGCATAGGTAAATATAATCATGCCATATGGTGTTGATGTGTGATTTGCCACATACAATGAAGTTCACACATGTTTAAATGCATATAGGCCTACTGTGCCAACACCCAATCATATGGCAGATCTAAGGACGGCCATCAAACCAATTTATTTTGAAATGATTGATAGATATTAAATAATGTTCATCTGACTATCTCACAATTTTCCCCATGTACTGAACAGTTAACGGCAAAGAAGATAACAATTTTCATAAAGGTAAATACTCATAGGCTCAAGCATAACAAAACCTAGAATGTAAACAAAATTTAAATAGGCCTAACAGTCCTTCTACCAAGGGCTAGACTATACCTCTGGGTATGAGTAGAATTCAAACAAGAGCACAAAAACACACATTGCATAACTGTTCTGGAAATGCAATTATGCAAGTTATCCTATGGATCAATAACAAGACCAACACAAACATCAAATCAGCTAACCCACATGACTGGCTTCCATACACAACGGTTTTTATTTTGTCTTGAGTTACAAACTTTTTTGTCTTATTTTTCTAAGCTTCTGCAATGAGTTTTGCCGTCATCACAAATTCGTTGGACTATGGCAAAGCGGGAATCATATCATCAGGGACAATGCACACTAGACATATTAATTGGAGTCAGCGTTTTACAACCCCATAGACTAGAAGAGTGAGTTATCTAGCAAACCTTTTGTAAAAAGCGACAAAGAAACAAACATACAGATAGTTAATCAATGACAAGAAGCTTACATCTAACATAGACATGCTTATAGTTGTAGAGGTCATGTGCTTTGTTTTCTCACAACACCTGATCATCATACATACAGGAAGAGATACAATGAAATAATTTTGTCTTACACTACTTTGAGTGGAATACACCAATATGACAATCCAACTAACAGGTTTTGTGCAAATCTTTTGTAAACTGATAAAAAGAAACCGCCACACACTTTTTTTTAAAAGAAAGAATAAACATGATTTATTATGATAAGTATTTGTCTTATGCAAACAGCTTTCTTATTGCACATGTATTTTCATATTTTAAAGAATAGGTGTCCCCGACATACACCCTGGAAGATATATACTATCTTCTCAATTTCTTGACTAAAAGTCACATCTTGATGCTGAAGTTATCGAAAATACACCAAACTTCTTTCCAAATTGCATAATATTCTTTGCAAAGTAAAATAAACGTCATCTACTCTTTCACAATAGCATCTACATACATCATGGATCACTTTCAATAGTAATATTAAACCATCTCTTGTTATCACATTCTTTGAGCTCGTGTTCTAAATCATGCAAGAAGGGATCTATGCCATTTCTCTGACACTAATCAAATATATTTCTCTGTTTGAAATATACCTCTCAATGGGAACAATTTGAGAGAGAGAGAGAGAGAGAGAGAGAGAGAGAGAGAGAGAGAGAGAGAGGAGAGAGAGAGAGAGAGAGAGGGCAGGCAGGCAGGCAGACAGACACAGGCAGGTAGACAGACATACAGACACAGAAGAAAAACAGGCAGAAAGACACAAAAGCATACACAGACAGACCAGGCTGGAAAGCAGGCAGAAAGACAAAGAAATGGAGACAAAGACAGGCAAACAGACAGACAGACAGACAGACAACAGACAGGAGAGAGAGAAGAGAGGAGAGAGAGAGAGAGAGAGAGAGAAGAGACAGAGACGAGAGAGACAGACAGACAGACAGACAGACAGACAGAGAACAAACAAAGAAACAAGGAGAGACAGGATCCAGAGAGCAACAAAGATTGGTTTCTGACATGGGGTTATTATGTCTAGAAGAAGCAGAAAAAAAGATAACACAATCAGTGAAGATGATCTCACATTACACATTGTTCTTCAAGCCAGACAGTGCCCACTCCTGTTATATTAGTGCTTTTCTACGAGATTGTGCAAGCCCTCTCTCTGTGTCTCTGTCTCTGTCTTTAGGGCTGACTGTCTGTGTGTGCATGTGTGTGCGCATGTGCGCACGCAGTGTGTGTGTGTGTGTGTAACACACAAAGTGAATGTTTGTGTGTGAGTACACACACATATACACGCATGTGTACATGCATGCAGATATTCGTGAGCGCCTGCGCTCCTGTGTGTATGCCTATGTGAGTGAGTGAGTGAGTGAGTGAGTGAGTGAGTGAGTGTGTGTGTGTGTGTGTGTGTGTGTGTGTGTGTGTGTGTGTGTGAGGGGTGTGTGTGTGTGTGGTGGGGGGGTGTTTGTGTGTGTGTTATCTTATTTAATTATCTATGAATTTATTCTCTTATATCGAGGATAATGGAATAAGCCCTCATGTGTGTTTTAATATAATCCCCATGTGTATGCAGTTTTAAAATTTTGTCATCTGTTCCTACTGTCACACAATGGCCTACTCTTCCGAAAAGCGGAACAGGATTTTAACGTGTGTGCAAGATATTCTCTGTGTGTGTGTGTGTGATTGTGTGTGCACTCATGTGATTGTGTGTGTGTGTCCGCACAGGCATGCGTGTATGTGTGTATGTGTGCATGTGCATGTGTGCACAGGTGCATGCTTTTTCACACACAAGTTTGTTTTCAAACAGCACTTTTCTTTCTTCTTTCAACAACATCCTATCAGACTGAATTCTCACACTAACTTCTACAACTTCAGCCCTTGATTTGCTTTGCATCTTCAAAAAGAATTTCTTAAAATCATATTCTAACAGCAGTTATTCTGTTTTGCCACAGGAAATGCAGTTATATTCATGTATAAACAAAAATATCCCCCAAAGAAACAAAAACAACGCCTAATAAAACCTCCACCCCCACCCCCACACTTTATCATCAAACTCCTCCTTAGACCAGCTAAAACACAGTTTACATATTTTTCTAAAAATCGATTTGATTGGGTCACTGCCCCAAGGGTAACGTCCAATAAGAAATCAGCTGGAAAATGATTGGCTGTTGAGCACACTTCCGATGCATTGTGGGGACAAAATGATTGGAGTTAAGGGGAGATAAAAAGGTGACAAATTGCTGTTGTTTGCTTCCAAAGTGTTTTTGTTCTCCTTCCTCAATGTGTTGGGGTGTGTGTGTGTGTGTGTGTGTGTGTGTGTGTGTGTGTGCACGCGCTCGAGCATGTGTGAGAGAGCGACAAAGACAGAGGGTTAGACATGATAACACACACAAAAAAAAAACAGAGAGAGAGAGAGAGAGAGACAGAGACAGAGAGACAGAGAAGAGACTGTGTGTGTGAGTACACAGGCCTACACATACGTTCTCAAACCAGTGTATGTGTGCGCGTACGTGCGTGCTTGCATACTTGCGCGCGTGTGTGTGTGTGTTTGTGTGTGTGTGTGAGTGTGTGTGTGTTTGTGTGTATGTTAAAAAGGAAAAAGAATTAGAATTGAGTGACTGGGTGAGAGAGAGAGAGAGAGAGAGAGAGAGAGAGAGAGAGGAGAGAGAGAGGAGAGAGAGAGAGAGAGAGGAGAGAGAGAGAGAGAGAGAGAGAGAGAGAGAGAGAGAGAGGAAGGCAGGCGAGGCAAGGCAAGGCAAGGCAAGGCAAATTCTTTTATTTCGAGGGCAATGAATAAGCACGTGTGTGCTCTTTTACATCCAGTCCCCGCCCTTATCAGGGATAAGTTCAAGATAAAAAACCTCCTCTAACTAAACAACAACAACAATAATGATCTAAATACTAAGAACAAGAGACCATACCCAGTAGGGAAACATCAGACAAGAAATAAGGACAGAAAGACAATAATAAGGTAATAAAAATGCACTCATTCAGAGAACGAAAAAAAGAAAAAAACAACAATCAAATGATGATTGAGAGAGAGAGAGAGAGAGAGAGAGAGAGAGAGAGAGAGAGAGAGAGAGAGAGAGAGAGAGAGAGAGAGAGAGAGAGAGAGAGAGAGAGAGTGCAGTTACTCTAACTTGTGTTTAGCCCAAACTCTCTAAAAAATCTCCTTCTGCTTGTCAAACAAATTTTATTTCTTTGGCAATTTTTTACATCCAAACTACACAATCACACGCACACACACAGAGACACACACACAGACACAGCACAGACACAGACACACAGACACACACACACACACACACACACACACACACACACACACCACACACAAACACACACACACACAGGCCCGTGGACACTTAAAAACTAAAAGCCAAAGAAACAAACTAAAAGTCACACATAAAAAAAACTATGGAAAGAAAGAACAGACTAGAAGAAAGAAAAACAAAACAAGAAATAAAGGAGGAAAAAATGACAGGGGGCAGAACACAAATGAAAAGCCTTTAAGCAGATGACTCAAGGGAGAGAACTTTAAATCCTGAAGGGGGTGGGGGAGGAGGAGGTGGAGGTTTACACGTGACAACCAGCTATTTGAGAGATAGCTAGATAGTTAATCACGTAACAAGATGTCTCCCAACATCAGATCAGCTAATTAGATGATAAGAAGTAGTTCTAATATATATATATATATATATATATATATATATATATATATATATTATATTATATATATATTAAACTCCCCTGTTTCAGAACAAATCTTAGCAGTGGTTTTAAAATCTCTAAATGCTAAACAGCAAACTTGACAGACAAACAGAAAAAGACACAGATAACACACACACACCACACACACACACCACATCTAAAAAAAAAAAAAAAAAGAAAAAAAAGAAAGCAAATCCAAAACAGAGGAAAACTTTTCTATCCCTTTTTCTTCTTATCTGCAGCTATTGTCTCCCCTTGCGTGCACAAGTAATGGACCATCAGCCAATCACAGTAAAGCTTGATGCCCCATGGGAGACAACTCAGGAAAGCCAAATGGTCAGATAAACTTGGCCTCACTTCCGTCTTGTAGGGCATTTCTATGCAGTTCCTTTCTCCCTTCAAACGATTTACTGGCTTAAATCTGCAATAGATTGCAGGTTTTGTCTTTCTTCATGCCCTAAGATGATCATAAGTCAGAAAAAAGTTCCTGGTTAGAAGTTCTTATTGTTTTTTTTTCATTCAGTTTTCTTGTAAGGGTGATGTAATTTTTGTACTC
The DNA here is from genome assembly GCA_030674155.1 of Stramonita haemastoma. Classification (NCBI taxonomy): domain Eukaryota; kingdom Metazoa; phylum Mollusca; class Gastropoda; order Neogastropoda; family Muricidae; genus Stramonita; species Stramonita haemastoma. Next base: position 48,294,967 of record CM060321.1, on the reverse strand, counting down.
ACAACAACAGTTATGAATATTTATACTCCAAATAGTGTATCTTATCTCCCAAGGATGCAAGGGTGAAACATCTTGGTTTTAAATCATATAACACATACTGACACAGACATAGATACAGACATAGACACATACAAAGACACAAAGATAAATAGAAACTCACACACACACAGAGGCACACATGTACATGTGCACACACACACACACACATACCCACACACACACACACACACACACACACCATCTAACAGCTAAAAAGGTAAATGTGTAAAGAAAAGGTAAACACATTGTGGAATAACCTACCTCCCTGTCTGAAATCAGTTCCTTCAAAACAAATGTTTAAGAAGCTTTTGAAGAAACATCTGATGGACAGACTGTAAGTCCGTGTTTATGTTCGATACTACCTCACATTTGGCTGCTTGTTGTTATTCATGCCCATGTTATTTTGTATTTCTATCATTTGTATGTATGACGTGAGCTTATGTTGTACTGTCTTGGGTTTGGGTTTGTTTGTTTTTTTATCTTGAGAGATTTGTTGTAAAAAAGAAATCCTCATTTATTTGAGTTTTTCAACAAAGTTTGATATTTGTCTTTGATTGCTTTAGAAGTCAATTTTATGTTTTTTTTAGTGAGGGCAGGATGAAAAAAAGTTGTGTAAACTTAATCTTTTACCCTCAATAAAGATCATTTTGACTTGACTTGACTAAGGAATGAAAAGAAATCAAAAGGAGCTAAACTCTACCCTCCATTTTTCCCTTTTAAAATCTGCTATTGTCTCCTCTTGCATGGGAAGGAAATGGGTCATCAGCCAATTACAGCAAAGCTTGATGCATGATGGGACACAACTCAGGAGATGCCAAATGCCTGGAAAAATCTGGCCGCACTTGCGTGTTGTCAGATATTTCTATGCAGTCTCTTTCTTCCTCAAATGATTTACTGCTTAATCTGTAAAATATTGCAGGGTTTGTATTTCTTCCGGCTTTGTTATGGCCAAAGATCAGGTAAAAATTTCAGCAGAAAGTTTTTTCTTGTATTTCTATTCATACCCTTCCTTCCATAAGGGTGGTGTGGTTTTTTTGTATTTATAATAATATTATAGACATTCATATGCTGAATTGTGTGTAGTTTTTTTCCAAATGCCAATGATGCAAGAAAGAAATACCCTGGTAATATAACATACACACACACTTTGACTTCAAACAAACAAAAATATATCAAAAAGAATGAGAATAGAACAATAAAAACTAAAATTATATAAAAAAAAGAAGGAAACAGAAGAATAAGAACTTTTGAAAACAGGAACTAAAAGAATGAGAACTTAAAATTTTAACCACAATTAACTGGAGATTTTTTTAGATGAAAGAAAATGGGAAAATAAATCTAGAGAAAAGTAAGTGCAAAGTGAGCTAACAAACAAGAGGGGAAAAAAAGGAAAATAAACACATGTAACATGCAACCTGCACGTGCACTCACACACACACACACACACAAACACACACACACACACACACACACACACACACACACACACACACACACACACACGCACACATACACAAACACACACACCTTCAAAAAAAGAATGCAAATAAAAAAGGGCCGAAATTTAACATTCTTTTTTCCTCTGATCAGCTGCTATTGTCTCTCCTTGCGTGCACAGGAAATGGGCCATCAGCCAATCACAGTAAAGCCTGATGCACCATGGGACACAACTCAGGAGACGCCAAATGGGCAGATAAATGTGGCCTCGCTTGCGTGTTAAAGGATATTTCTATGCAGTCCCTTTCTTCCTCAAATGATTTACTGCGTAATCTGCAAAAGATTGTAGGTTTTGCATTTCCTCAGGCTCTAAGATGGTCAAAAGTCAGGCAAAAGTTTTTGGCAAGAAGTTCTGTCGGTGTTTTCCTCTTCAGCTTTTCCCTCCCCCCTAAGGGTAGTGCAACTTTTGTATTCATAAGAATGACATTATTATCACATATATATCCTAAAGTTGTGTGTGTATGTGTGTGCATGCATGCATGCCTGCGTGCGTGCGTGTGTGTGCATGCATGTGATTAATCTTTCAGTGATCCAAGAAGAAAATGTCTCGATCTTAAATCACACGTGTACACACACACACACACACACACACACACACACACACACACACACACACACACACACACACACACACACACACTTTTCATACAAAAGAGAGAAAAGAGATGAAAATAGATGAATGACATCTGGAACAAAACTAAAAGTAAGAACTCAAAGAATGTAAACTGAAAGTTTTAACTATAATGGACAAGATAAATCAAGAAAAAAAGAAAAATGGACCACGAGGACAGAAGTGCAAAATGGGTGACAAAGAACATGAAACAAATGAAAGACCCTAAACACACACACACACACACACACACACACACACACACACACAACACACACACACACACACGAACAACACAAACAAAGAAAACACAAATCTAAAAGAGCTAAACTTTCCCATCAATTTTTCCTCTTATCTGCTTCTTTTGTCTTCCCTTGCATGCACAGGAAATGGGCCATCAGCCAATCACAGTAAAGCCCCATTGCACCATGGGACACAACTCAGGAGATGCCAGATGCTCAGATAAATGTGGCCTCACTTGAATGTTGTGGGGAATTTCTATGCACTCTCTTTCTCCCTGAAACGATTTACTGGTTAAACGCCAATAGATTGCAGATGTTGTATTTGTTGAAGATTCCAGATGGCCAAACTCAAGATGGCCAAACTCAAGAAAAAGTTTATGCCCTAAAGTTCTCTTTGTTTTGTTTGGGTTTGAAAGCTTTGTATTCAGCTTCCTCCATGCCGATGGTGTGATTACTTTTTTTCTTCTTTTTTTTGAATATTGTGGATATCCTGAATATAGCTTTAGATTGTGTATTCACCAATAAAGCTACTTAAAGATGTGTCTCAGTTAAGAATAACATTTACCCTGACATAAAGACTGAAACAAATTCATGCAAATGTGTGAACATTGCATACATTTTGCTCTATTATCTAAAAAATTCTTTTACTTTGACATAATGGAGTGGGTATTTATATGCTTTTTTTTGCACCTACCCCCCATGTGTATGTCATTTGTAAATTTTATCACCCAGTTCCCACTGGTGTATGTGTGAGTGTGTTGTTGTTGTTGTCTTTGATTTTATGTCTGTTCACTCTTAGCAATATTAGATGAGGGGGGAAAAGGGGTGATGGGTGGGGAGGGTCATTCTAAACATATGCTTTAAAAATATTACAAATAACAAAGAAACTTAGCACTTCAAGAAGAATAATAAAACATACAAAAGCAAGTCAATAATGTAAATGCAGCTATAAAAATTTCCTATAGGACTGTGCCAGAGACCTTTCACAATATCAAATGCCAATTTTGAATTATTGAATACGTAGGAAAGAAACTTTCAGAAAAATGTGGTAAAGAAGTTTTACTCGGTTGCATTAAAAATTATACAAGTATTAGTGATACACTCAACACACAGACATTTATCATTTTTGCTGAATTTTGTTATGAATGCATTCAGTTTTATCCTACAGAACAAAGTAATGATTCTTCTCTCTGTGAAAACATTTGCACAAGTCTTTGAATGGTTCACAACTCTTGGATTGTCAGTATTAAATGCAGGATTTACCTAGAAATTTCTCGTTCAGCTGATAAGTTCCAGTGATCTTTCTTAATGATTTCTGTTCTAATAATTGGTATCCTTCTTGTAAGGATAAAGGCACATGTAATTCTACTGAATCAGTCTGTGTGTGTGTGTGTGTGTGTGTGTGTGTGTGTGTGTGTGTGTGTGTGTTTGAAAAGAAAGAAAAAACCACAGCCAAACTTTTCCCATCTGTTCTTCCTCTTATCTGCCGCTATTGTCTCCCCTCCATGCACAGGGAATGGGCCATCAGCCAATCACAGTAAAGCCTGATGCACCATGGGACACAACTCAGGGGACAGCAAAAGCTCAGATAAAATGTGGCCTCTCTTGACTGTTGTGGGGCATTTCTATGCAGTTCCTTTCTTCCTGAAACGATTTACGGGTTAAACGCCAACAGATTGCATATCTTGTATCTCTTCAGGCTTTAATGCAGCAAAAAATCACAAGAAGTTTTGCGGCCAAAAGTTGTTTTGTTTGTTCAAACTCCAGAGTGGAAGACCTTTCCAGTCACTTGAGACTTGGCATAAAAAAACACTCTAACCTGAAGTAGACACACTTTTGTTGTTTGCAAGCCAAAGATATCAGAAATGGTTGTTCCACTAACACACATCACGCAGACATTGAAGGTTCAGCCAGAATTTGGTAATATGATAGGAGCGGTATTAAATTGCCATTGTTTTCTGTCTGGCTGGCTAGCTTCTGTTTTTTTTCCCCTGTCTTCAGTCTGCAGGCAGTGAACATCTTGTGCACAGTTAAAGCCCACTTCTTCCAAAGAGTGGGTTGTTGTGTGCCAGTGGACTTGATTGACAACATTAAAATAAAACATGAAAACTACACGCATACACACAGGTGTTGTGTTTAGACATCATCCCTGAAGTCGCCATGGGCCACCTTAGGTGAGCAAAGCAAAAAAAAAAAAAAAAAGGCTGCATACGAAAAAAAGTCTCACAATATTGGTCAACCTTGGAGCTCTTAGCCAAGAATCAACCCCAAAAAATAAGTGTTCAGTCTGTCTCTGTGTCTATGTTGTATTGTGTTTAAGCATAAGTAAAGCCAAGAAACCAAGAAAAAAACAACAACACCAGATTCGGTTTATTTGTCTGTGTAAGTCCCATGTTATGGCCGTGTTTTAAGCATGAAAACAAAACCAAACAGATTCGTCTGTTCTGTGTGTCCATGTTTGTTCTGTGTTTAAGGCATAAGTAAAGCCAAGAAACGAGAAAAAAAAACCCCACCCACAACTAGATTCGGTCTGTCCTGTATGCTCATGTTTGTGCTGTGTTTTAAGCATAAAAACAAAACCAGATTCGGTCCTGTGTGTGTGTCCATGTTGTGCTGTGTTTAAGCATAAAAACAAAACCAGATTCGGCCTGTGTGTGTGGTCCATGTTTGTGGCTTGTTTTAAGCATAAAACCCAAACCAGATTCGGTCTGTCTGTGTGTCCATGTTGTGCTGTGTTCAAGCATAAAACCCAAACCAGATTCGGTCTGTCTGTGTGTCCATGTTGTGCTGTGTTTAAGCATAAAACCCAAACCAGATTCGGTCTGTCTGTGTGTCCACGTTGTGCTGTGTTTAAGCATAAAACCCAAACCAGATTCGGTCTGTCTGTGTGTCCACGTTGTGCTGTGTTTAAGCATAAAACCCAAACCAGATTCGGTCTGTCTGTGTGTCCACGTTGTGCTGTGTTTAAGCATAAAACCCAAACCAGATTCGGTCTGTCTGTGTGTCCACGTTGTGCTGTGTTTAAGCATAAAACCCAAACCAGATTCGGTCTGTCTGTGTGTCCACGCTGTGCTGTGTTTAAGCATAAAACCCAAACCAGATTCGGTCTGTCTGTGTGTCCACGCTGTGCTGTGTTTAAGCAACAGTAATCCCCTAACGCTGACGGCACCGGCAGAGGCCCCGGCAATGGAAGATGACAGGGATTAAAAAGTTACCAGAGTACAAGTCCGGGAGATGCTGGTGCCTCTTGGCAAAGTATCTTCAGTGTTCTTAGTGCATATCGCATCAGTCCCTTCAGAAAATAGCAGAGATTACTGAAAGAGGACGAGGCATGGACCTAGGGTGATAAGACGGGTAAAGGTGGGGGTAGGGTGGGGCTGGGGGAGGGGGGGGAAGGATGGGAAGAACATCTGTGTGTGCCAAAAAAAAGTGAGATAATTGATGGAAGAAGAGACATGGATAGACAGAGGAAAGGAGATAGGGATGGAAGGAGCTGCATTCTAAATGCGGGGATGGTGTCTAAACATAATACGAGTGTGTATGCGTTATTGATAGTTTTCAATGTTGTCGTTCGTTCCTACCGGCACGCAATGACAAACCCTTGCGAAAGGTGGAACGGGTTTTAACGTGTGTATTCGCACACGAGACCTCAGTTTATAGTATCATCGAAGAGGCTTTTGGGGATTGAAGTAAGTACTGATATTACCTTCAGAGAAAGAAAACCCTCGAAAAGGTGCTTCCGTGTTAGCTCGGTTCGGGCCCTCAGATCACGAGCACAACTCTCTAACCACTAGGCTACTCCACACCTCTCCCCTAACTTATCTGGACGTGGTGATTCCATTTCTGCCATCTGAAGTCTATCAGGCCCTGGGCGAAAAAAAAGTTTAAAAAAAAAATTAAAACTTTGGATCGGTGGTCTAGAGATAACACACCTGCCTAGAAACCAGGGAACACAAATTTGATCCTATTTTGTGCATAAGCCCCATGCACTCGACAGTACATAGCGGTCTGGGTACTAGTCTTTTGGGTGACACGATTAACCAAGGTCCTGTGTGCAAAACGCATTCAGCACACGCATACACAAGCCACGGCAACAACAGAGTTGTCCCAGGCAAATTTCTGTAGAAAAAAGCCATTGGCGGAGGGAGAAAATTCCAAAATATTATGTAGACAGGATTTTTCTTTTTACAACTGGTGGCACTACTCCTATAGTGACCAGCTCTCCACGGGCAGAGCAGCCTGAATTTCACGCAGAAAAAAATCTGCTGTGACTGAAAGTTGTAGCCTATATCAGAGGTATGCCATAGACAATGCTTCTTGAATCACTCAGACTACACTAAAACTATTAAAAAAAAATAATATAAGCATGCACATACCATTGAAAAACAATGTTCCTTTCCTTTAAATATCTTACTCATATTGCGTGCGTGTAGTGTAGTGTAGTGTAGTGTAGTGTAGTGTAGTGTAGTGTAGTGTAGTGTAGTGTAGTGTAGTGTAGTGTAGTGTAGTGTAGTGTAGTGTAGTGTAGTGTGTGTGTGTGTGCGCGCGCGCGCACTGCGTGATTGCATGCAAGCATGCATCTGCACACAAGTGTGTGTATGCATGTGTGCATGCACACACGCGCGCTCACGTCGTAGAGCTAAAAATGCAAGTCTACAAAAAAACCCAAACCCCAACAACAACAAAAACTTCACCAAAAAAACCCCTGTCGCCCTGGATCTCCCAGTGTGGGCTATTGTGTGAAGCAATTGAAGGAACCATCTTTTTCCAACAGCCAATTAGTTGCACACCTGCTTCCTATCCCCACACAACAATACAACTCAGCTCCAGGAATGCTCTCCCAACAGCAGCACAGACAGAAAACA
>CM060321.1:48275214-48282714 GCA_030674155.1 Stramonita haemastoma | reverse complement strand
AAAAGGAATTATAGCCTCCATTCCCTCCCTCCCCCTTTTTCATTTCTGCAAGATGGATGACAGGTTTTGTGGGTTTTTTTTGTTTGTTGTTTTTGTTTTTGGTGTGCTTTTTGGCTCTGCTTGTGAGGTCTTGGCAAGCAGAAGTAAATTGATTCCAGTCAAAAATAGATACTGAAGATATTCAGAGAGGTTTATAACGAACATTTCTTCTCGCCATTCTCTTCAAAACGCAAAACCCCGACACAAATATCACCCACCCATCAAACATACACACCAAAACTACACTCCATCCCCACCATACAAACCCCCACAAACAAACAAAACACAAGAACAAACCCAACCAACAGACAAACACAACAACCCAACTCCTAACACCACCACCTCCCCCGCCACAATCAAAATAAACCAAACGTAAACTAAATTTAGTGTCTCTTTGCCATGTACCCAGCTTTCCTAAAAGCCATCACATTGCTTGTTTTTGCATTCATCTTTGGGCTAAAGTCGGCATTTTCCATTGCACAAACTGTCAACTTGGTTTTAAAGTGCTCCTATAATCTATGTGCCAATGAGGAGCGAGGTGTCAGAGACCTCAGCTTTTCTAGGGGCCAGCATCTTGGGGGCAGCACCCATCTCCTCTCCCTCACTCCTGCTTTACCTTCCCTGGCCCTTAAGAGGGCAGATACCTATTTGACAGCTGGGTGCACTGGAGGACTGTACTGAAGCCTAGGCAAACGAACGGTCACCCACCCAAGAAGTAACCCCGCTCAACCCTGCTTAAAACCCTGTGCTTGAGGAGAGCGAATGCTCTGACCACTGTGCTACGTGCTACCCCGTTCCCCGACGCATGGTAAAACTATACAAAAAACCCTCTTTCACAGTGTGTTTCTATTTGCGCCAAAAATACTGTAGGCTACATTCGATACAGGATTAAAAAACCGTACAAAATCAGCCATCTGTATGAAAAGCTATTTCACAGGTGTCGATGGTGGTGTTAAAATACGGCCCCGTTCAATACATGGGAAAACTAAACAAAGTCGGCCATTTGTGTGAAAAGCCATTTCACAGTGTGTCAGTGCTTGTGCTAAAATACTGCGCGTTCGATACACTGGCAGACAGGGGGGGGGTGGGGGGTGGGGGTGGGGGTGGGGGCTTAGAGCCCAGGAAGAACCGTAAGCGAGGTTATGGTGTCGTTAACTGGCTTTCTGTCTATAACTGGCTCACTAACTCAAGACGTTCAACTGCGCAAACCAGGTCCAAACTGAGTGGAAATTATTTTCAAAGTGCTTAAAACATCGCTTTATATCAACACAAATGAAAATATAACCGAAGTAACCGCAGTAAAAAAAAAAAAAATCCCCGAAGTCGGAACGCGGCTACTTTTACGCTGGGCATAAAACACAAACGCTGGGCACAAACCGTCGGATACGTAAAAAATCTGACCTTGGAGCTCTCACCAAGGAAAAAGAAAAAACCCAAAAAACATATTCATATAGATATATTAATCAAGTAAAAACTCAGACGAGACTACGAACGTAAAACGAGTACTTCCTAAAGGTCGAGTGTACCAAAACGTACACGTCATGCAGATAAAAAAAAATACACATACAGATAAAAATAACAACCAAAAAAACAAAAAAAAAGAAGGAAGAGTACTCTATAACAGTACTGGGAAATTCCGATCACGTTTCCCCCAGTTTGCGCGTTCGTTTGTTTTGCAGTTTGCAGTCAGTGCACCAGTAGCCTATCTACAAGGTGAAGGACACGAGAAGGAAAGTAAAATCATAATATCAGCATTAAATACGCACAACTTACATTCATTTCAGCATTAAACACATACAATACAGTTCAGGACTAAATTATATTAATCGTAAACAAATCACTGCCATGAGAAAAAAACAACAACCAAACAACCTTGACCTTGCTTTGGTATCTGGACATTTTACCAAAATAAGGATACGTAACATTCAACAGTACAGGGAATTTCCAGACCGGTGGAGGCCAGTTCTTAACTCTGTCAAACCTGTCCACTTAAGGACAGTGATCACTTAAGGACACCACAAGGGCCGTGAAAAGTGCTTCAAGAATACTGACCAGGCTGCTGACACTGATGATAGAAAGGGATATCCACACCGTGTGTGGAGAAAAAAAAAGTTGCCAAAGTCAGTTAGCAAAGTTGGCGTATGTGTCCAAAAGTTTTTGGAAAATGGCACAGGAAAATGGGAAGTTAAAAGATTGAGTGGGATGAACATAGGGTAAGCTGAGAATAAGAGATGGGGAGAGGAGGGAAAGAGGAAAGGGGGGAGAGAGAGAGAGGGGGGGGGGTGGGAGAGGCAGAGAGAGAGAGAGAGAGAGAGAGAGAGAGAGAGAGAGGAGAGAGAGAGAGAGAGAGAGAGAAGAGAGAGAGAAGAGAGAGCGAGAGAGAGAGAGAGAGAGAGAGAGAGAGAGAGACAGACAGACAGACAGACAGACAGACAGACAGACAGACAGACAGACAGACAGACAGACAGACAGACAGAAGGGGGAGAGAGAGAGAGAGAGAGAGAGAGAGAGAGAGAGAGAGAGAGAGAGAGAGAGAGAGAGAGAGAGAGAGAGAGAGAGAGAGAGAGAGAGAGAGACACACACACACACACACACACACACACACACAGAGACACACAGACACATAGAGACAGAGACAGACAGACAGACACAGACACAGACAGAGAGAGAAACAGAGAGAGAGAGGAGAGACAGATACATACAGAGAGAGAGAGAGGGAGAGGGGGAGAGAGACAGACAGACAGACAGAGAGGGAGAGGGGAGAGAGAGACAGACAGACAGAAAGAGAGACAGACAGACAGATAGAGAGGGAGAGAGACAGACAGACAGAAAGAGAGACAGACAAACAGATAGAGAGGGAGAGGGGGAGAGAGAGACAGACAGACAGAGACAGACGGACAGACAGAAACACACACACAGAAAGAGAGAACGACACAGAAAGACAGACACACTCAAAGAGAATGCGAGTAGACAGAGAAATAAAAGACCAAGCAGACAACAGGGAGCCGGCCATTTTGCAGGATTTGCTAGTAATCATCATCATACATTGAACACACAAAAATCTCTTCTCTCCTCTCTCCACCCTACCCCCTCCTCCTTTTTCTTCTCCCACCCCACCTTTCACAATTACACCATAATGTTTTATCCTACAAAAACAAATCACCCACACAATCAACCAGTCACACAACAAGTGAACAAACAAACAAACAAACAAACACGCACAGAATACTACATAATCTTTGAAAAAAAAATGTAGCATACTGTTGTTCTAAACCTATATACATATATCACAGACAGACAGACAGACAGAAAGAGACAAAAAGAGACGGACAGACAGAAAAACACAGAAAGAGACAGAAAGAGACAGACAGACAGATATTAAGACAGAGAGAAAGGTGTTCTATGACAAGAATAACATACAACTACAATATTGCCAGCGATTTTTTGTTTGGTTTTGGTTGATATCGCCAAGCAGTGAAGGGAAATCTAAGCTAGCAAGCAAGCAAACAAGCAACCAACGAACCAACGAACCAACCAACCGACCGACCGACCGACCGACCGACCGACCGACCGACCGACCGACCGACCAACCAACAAACCAACCAACCAACCAACCAACCAACCAACCAACCAACCGGGAAAACAACCTTCAGAGTAGTGAAGGTGCATTTAACAAAACAGAACGATATTAAACAACCAACCAACCAGTCAAACCAACCATCTAACTACCCAATCAACAAAGTAGTGAAGGAACATCTAACAAAACCAACCAACCAACCAACCAACCAACCAAATAAGCAAGCAAGCAAGCAAGCTAGCAAGCAACCATCTAAACACACACCCCACCCATCCACCTACCTACCCAACCAACCACCCACCCACCCACCCACCTACCTACCCACCCTCCCACCCAACCAATCAACCAATCACCCAAACACACACAAAACACCCATCCACCCACCACACCCCAACCCACAACCAACCCAAACAACAAACACACACACACGTCCAGCCACCCAACCCACCCACCACCACCCAAACACCCACGTAACCAACCAACATACAAACAAACAAGCCAACGTACAGTCCTATTCACTCACACGCTCCCTCCCTCCCTCACTCCCACCACTCACTCCACTCCCACACTGCCTCCTTCAATCCCTCCCTCCCCCACTCCCTCCCTCCATCACTCTCACACTCCCTCCTTACTCCCTCCTCATCCACACTCACCCCTCCCTCCCACCTCCCTTCCTCCCACACTCCCTCCCTCCCAATCCCCTCCCACACTCCCTCCCTCCCACACTCCCTTCCTCCACACTCCCTCCCCCACTCCCTCCCTCCCCACACTCCCTCCCTCCCACACTCCCTCCCTCCCACACTCCCTCCCTCCCTCCCACACTCCCTCCCTCCCACACTCCCATACTCCCTCCCACACTCCCTCCCTCCCACACTCCCATACTCCCTCCCTCACTCCCAAACTCCCTCCCTCCCTCACCTCCCTACCACTCCACCCCCCCTCCCACACTCACCCCCCCCTGCCACACTCCCCCCTCCCTCCCACACTCCCTCCCTCCCTCCCACACTCCTTCCCTCCCTCCCACACTCCCTCCTCCCCCTTCCACACTCCTCCCTCCCTTCCACACTCCCTCCCTCCCTCCCACCCTTCCACACTCCCTCCCTCCCACTTCCACACTCCCTCCCTCCCACCTCCCTCCCTCACCCTCCTCCCTCACCCCACACTCCTTCCCTCCCTCCCACACTCCCTCCCTCCCACACTCCCTCCCTCCCACACTCCCCTCCCTCCCACACTCCCTTCCTCGCACATTCCCTCCCACACTCCCTCCCACACTCACCCCCTCCCCCCACACTCCCTTCCTCCCACATTCCCTCCCTCCCTCCCACACTCCCTTCCCTCCCACCCTCCCACACTCCCTCCCTCCCACACTCCCTCCCTCCCACCCACACTCCCTCCCTCCCTCCCTTCCACACTCCCTTCCTCCCACACTCCCTTCCTCCCACACTCCCTTCCTCCCACACTCCCTTCCTCCCACACTCCCTTCCTCCCACACTCACTTCCACCCTCCTACACTCCCTCACTAGATCCCTCCCTCCTACACTCCAACCCTCCTACACTCCCTCACTAGATCCCTCCCTCCTACACTCCCACCCTCATACACTCCCACACTCCCTCCATCCCACCCTCCCTCCCACACTCACCCCCTCCCACACACACTCACCTCCCACACACCCTCACCTCCCACACACCCTCCCTACACTCCCACACTCACCAGCAAAGTACAACGGTGCAGGCGAGGAGGGCGACGCACATGATGAGGAGGAGGAGGGCGGTGCACTTCCAGACACCCACCCATAAACACACCCACCCACTCAACCAACCAACCCACCCAAACAAACACCTACCCACACCAACCCAACCCACCCACCCACCCAAACACCCACGTAACCAACCAACCAACCAACATATAACCAAGCAAGCCAACGTACAGTCCACTCACTCACTCGCTCACCTCCCACACTCACTCCCTCCCACACACCCTCCCTACACTCCCACACTCACCAGCAAAGTACACGGTGCAGGCGAGGAGGGCGACGCACATGATGAGGAGGAGGAGGGCGGTGCACTTCCAGGTGCAGCGCTGACTCAGCTGTTTCTTCATGCAGTGGCTGCCCCCGCCCCCGCTGAACTTGGAGTAGTCCGTGTAGTCGTTGGACGGCGGGTAGGACCCCGGGGTACCCGGGACAACCCCGAACTGGGGGTAGTGAGAGCCCGCCCTGTGGAGGTGGTGAGGGAGAGAAAGAGAAGAAAAGAAGAGAGAATGAATAAAAGTACTGCTTTTTATTTTTGGGGGTTTTTTTTTTTTACAGGCATCCGTGTAGAAATGTAAAATCTTCCGCTCGTTTTCTTCTATTCTAAAAAAAAAGTAACCCCCCTACCCGTGTCTTTTTTTTTTTTTTTTTTTTTTTTTTTACCCCGTGTCTATTTTGTTCTATAATATTTGTATGAAATGATTTACACCTTTTTTCTTGTAATTTCCAAAACTGTTTGCGTAGATTTTTTAGTTTAAAAAGAATGAACTGTTTTACTTGTTATATATTTTTTTTATTTGTTTGTTTGTTTCAACGGCCAGTCTCTTCTTTATTTCGTGCATACAAACATAAGGTATGGGCCATTATGGCCTACTTCTTCCAAAATGGAGGTGGGGGTGGGGAGGGGGGGGGACGATTTTGAAGTGTGCACGAACTGTTCTGCGTACGCTTGCACACGGGACCTCGGCTTATAGCCTCATGGGAAGGACTTTCAAGGGGAGTGGAGTCTGCAATGATGTTAACTTCAGATAAAAAAAAAGCCCTTGAATAGGTGCCTGGGTGGCGGCTGGAACCTAAACTATCAATCACAAGCACAACACCTAACTACTAAGCTATCCTGCCACTGCACCAGGTATTATATATCATTCACTCAGTGTTGCTTCTTCTAGTAAGAAAGGTATTTTTTCCCTTTCGCCATCATTCAATCGATTTCGCTTCTTCAAGCAAGAAATGCATCCTTCCCTTTAAAATTTTTTAGAAAAGATGAACTACAAAACAAAAAGGAAAATGATATTTAAGAGCTAATACCGCTTCACTCAATATGCAGTAAGCATCCAACTGTGACCTAACCACTCCCAATCAGATAAGTGGTTACAGCAGACTAGGCAAAAGCTCTTTACACCTCATCCATCATTTCATCTCTATACACAATTATGACATTACAAGTGTGTAGTTTCATCATCATAAATATACACGCTCTTAACATCTAGCTCTAAAAGTTGGACATAGAAGTTATAACTGCCAAAGCGAAAGAAACTGCTTCAAACTTTGGACATTTCAGATAATGTAAGCAAAGTTATAATGATTTGGCATTAAACTAGTTATAGCGAATGTGAGTGCAGTGACCTGCGTGCACACTCACGAAGATGTTCTGGCACAAACACACACACGCGTGCGCGTGCTGATGAAAAAAAAGATATCTCCTTGGTAGACTTACATCCATTTTGAGAGAGAGAGAGAGAGAGAGAGAGAGAGAGAGAGAGAGAGAGAGAGAGAGAGAGAGAGAGAGAGAGAGACAGAGACAGAGACAGAGACAGAAAACAGAGACAGAAGAGACAGAGAGAACAGAGAGACAAGACAGAGAGACAGAAACAGAGACAGAAACAGAGACAGAGACAGAGACAGTCAGACACAGACACAGACATAGACAGAGAGACAGACTGACACACAGACAGACAGACAGACACACAAACACAGACCACACAGACACACACAGACACACAGACACAGACACAGACACAGACACAACACACACACACACACACACACACACACACACACACACACACACACACACACACACACACACAGACAAAAAAAAAACAACCCCAAAACAAAAACCAAGCAGGATGA
>CM060321.1:48265214-48270214 GCA_030674155.1 Stramonita haemastoma | reverse complement strand
CACACAACACAACACACACACACACACACACACACACAAACACAAAACCCAACCCAACCCAACCCAACCCAAACCCACACGTACTTTCCCCCCACCCCCGATTACCCTCCCCTACTCTCCACCCTTCCCCCCCAACACAAACCACAAACCCTCAAACCCCTTACAGCAACCACCACCATCCCAAAACCACACACATCCACCCCGAGGTATCCTGCCACTGACCTGTCGGCACTGGCGGTGTGGGTGAGAACAGGGTGGGAGGGGGTGTTGGGGCAGTGGTAGGGGTAGGGGTCGGAGGGGTAACCCGTGGCCTGCAGACTAGCCAGGTGCTCCAGAGGTTGTCCGCGACTGGAACCAGGAACCGACTCTGACCTGGGCACAGTGCGGGGGTACCTCCCTTCTGCTGGCGGTAACACACACACACACACACACACACACACACACACACACACACACACACACAACACACACACACACACACACACCACGCACACATGCATGCACGCATACATACATACGCACGCGATGCATGCACACATCGCACGCATGCATGCACACACGCACGCATACATGCACCAAGCACGCACACGCACGCGTGCAGGCGCGCACGCACACACACACAGAACAATGTTATTAGAGGATGAGGGTTGTAGTTGTAGTTGTAGTTGTGGTTGTGGTTGTGGTGTAGTGTAGTGTAGTGTAGTGTAGTGTAGTGTAGTGTAGTGTAGGTGTGTAGTGTGGGTGTGGTGTGGTGTGGTGTGGTGTGTGTAGGTAGTGTAGTGTAGTGTAGTGTAGTGTAGTGTGTGTAGTGTGTGTAGTTGTAGTGTGGTGTGTGTGGTGTGGTGTGGTGTAGTGTGTGTAGTGTAGGGTAGTGTAGTTGTAGTGTAGTGTAGTGTAGTGTAGTGTAGTGTAGTGTAGTGTAGGTGGTGTGTGTTGTGGTGTAGGTGTGTAGTGTGTGTAGTGTAGTGTAGGGTAGGGTGGGTGTGGGTTAGGGTGGGTAGGAGGTAGTGTGTAGTAGGTAGGTGTAGTTATGTAGTGTAGTGTAGTGTAGTGTAGTGTAGTTGGTATGATGTAGTGTAGTGTAGTGTAGTGTAGTGTATGTAGTGGTAATTAATAATAATACATGGAATTTATACAGCGCTTTCTCTTGCAAAAACAAATCATAGCGCTGCATTCGACCTATACAACACACAAGCAATCAATGACGATTGATAGTGTAGAGGGGCAGCTGTAGCAATTAGCATAGCATAGCATTGCATAACATAGTAAAGTACAGTACAGTGCAGCATAGCATAGCATAGCATAGCAATAGCATAGCAATAGCATAATAGTATAGTATAGTATAGTATAGTATAGTATGTATAGTATAGTATAGTATAGTATAGTATAGTATCCGCTGTGGAGACGTCGGGGGCCTATTTCAGTATAAATAGCATCCCCGCCTTTAGGGAATTCTTTTCTATCCCTCCCTTTGTTTCTGTGTTGTTCCTTTTTTTCTCCTGTCATTTCCTTCTTGTTTATTTTCTGCTCCATTCTCCTGTATTTTTTCCAGAAAGACTTGCAATGTAATAATTTTCTCCCACACCCAATCGGGTAAATACTGACACCCACACTGACACACACACATTGACACCCACACTGGCACACACACATTGGCACCCACACTGGCACACACACTGACACACACATCCACCCACTCCCCCCCCCCCCCCCCCGCCTCAACCCTTACCCCTCCTCCCTCGTTGCCTCCCAAAGCCATCAGCAACAGGAAAGGACAAGGACATCAGCAGCATCTCTCTCTCTCTCTCTCCTCTCTCTCTCTCTCTCTCCTCTCTCTCTCTCTCCTCTTCTCCCTCTCTCTCTCTCTCTCTCTCTCTCTCTCTCTCTCTCTCTCTCTCTCTCTCTTCTCTCTCTCTCTCTCTCTCTGTCTCTCTCTCTTCTGTCTTCTGTCTTCTGTCTGTCTGTCTGTTCTGTCTCTGTCTCTCCTGCTCTCTCTTCTCTCTCTCCTCTCTCTCTCTCTCTCTCTCTCTCTCTCCTCCTCTCTCTCTCTCCTCGTCTCTCTCTTCTCTCTTCTCTTCTTCTCAGTCTCTCTCTCTCTCTCTCTCTCTCTCTCTCTCTCTCTCTCTCTCTCTCTCTTCTCTCTTTCTCTCTCTGTCTCTCTCTCTCTCCCCTCTTCTCTTTCTCTGTCTCTCTGGCTCTGTTCTGTCTCATCTCTCTCTCTCCCTCTCTCTCTCTCTCGTCCTCTCTCTCTGTCCTCTTCCCCTCTTCTCTGTCTCTCTCTCTCTCTGTCCTCTCTCTCTCTCCTCTCTTTGTGTCTGTCTGTAAAAGATACAGATCTCTCTCTCTCTCTCTCTCTCTCTCTCTCTCTCTCTCTCTCTCTCTCTCTCTCTCTCTCTCTCCCATCTCTCTCCCTTTTTTTTCGCCGGTTCCTCCTCATTTTCTCCTGACACCCTTTTTTGCCTTTCAGCCAATCAGCGCCTCTGTGCCACACGTGTGTCTCGGCCAATCACAGCCGCCCTTTCTCCCTGCGGGCACACTTAGCAAGATGAGTCCTGCCCAAGAAACTCCGCATGGACCTCATCAGAAGTCGTCTGCCGTTTTGTCCATTGGTTCTCAGCATCTGTCTGCTCTTCGGGGAATTGCAGCTAGCTGCTTGCGCTTTTCTTTTTCTGTTTTTGTGTGTGAAATGTTTACTTTTTGTGCTCTCTCTGTCTCTGTCTCTCTTTCTCTCTCTTTCCCCCTCCCTCTCTCTTTCTTCTCTCTCTCAAACACACACACACTCCTCCTTCTCTCTCTCTCTCTCCTTCTCTCTTCTCTCTCTGTCTCTCTCTCTCTCCTCTCTCCTCTCTCTCCTCTCTTCTCTCTCCTCTCTCTCTCTCTCTCTCTCTCTCTCTCTCTCTCTCTTCTCTCTCAAACACTCTCTCTTTCTTTTCTGGGAATAGTCCAGCTCAAATTTTCTCGCAATTCAATGGAACACGCAAGAGGCGAATGCGCCCGAGCACGCAAACGCACTTACATACAAAATGGACGGGAAGCGTGGAAGGGGTAGAAAAAGGGAGGGAGTGTGTGTGTGTGTGTATGTGTGCGAGCGTGCGTGTGTGTATGTGTGTGGTGTGCGTGTATGTGTACATGTGTGTGAGTGTGAGTGTGCGTGCGTGCATGTGTGCATGCATGTGTATGTGCGTGCGTGTGTGTGTGCGTTCGTGTGTATTAGAGAGAGAGAGAGAGAGAGAGAAGAGAGAGAGGAGAGAGAGAGAGAGAGAGAGAGAGAGAGAGAGAGAGAGAGAGAGAGAGAGAGAGAGAGAGAGAGAGAGAGAGGAGTCATTAAAAGTTGAAAATGAATCTGCTTTTATTCTATGTAGTTTTCTTTGAATTTCATTTCATCAGATGCGTATCACAAAGGATGGAAGGGATTCTGAAAGCAGTATTTCATTTTTTCCTACAAACGAACAAAATAATACACTCCCCCCGAAAAAGAAACGAAAGAACAAAAGTGGTGCAGTTTCCTTTTGGGATGGTTTTAGTTTTGTTTGGTTTTGTCATGATTCCCATTGTTTTGTGTTCCTCTCCTTTGTTTGCATATTTGTTGTTGTTGTTGTTTTATTTGATCTGCCCTATAATTTGTGTTCGTTTGTTAGCATATTTTGACTTTAGTTCTTTCTGTTTTTTGGTCTTTCTTTAATAGAGAAAAATACAGAATAAAGACTCATTACTTATCATTGTGTTTCCTTTTTTTGTGTGTTTTGCTTTTTTTTTTTTATTTACATGTTGTTTTGTTCGCCTTCTACACTACACTACACTACGCTACACTACGCTACGCTACGCTACGCTGCACTGCACTTCACTGCACTGCACTGCACTGCACTGCACTACACTACCTACCCTACCCTACCCTACACTACACTACAACACACACTACACTACACTACACTACACTACACTACACTACACTACACTACACTACACTACACTACACTACACTACACTACATACACTACACTACACTACAGTGGGGAGTTGCAATCCCCAGGGCGGTTCGGGGCTGTTATACGGCAACATTCTGGCGGCTCCTGCGACGGCGCTGTAACCATTTGTATCGGCGATTGCCTTTTCAATGGACCATTCTAGCGACGTGGAGAGGAGGGGAGGGAGGCCTGCTGCATGGGTAACAGCTTGCCCTCCATACTTACTTACCCAGGCTTTGCGCTCTAGGTCCTAATAGAGCGCAACTCCTGTCTTCCTAGACTGATGGATACCCATGTTGGTCTACTCTTGGTGTGATTTTTGTTTGTTTGTTTTCTTCTGTGTTGCAGCTTCTTTTTGGCATTCTTTCTTCTGCTGCATTAATAAAGCACTTTCATTGAAATAACGTTCGTTTTAACATGTTACCTCTTTGGGGGAAGGGGTGGGAGGCTTAAAAAATCATTCTTGACTGGACATAAAGAGGTAACTTTTTGTTTTATTTGCTTTAATTGTCTCATCTTCAGCGAGGAATAGCCTGGTGGTTAGCCACTACACTACACTACACTGCACTGTAATACGCTGCACTGCGCTGCACTGCACTGCACTACACTATATTACACTGCCATCATCATCATTATCACCATCACCATCACCAACACCAACACCACCATCACCACCACCACAACCATCATCATCATCATCATCATCATCATCATCATCATCATCATCATCATCATCATCACACCACCACCACCACCACCACCACCACCACCACCACCACCACCACCACCACCACCACCAAACACCACCACCACCACACACCACCACCACACATTACCACCACCACACACCCCCACCACCACACACCCACCACACAACCACCACGACCACCACACACCCACACACACCATACCTCCCCCACACACACCATACCCCCCCACCCCCCCCACCACACACCACAACCACCACACACACCCACCACACCACCCCCCCCCCCCACCCCCCCCAACCCCCATCCCACCACCATCTCACCCCCC
>CM060321.1:48257714-48262714 GCA_030674155.1 Stramonita haemastoma | reverse complement strand
CTCTCTCTTCTCTCTCTCCTCTCTCTCCTCTCTCTCTCTCTGTGCCCCTCCCCACCTCTCCTAATATATAGGCTATCTCAGGCTACCAGTGGGGCAGAATAAATGAGAATAGGAGGAATTTCTTTGCGGAGAAAGAAAAAAGTACAGCATGCTTGAAGGAGTTGAAATAACCTCCTGCTCCCCTTCTGTTTACTGGTGGGTTCGGGTGGGGTGGGGTCGGGGTGGGTGGGGGAGGGGGGGTTGAGAAGAAGGAGTCTGACATTTTTCATTCCCTATCTCCTCTCTTACTTCCCCTTCTTTCTCTACACACACACACACACACACACACACACACACACACACACACACACACACACACACACACACACACACACACAGAAATAAATAAATAATATTATATATACATACATACAATACATACATAATAATATTACATACATACATACATACATACATACATACATACATACATACATCATACCATACATACATACATACATACATACATACATAACATACATAACATACATACATACACACTTTTCCCCTTGTCGTTCTTCGAACATCTTTATTTCCATCATTGATGCAGAAGAAATGAGAAAAAAACGGTGAGGAAATTTTTATATGTATAGGAGGTAAAAAAATGTAAATGATACATCGAAAGAAAAAAGAAAGAAAATGAAAGACAAAACAATACAACGGTAGCAACAAACAATAACAGTAACAACAAAATAGCAACAAAAAAACCCTGACAGCAACAGATTTGTGGCAAACACTGGGAGGATCGGGAGAGAGAGAGAGAGAGGGGGGGGGGAGGGGGGGGGAGGGAGATAGAGATATTTATTGATTTATTCATTCTTTTATATCGAGGATAATGGAATACGCACTCATGTGCTTTTTTTTTACATCCAGTCCCCGTGTGTATGCAGTTTTGTCAATCTTGTCATCTGTTTCCACCGGCACACAATGACCTACTCTTAGAAAAGCAGAACAGCATTTAACGTGTGCGCAAGATGAGAGAGAGAGAGAGAGAGAGAGAGAGAGAGAGAGAGAGAGAGAGAGAGAGGAGAGAGAGAGAGAGAGAGAGAGAGAGAGAGAGAGAGAGAGAGAGAGAGAGAGAGAGAGAGAGAGAGACAGACAGACAGACAGACAGACAGACAGACAGACAGACAGACAGACAGACAGACAGAAAGAAGAAGACGAGAACAGACAGACAGACAGGAAGAAATTAAAGAGTCAGAAGAGACGATACAGGACAGGACAGAAGATTAAAAGGTCAGAAGGACGACAGGACAGACAGACAGACAGACAGACAGACAGACAGACAGACAGACAGACAGACAGATAGACACAACAGGGAGACCGAGAAACAGAATAAAACAAGAGACAGGACAGATAAAGATGTAATTTCATTTAGTCTTAATCGTCCCTCATGGAAGAAAGACAATCAAATAGAACCAAAAGAAAAAAAACTTAGGAAAAAACAAACCACAACCTATTATCACCTTTACTTTTTTTCTTTTTTTTTTTTTCTTCTCCTGTGTGATCGAATCCATTTCGCAAACTCAATTTCCTGTTTCAAACTTAAAGGTTTTCAAACAAAAAATCCCTTTTTCTCTTCGCTGACAATGCCGTTTTAAAATCAACGCTTTGTCCCATTTCATATTCTTTAATCGACTTTCTTCCAAATTTAGCAACTTTTAATTGTAAAACCATTCGCTTTCCAACATTCCCCTCCCCCTCCCCCCTTCTTCAAATATGAATTACACAAAAGAATGCTGTTCATAAAAGTGTTAGGAACAAAATTCTATATCTGGGTTAGCTTTTAGCGACACATTCCAAATTTGAGCACCAGAAGTAAAAAAAAAAAACACAAATATTTATGAAATGGTGGTAACAGTTTATGCTTGAAATAGAAAACGGTCTTCAAAAATCATGAAGCCAGACCTTGGCTTTCATTTTTTGTGTTCCTCGGCTAAAGCTCCGAGGTTCACAAATGGTGACAGTTTGTGTATGTGACCATTTACCTACCTTTACAAAAAAAACAAAGCAAAATCTAACAAGCAAACAAAACCAAAGAAAAGTTGTTTGAAACATCAATGAAGTGCCCACCGACTCGCCAAGAGTTGGGTAGAAGCCAGCCGTTCTCTTCACCATAAAAGAAACCATATTCCATTTTTGCAGGATACTGTTTGAGGATTTCATGCCACTTTAGGTGAAAGTTTCACAAGTCTTTTGTTGCGGCTGCTGTTGTTGTTGTCGTCATTGTTTTAACCTTCAGCGCCTGAGTTTTATCACAGTTCTTGATTAAACCATTGACGCTGGGGGCAACAGCAAAGTGAGAGGCTGTATGATCAGTGTTTTTTTCTACTCACGGAATTCCACTGTAAGCTTATACTTTAGTGATTGACTATGACTCTCTGACTAGGTGGCTTGACTTGCACAGTCCTTATGTGCTACAACCGTAGGGGCTAGTTGGCCTTTGGAGAACATCTCCAACACTGACTGTCCTTATGCCCTCTTGGCCGAGAGAGTGGGGGTGTACTTTGGACGAGTCACCTCCGCTATAATCAAATTTCTGCCCAATTTCCGAAAACAGCAGCTGCCTCCTCTGCTGTTTTGGAGGTCATCGTCGAACACGACGGACAAACATATAACACAATTTATTGTCATGATTATTTCCCCTTCGAAACCTTAGCTGCTGTCTTAACATAAATAACATTTTTAATGATAGTTTTAGAAGTCCATCCTACATTGCCAACATCACTGAGGTCAGTGGTCTGGAAGGGCTGTATACAGGAGATGTAGAACTCAGCAGAAACAGAGAAAGATGGCGAACCCTGGTGGCATTGCGTGGAGCTCCTTCCTACCGACGACAGCGGCGATGGAGACACTGAACAGAACTTAGTGTACTTCCTGCTATTTTATTTTTTAAAGAGGGTGAGATAGCCTAGTGGTTAGAGCGTTGCGTTCGTGGTTGACTGCTCAGGATCCAGCCACCCTCGAGACGCTCATTCGAGGGAGTTTTTCTCCTAGAGTTAACATCAATGCAGACTCCACTCCCCTGAAAGGCTTATGGATGAGACTATAAAACCGAAGTCCCATGTGCAAACCCACGCAGAACATTTCGCGCACAAAATTTAAACTATTTCCGCCTTTTCCAAGAATGGCCATTTGTACCGTTGATATGGAAGACGAAATTTCAAAAACAGCATGCACATTTAGTCTTGTGGTCCTAAAATGACCCCTGATGTTCGAATGTGACTGCCTTGATAATGACTTTTGTGTGTGTGTGTGTGTGTGCGTGCGTGCGTGCGTGCGTGCTGTGCGTGCGTGCGTGTGTGGTGCGCGCGTTTGTGGATGGTGGTGCGTGGTGTGGTGTGGTATGGTGGTGTGGTGTGGTGGTGTGTGTGTCTCTGTGTGGGGTGATCCTTTTTATTTGAAGTTATCTTGGAATGTTTAAACCAATCTGAAATTTATCTTTCTTGTGTCATTTCGTATAACGTGTCTGCCAGTATTGTAAATGCCATTCATGGGATGATTAAAGAGTTTTGATTGACTTGACCTGACTTGACTAGTTTATAGGCCAGTTCCCGTCACACCAGCCACATAGTTTATAGGTCAGTTCCCGTCCACCAGCCACATAGTTTATAGGTCAGTTGCCCCTCACCAGCCACATAGTTTATAGGTCAGTGCCACCTCACCACCACATAGTTTATAGGTCAGTTGCCTCACCACAGCCACATAGTTTATAGGTCAGTTTCCCTCACACCAGCCACATAGTTTATAGGCCAGTTCCCGTACACACACCACATAGTTTATAGGCCATTCCTACCATTCCAACCACATAGTTTATAGGCTAGTTACCCCCATTCAACCACATAGTTTATAGGCCAGTTCCCACCATTCCAACCACATAGTTTATAGGCCAGTTCCCACCATTCCAACCACATAGTTTATTAGGCCAGTTCCACCATCCCAACCACATAGTTTATAGACCAGTTCCACCATTCCAACCACATAGTTTATAGACCAGTTCCTACCTTACAACCCATAGTTTATAGACCAGTTCCACCATTCCAACCTCATAGTTTTATAGTCAGTTCCTACCCTTACAACCACATAGTTTATAGACCAGTTCCCACCATTCCAACCACATAGTTTATAGCCAGTTCCTACCCTACAACCACAGAGTTTATAGGCCAGTTCCACCATTCCAACCACTTAGTTTATAGGTCAGTTCCTACCCCTAAACCACATAGTTTATAGACCAGTTCCCGTCACACCAGCCACATAGTTTATAGTCTCTGTTGCCACCATTCCAACCACATATGCATAGTTTATAGTCTCGTTGCCACCATTCCAACCTCATAGTTTATAGGCCAGTTCCTACCCCTATAACCACATAGTTTATAGGCCAGTTCCCACCATTCCAACCACATGGTTTATAGGCCAGTTCCGTCACACCTACCACACACATTATAGGCCAGTTGCCACCATTCCAACCACATAGTGTATAGGCCAGTTCATGTCACACCAACATTTTAGAGATTTTGTAGCCCATGGCATTGCCCCCTTCCACCCACATTCCCCTTTTCCCTCCAATCCACCCCCTTCCCCTCTCCTGAACCTTCAGAAATCTGTTTTTATGACCTCATACTTATTGCCCGTCGTGACATTATTCTGTACTAGGTAGGGGTGGGGTGGGGGAGGGCGTAGTGGGGGATGGCTAGGGGTGGGGAGGGGATGTAGAATGGCGGAATGGGAGAAGGGGATTTTTCTTTCGTTTTTTCTCTTCTGTCTGTCTGTCTGTCTGTCTGTCTGTCTGTCTCTGTCTGTCTGTCTGTCTGTCTGTCTGTCTGTCTGTCTGTCTCTCCCTCTCTCTCTCTCTCTGACTTACTGTTTCTGTCTTTGTTGGAAAGTCTGTGTCTCTGTGTCTCCCTTTCCTCTTAGAATTATGTTCTTTTTTTTTTGGATGGAAATCAGAGAACATAAGATAG
>CM060321.1:48245214-48247714 GCA_030674155.1 Stramonita haemastoma | reverse complement strand
CACGGCGGTGTTCAGAAGAAACCAGAAGTCCTACATAATTTGCTCTACATATCTCAGGATGGTAACTCAAGTAATCTGGGTCAGACATCAATGAGTCATGCCAGATCTGGCGATATGTGTCCACAAGTCTGGTTTTGAAAGTTCTGATAAACAAAGAAATGTCTCCAACATTTTGCATTTCCCAAACATATCCAAAACCATTTGAACATAACATGGATCTTACATGAGTTACCCAGTTTCTTCTACCCATCTGGTCATGTTTAAGCAACATGAAGTAACATTGCTTGGGATATCTGTTCTCTGGCATGGCAAGAAGTCTGATCCAGTATTTAATCATTTGTGTAAAAGTATCAATGTATATTGGGTATCTACCACATTCACCCAAAGCAATGCTATTCTTTACATCTCTGCCCACACCTAAAATCATTTTACAAATTTTGATATGTACTTTTTCAATGTTGTCAAATCTACTATATCCCCAAATCTCGGAACCGTACAACAGAATTGGTTTAACTTTGGTGTCAAAAATTCTGAACACAGTAGTGACAGGCAGGTTTTTAAGTCTGAAATACAATCTTTTAATCCCTGCAACTGCTCTGAGAGCTTTGCCAGATAAGTTATCTCTACAACGTGCCCAATTCAAAGTAGAACCAAACATGATTCCTAGATAACTGTAACACGGTTCTGTCATGATTTGCATGCCGGCATAGTACCATTTTTCACAGTTTTTCAAAAATCCACCATTTTTGAAAACCATCACTTTTGTTTTTTCCATGTTAACTTTTAGACCCCATTTGCAACAGTACCTTTCAAGACAATTAATTTTCTTTTGTAGATCACCAACAGAATCTGACACCAAAGCAATGTCATCGGCATACATTAGAAGAAATACGCTAAGCTGGCTGTTCAATAAATCTATGCCATGGGCACCACATAAATTCATTTGATCTTCTAGTTCAGAAAGAAATATTGAGAACAACAAAGGGCTTAGAATACATCCTTGTTTCACTCCAGATAAACAATCAAAGTACTCTGTGATTTTGCTACCCACTTTAACAGCTGCTTTCACCCTTTCATACATACTTTGTAGTGTCAAAAACATTTTTCCATGAATACCTTTATGCAATAACAAATACAGCAACTTTCCTCTATCTACACAATCAAATGCTTTGGAGAAGTCGACAAAAAGAGTATAGAAACGACCTCCTTGTTTTGTGAGATATTTCTGAACAAGACTCTGGAGAGTATAGATATTATCGGTTGTGCTGTAGCCCTTTCGGAAGCCAGCTTGTGCCTCTGGGATGACATCATGATCCTCACAAAACTGGCACAGTCTTTCGTTTATAACCATACTGTACAGTTTACTGACAACGTTTAAAAGGGATATTCCTCTGTAATTATCAACATTTTGGGCATTGCCTTTCTTATGTAGAGGGAAAATCAGTCCTTGTGTCCAACTCTCAGGGTATTGTCCAGATAAGAAGACTTTATTGAATAAAGGGAGTAGAAACTTTATGAGAACATCGGGGCATGCAAAAAGAAATCAGAGGACAAGCCATCAGGACCTGAGGCTTTACCACTTTTCAATTTTCGCAATGCCCTCCAGATTTCTGCTTCTGATATGTCATCATCTAGTTGTGCTTTACCACATTCTTCACAGTCATCATAACTGTGTGAGTTTAGACATGTCTGTACATCTTCAGAAAATTCTAAGTCATCTGCTGACTGTTTCACATTAAACAGAGTGTTGAAATAGTCATACCATGCCCTGGGGGTGATGTCTTCTGCCCTACTTTGTTTGTTAGAGGTAAATCTCCTCAGTTTTTTGCCAGAAAGATCTAGAGTTTTTGTCCTTGCAAGATTCATTTAATTCTTTTAGCAATTGTTCGTTATACTCTGACTGTTTCTTTTTACTTATGTTTTTAAGTTCTTTCTTGCTGTCAATGTAATTGTTTAAATCATCCTGTGTGTTTGAGTGTCGAAACATTTTCAAGTGCCTGTATTTCTCTTGTTTTTTATGCTCACATTCTGCATCCCACCAGGGTGGCTGTGCACGTGTTTGCTGCTTACTCTGCCTTAACTTCATTTTGTCTGCTGCACTGTGAAGGAAGGAAATAAAACAGTGACATGCTTCCTCAGTGCTAGTTTTTAATGCCGACATAAATTTTTCGAATTCGTTGTTGGCATTTTCATTACAGTAATCGCTGAATGACTCAGCATAATTTTCTTTCCACAAAAATGATGTATTTTCTTCTAAATTTATATCATCCACTGTTTCACATGCAGCCTGAGTGAGGTGAGAGGGGAAAGAAAGAATGATGGGAAAATGGTCAGATTCTGTTCTGTCAGCAACATACATGTCTGTTATACATTGATAGAGTGGCATAGAACATATAAAATAGTCTACTACACTTTTCCCTCTGTTAGCTGTACAGGTAATCTCACCTTCACTGTCACTTTTAGTTCTACCATTTACAATAAATAAACCAAATTCTTTGCA
>CM060321.1:48227714-48240214 GCA_030674155.1 Stramonita haemastoma | reverse complement strand
AAAAAGTTCTTCTCTCTGTTGGTATTTTGTGTTCTTATGAGGGTGGCTATAGAAAAAAAAATTCAAACCTTTGTCAGAAACGACTCTTGCTGCCGTGGGGTCTTTTACGTGATCTGAATGTGCGTTGCACACGGGACATCAGTTTTTATCCTATCATCCGAAAGACTAGATATTCAGACCATCACTCAAGGTCTAGTGGATGAGGGGAAAGCTCTTGCTGAATCTAGGATCGAACTCACCACTTCTCGCTTTCCAGGGGGGTGCGCTTCCTCTAGACCACCGATACACAAAACGATGGAAGCTGTTACATGGAGCGGAAGACTGCCTGCTGGATGTATCTACAATGGGTGGACGGGGCAGCTCGGTGGGTAGAACTTTGCGCTTGCGATCTGACGGCCCAGGCTTGAGCCCAGGTTCATAACCTGTTCAGGGAACCTTTCCCTAGAGTTAACATCAGTGCCGACTCCACTTCCCCGAAAATCTTTCAGATGAGACTAAAAATGAGGTCCCGTGTGCGAACGCACGTAGAGGCATCTTGTGCACACGTTAAAACTTGTTCTGCATTTTGGAAGAGTAAGCCATTGAGTGTGCTGGTGTGAAAAGATCACACCACTGACAAAAAAACAACAAAAAATCAGCATGCACACGGGCGACTGGGTGTTTTAAAAAAGCACATGAGTGCTTATTCCACTTTTCTCGAAATAAAAGAATGAACAGATAAACAAAATACATCGTTCATTTTGTTGCCCCTTACAGGGTTACCTTTTTAAGAAGACATGGATAAGTGTTTAAAGCGTACACTAGATGTTACGTTTGTCGATACACACTAAACCTCGATATTGTTTTTAAAAAAGTATCAGGCCTATGTTTGTCTCTCTCTCCGCCTGTCTGTCTGTCTGTCTGTCTGTCTGTCTGTTAGGTTCGTCTTGTCTCTATGTATGTCTGTCTGTCTGTCTATCTGTCCATCTTGCATGTGTGATGCAGGTTCGTTAAGATGGCAGTAAGGATTCATTACAGTTGTCCATTACATGCCTCACAGAGCCCTTTCTGTACAAGGAGGGCTTAGGAAAGAGAATCATGCTGCTCATTAATTACCGAGCCATCATTGCAGAAAAATACATTCGCCAAAAGAACATTTTGTCTGTCTGTCTGTCTGTCTCTGTGCCTGACTGTCTGTATGTCTGTCTGTCTGTCTGTCTGTCTGTCTGTCTGTCTCTCTCTCTCTCTCTCTCACACACACACACACACACACCACACACACACACACACACACACACACACACACACACACACACACAACACACACACAGCACACACACCCACCACCCACCACCACCCACACACGTACACCACACACACACGTACACACGACACACACACGACACACACACACACGAACACACACCCACACACACACACACCACCACACACACACACACACACACACACACACACACACACACAACAACACAAAACACACACACTCTCACACACTAGCACTATGATTATATTAACAGTTACACAGCATGGATACAAACAGAATCATATCAAACCGTAGGATAATTTCATTTCGTTCTTTCAGCTATTGCTCATTGCATTATGTTCCTTTGTTTTCCATCCTTTGTTCGCTATTTTCTTTGTTTTGTTGGTTGGTTGGTTGATTGTTTGCGCCTGTCTCACTTTGTGGACATGTACTACTTGGTCAGTGGCCATACATCAAAGTTCCTTGAGTTTCTCTGTCTCTGTCTGTCTGTCTCTCTTTCTCTGTGGTGTGTCTCTCTGTCTCTATCTCTCTGTCTGTCCTCTCTATCTCTGTCTGTCTGCCTGTCTCTCCCCATTCCCCCATCTCTCTCTCCCTCTTCCTTTTACTATGTCTGTCTGTCTGTCTGTCTGTCTGTCTCTCTCTCTCTATATATATATTATCTCTTCTCTCTCTCTATTTCTCTCTGTAGTTGTTGTGTGTCTCTCTCTGTGTCCGTCTATCTCTGGCTCTGTCTGTCTGCCTATCTCTCCTCTTCCCCCCTCTCTCTCCCTCTTCTTTTTCACTGTGTGTCTCTCTGTCTCTTTCTTTCTCTGTCTGTCTGTCCCACTCTGTTGTCTTTGTCTCTGTCTGTCTGTCTGTCTGTTGTCTGTCTGTCTCTCCCTCTCTCTCCCCACCCACACACACACACACTCTCTCTCTCTCTCTGTCTCTCCTCTCTCTCCCACCCACTCTCTCTCTCTCTCTCTCTCTCTCTCTCTCTCTCTCTCTCTCTCTCCTCTCTCTCTCTCTCTCTCCGCATCCTCTCCTCTTCTTCTTCTTCTTCCTCCTCCTCCTCCCCTTTCTTGAAGAAGAACACGAGTAGAGCCATGGCTGGAATCAGGAAGAACAACATGATCCCTCCTGCCCCCATACCATCATCACAACTGCCCTGAAAACAGACACCACTGAGAAGATTGCTGACAGCATAGCACTGCTTGCTGCACCCAGCCACACATGTTAGGACAACTTCAGCCCCCTCTCTTTGTCTTTGTCTTTGTCTATCTGTGTGTGTGTGTGTGGTGTGTGTGTGTGTGTGTGTGTGGTGTGTGTGTGTGGTGTGTGTGTGTGTGTGTGTGTGCGCGCGCGCGTGTGTATGTGTGTGTACGCAGAAGACATACTCACCGACACACACACACACACACACTCTCTCTCTTTCTATCTTTCTATCTCTGTCTCTGTCTGTCTGTCTCTCTGTGTCTTTTTTTTAAACACACACACACACACACGCGCGCGCAACACACACACACACACACACACACACACACACACACACACACACACACACACACACACACACACCACACCACACACACACAACACTTTCTCTCTCTCTCTCACACTCACATACACACACCACCTCCTCCACCACCACCACCACACAAATCTATACCCACCACCACCCCTACCCTCACCCTCAATCCACCTCCCTCATTCCCCATTCATCTCCCCCCCCATCACCCCAATCTAACTAACAATACCTCCACAACAGCAAGACAAACACAATGCTGTTTTCCCTGTCTTCCTCTTGATCCTTATCTCCTTTGGCAGCTGACAGCGGAGGGAGGGGGAGGAGGGGGAGAGAGGAGGAAGAGGAGAGGAAGAGGAGGAGAAGGAGGGGGAGGAGGAGAGAAGTGGTAAGGGGATGTGGGTGTGATGGAGATATCAGGGTCAGATGACACAGCGTCAGGCCTCTGACAGACAGACGGACAGACAGATAGACAAAGGAAGGAGGAACAAACAGATTGGCAGAAAGATAGACAGACATAGAGGGGTGGGACAAAAACACTGGCAAAAAAACAGTGGCAGAAAGATAGACAGATAGAGAGACAGAGGGAGGGACAAGACACTGGCAAAAAAAAAAAACGGTGAAAGAAAGATAGACAGATCTTTACACAGACAGACAGAGAGAGGGACAAACACACAAGCAAAAAAAAAGAGTGACTGATGGACAGACGAATGGAGGTGGGGGGGGGGGGGGGGAAAGGGGCTTAGCAACTGGTGAAGTAAAGTCCACGATCTGATGGTGAGGCAGATAAGGAGAAAAGGTCGTAGATAAGGTTTTTGTGTGTGTTTTTTCCTTCCTGACAACAGCTGCTAAGGGTGTGTGTGGGTATATATGCCTTCCCCACCACACACACACACACACACACACACTACACGCTTACAACTATGCCTACACCACTCATCAACCTGTTTTGGTATTTTTCTCCTTTTCTTTCCTTTCTCTCTTTCTTTTTTTTTTTTTACGTGCGTGTGTGGTCCTTTGTTCGAAAAGAGTCTCATCTTCACTAGACGACAGATTTTTCAGACCCATAGTGCCGAATGAGAAAAGAATCATTATTTATTTTTCAATGTACATCTTAAGAGTTTTAGGAACACACGTTGTGAATTCGTCTAATATCACTTTAAGTGTACAGACGTAAAATCAAAGACACACACACACGTTGTGAATTGACATCTTTTGTAAAAGACAATGGCAGCCACGATACCCCTGGAAGATTGACAACCAGATGGCTTGATGGCATCAAGAAACACAAGGGCGTCACATGGCACAGAGAGGCACAAGACAGGAACCGACTGAGGGAGGGAGGGCTGCTACAGAGGGAGGGAGGGGCACGCTACAGAGGGAGGGTAGGGCCGCTACAGAGGGGAGGGTAGAGGGGCCGCTACAGAGGGAGGGATGGCTGCTACAGAGGGAGGGTGAGGGCTGCTACAGAGGGCTACATCCTGCAGTGGATGGACAACGCCTAGGTGCTGAGGTGTTTAGGTTAAGGTGGGACATGGGGGTCGAAACTGATGAAAATTTGTTTACAAGCTATGGTAAAAGTTATGCCATATATTGAAAAGGCATCACTTGTAAAGCCTAAAACTCAAAGAATTACTCAGTTTGCTGCACTGTTGCCATTGAAACAATCCAATGTAGCCGCCAAAACTTAATGTTTCAAACTCTTAAACCTTTTTATCTATAACAAGTAGAAGTAGCCTGTTTTTATAGACATGTTTTACAACCTGAATTCTTTAAATTCATACATGAAGATCTCCATATTTGTATCCCGCAATTTTTAACTCGAAAAAAACATGATTTTGACCCCTTTTGGACCCATGTCTAACCTAAAAAGGAACAAGAACAAACCTTGGGCACAGATGACGTTAGAGCACTACCACGAAACGAAATAAGACAGAGAACAGTGGGGATTTAAGTTTAGTTAAGATTAACAAATGTCACTGAGGAAAAAATGTAAAATTCAGGCATTGGCACATGACCAACATAGATTCAGATTCAGATTCTGAATATATCATTGCCATAAAATTCACGTAGGCTTCGTTCCTTGACACAACGAAGGAAATATCATCTTAACATAAGCAATATAGTATTTCAACAGGAAAAAGCTAGTGTCTTCATCGATGCAGTACCCCCCACGATTATTCTAAAAGATTAGGACCCACTGTGGTGTCATGTAGTGAAGTGAACAGTAGTGTAGGGCAGTGTAGGTAGTGTAAGGCAGGGTAGGGTAGGGTACGGTAGGGTAGGGTATAATAGGGTACTGTGGTGTCCTGTACTGTGCTACACTGCATTGCACTGCACTGCAGCGGCAAACAGGACGCTGATTTGGATTAGTTGGCCCTGCCTAATCCTGACCTTAATTACATGTAACTCACACACTTTTCCTCCCGTGCTTCATTTTTGAAGAATCTTTCGTGCCGTTATCTTCAGCCCCCCACCTACCCACCCAGCCACCCATCCCACCCCACCCCCACCCCACAACCATGTTATCTATTGCAATGATTTACAGCATTTCCCTGATACCCCCAACTACCCTCTGCTGTTCCAAACAGACCTTTGGACTCCAGGCCAGGCACCAGCAGACTGTAGACAGATGGATCTTCCCACAGGCGCGGGGCCAGGCTCTGCCTGATGATCCTCTGGCCGATACAGGAGATCTCTGATACCGTTATCTAGCCGCTTAAAAACCGCCAAAGAACCTCCCACAACTGTTTACAGGGTTTCCCCCTAACCTTCATCACAGTTGTTGACTCCTGAACAGGCGCCAGATATCCCAGCAGATCTGTCTTTCTTTCCCCCTACGATGTTAAGTAAAAGTTGTGTTGAAAAGGTTTTTGGGAGGATGGCGGGGGGGGGGGGGGGGATATAAAGAAGACCAGACATTGCTCAAGTTGATCGTTATCAACTTCTGATGCTTCAGATGTTCTTGGTGTTGGCGAACAAGCTCATCCGAGAGACGTTGTGCCAAGGTCTGCATCAGTTAGCTTAGGATCTCGCCAAGGATATCAGATGGCTGTTTACGGTTTGCACCTCCCCCCTCACCCCACCTCTACCTCTGTCACAGTTGTTGATTCTTTCACAGACACAAGATGTCCATCAGATTCTCCTTTTCCCATGATGGGTGACCTAATTGTAGAAGGGCCAACCTAACTGGTGCTTCGCCAAGCTTATTTTGTGAACAAGATCAAACATTCTTTAGGGGTGTATTTCTTCTTCATGGAACGCTTAGACCACAACTCATCGTTGCCTTGTCATATGAGCGAAAAATGCGTTGTGCTGCCACTAAATGCCTGACAAGTCAGGCCTTGCTCATCAGAGTGGTCGTTCTGAGACTGGCTGCTTTGACAGCTGCACAGTCCAGTCTACCCCTATGGCTTCACAGCCGCTGGGAGACAGGTTTTCCTCTTCCGACTGTTCCGCACTGGGATGTCCTTCGGTATTTAACGCATATCTGGGAGCTGGTTCGTGGGCATCAGAGCATATCCACACGCCGGTGGGCCTGCATGCCGCACGTTAAGGGGGCCCAGCCTCCTCCCTTGGAGAATGGTTTTATTTTATAAGACTTTCTAGAGAAAAGGCAGGAGAATGGTGGATCAAGAAGGCAAAAAAATAGACGATAAGGAGGTGACAGGAAGAAAAGGAACAAGGCAGAAACAAAGAGAGGGGATAGAAAAGGGAATTTCTAGCACAGAATTTTCAGAAGGTGGGAATGCTATTTAAGACTACAGCCACCTCCCCCCTCTCCCCCACACATCCCCCCCCCCACAATTCCTCAAAGGTGAACGTCAACCAAGTCCTATCTCACCCCGGCCCCCTCCTAACACACGCACGCACACGTGCATGTACACACACATAACAACTGCTCTCTCTCCCCTCCCCTTCCATCACACTCCCAGACTCCCACACAGACAACATCAGTACAGTACAGTACAAGGTAAGAATGCAGGCACCACATACAGGCAGACTAACAGTTCTAGATGAATAATAAACATGGAAAGATGAAAGGACTACACGGTCACAGAGTTCTCTATGACCCCTAGGGGGCATCAACAGCAGACAGCTGTATAGGTCAGGTTTCTTTTCTTTCTTGTCTTTTCTTTTTTCGTTCCTCGGCTAGAGCTCTGAGGTTCACCAATGGTGACCTTTTTACGTATGGTACCTTTTTTGTTTTTGGCCAACCATTTAGGTAGCCGTTTGCCGACTTCAAAGATGATATATAAACACGACAACAGTGTGTATACGTTTTTTTGTTGTTGTTTGTTTGTTGGTCGTCCGTTCTTGCTGGTAGGAACGGCCTACTCTTCCGAAATGTAGAACTGGTTTTAACATGAGTACAAGATGTGCGTACGTTAGCACATGGGGCCTTTGTGCCTAGTCCAATCCGAAGGACTTTCGGAGGAGTGAAGTTAGTACTGCTATGAACTTCAGGGGGGGTAAGTAAAATTCCCTTGAACTTGGCAAACTCTAACAGAAGCAGTGAGTGAAAGATGTATGAATGCATATAATTTGCACATAACAGAGCCTTTAGCAATACTTGGATTTGACAAAAATATATGCATTGATCGTATCTTTTATTTTATTATCCTGTTTGCTAAACAATATATTTACCATTGTAAATTAAATAGAAGTAGACCTGTACTGCAGGTGTTCATCAAAAAGATGAAAGGAAGATATTTGATGGAGGAGTACATAGCACGAAAAACTTTTACCCATAACACTTTTGCTCTTGAATGGACTCCATATAAGGCCTTGGTTAGTGATGAAAATTGTCTTTGAATATCTTTTGAATGCTTTTATTTAATATGATCATGTTTAACTTTAAATGACAGAACCCTCATAGAAAAAAAACTAACCCATATAAAACATATTATCTATATTGCGACCTCTGTCGATACGTTTGTCTGTGTCTTCTGTCTATCTTTTTGTTTCTCCGTCTAGCTATCTCATCTTCCTTCTCGACATATTTGTGTGAGAAATGTGTGTGTATGTATGTATGTATATATATAATATATATATATATATATATATATATATATATATATATATATATATATATATATATATATATATATATATATATACATATATATATATAGTGTGTGTGTGTGTGTTTGGGTTTTTTGTTGTTGTTGTTTTTTTTGTTTTTGGTTGTTGTTTTTTTTCCTAATTTTCCTTATACTTTATTATATTTCATTATGCTTTGTGCGAATATTTTATTTGCTTTCTTATATGTATGTAAAAAAATTGCATTTCATGATAAACAACAATGTACAACATGATAAAACTGAATAAAAATGGTTTAAAAAAAAATTCCCTTGAACGGGCGCACGTCTCAGTGATGGCTTGAACCTGGGTTCGATCCCAGACCATCAAATGACAAGCGACAACACTCTAACCACTATAAGGTAACCCCGGCCTCCAAGTAATTTCTGAATGAAACATCACCCAGACAACTGTTGTATTCGGAAACTGAAGATTCGAACTCCAGGATCTGTCAGCTCAAGAGTCAGGTTTTCTATCACAACACAATCCTGCCCTCTGTTGACTCCTACCCCCAAAAACAACAACAACAACGACAAACAAACAAAAAAAGCAAACAAAAAAAAACAAACCCAAAGCTCCTGTCTGTATGCACGTGCAACAAAGCTGAGGGTGGCACTGACTGACTTGTCTTTCGCAGGTAAGTAAGTAAGGTAAGTAAGTATCTTAATAATGGCAAAGCCCTTAGCACTCGCCAACCCTTTTCTTTTCTTTTCTCTTCTGGTCTTTTTTTTTTTCTTCCATCTCCTTCTCCTCACTTTCCAGTTGGATACCTGAAGGTCTGTTCCTTCTGCCTCCATCTATTTTCTCTGTCTCTGTCTGTCTGTCTGTCTCTATCTCTTTGTCTGTCTGTCTGTCTCTTTATCTCTTTATCTGTCTGTCTGTCTGTCTGTCTCCCTCCCCCTGTCTCTTATTTTCTGTCTGTCTGTCTCTCTGTCCCTCTCTCTATCTGTGTCTGCATCTTTCTCTTATTCTCTGTCTGTATCTGCCTGTCTCTCTTCATCCTTCACTCACCCTCTCTCTGTCTCTCTTTCTCTCTCCTTCCCTCCCTCCCTCCCCCTCTCTCTCCCTCCATCTCCCCCCCACCCCTTCATCTTTGGCAAGCAGGAGTCAGATTGTCAGCACTAATGAAGAGCATTCTCTCCCTTGTTTCGTCTTTTGTTTTCCTCTTGGTTGGGTATCCGATTGCAGGTCTGCATCTGAATGTCATGTCACAGAGAGAGAGAGAGAGAGAGAGAGAGAGAGAGAGAGAGAGAGAGAGAGAGAGAGAGAGAGAGAGAGAGAGAGAGAGAGAGAGAAAGACAGAGACAGAGACAGAGACAGAGAGAGATGAGAGATGAGAGATGAGAGATGAGAGACGAGAGATGGATTTTAATGAATATAGGCCGACAGCCCCTTTCATGGGGAGAAACACAAACATCAACACACTATTTTAACGTGCTTTAAAATAAATAGATACAATAAAACGTGCTATATAACATGATCAGGAAACACAATACTTGCATTACATGGAGATATTCATTGAGACAAAGGCACAATCCAGATGAAAACAGTTTGAGCCCTGGGGAGAATGTGCTTTCATTAAATCATGCTATCGATGAAATTTGGTCTGAGTTTAAATTACTAATGAAATCGAGGTTTACTGTTTACTCTCTCCGTTTCCTTCTGCAGGTTACTGAGCTGATGCTGTAGAATGTCGTCTTAATTAATGTGCCTGTCTCAGTATCGTAATTACCTTTCATGGGATGATTAACGTGTTTTTGACATAACTTGACTTACATCACTATCTTGTCATCCATCTGAATCAGACAAGCCACAGCCCACTCTCTTTTCAAAGAAAAGTAGAACGAATTTTAAGGGTGTGAAAATTGTCTGTGCATGTGTTCAAGGAGGAACACCTCGGGTTCAAGTCTCACCTAAATGACTAAAAAAGGAGAACGGAACCTCCACACATTCAATGTTGGCTCTGTAGGAAGGCGAAGGGATGGCTCAGTGGTCAGAGCACTCGCTTTTCCCCAGCTAAGGTTAAGCAGCATCGAACGTGGTTACCAACTGGATGGGTGACCGTGTGTGAACCTTGGCTTCAGGACAGTTCCTTCAGTTCACCCAGCTGTAAAACAGTAGGCCTACCTGCTGTCTTTACGGTCAGGGAAGGTAAAGCAGCGAAGGAGAGGAGATAGGCGCCGCCCTCAATACGCTGGCCCCTAGAGAAGCTGAGGTTTCTGATGCCTCGCTCCCCTTTGACCACATTATGTTACGGGACACCTTTACCTTTACCTCTGTAGGGACCATCTCTTTCCAACTGGCAGCCAGCAACGGGATTCGAACTCATGGCCCTTGGATCAATTATCAGAAGCCAACATCAAAAAGTCTCAAGAGGACCAATCGACATTAGACAATTCAATTCAAACACTTTATTATCTCGCAAAAATCAAATCAATTCAATTCAAACACTCTATTATCTCGCAAACACCAATTCAATCCAGTTTAAAAAAAACAACCTTTATTATCTCAAACACATCAATTCATATCAATTCACTTCGAGCACTTTGATATCTTACAGAGAAATTCATGTGGATTACAAGCCATTTATAAACATGCAAATAAATAGGAAAAACTCACTTATCACAGAAAAACAACACAACACAATATTTTAATATCACGCTCACATTACAGAATATACCAATATTAATCAGCACCAGCGCTTTATCCTCTCAATAAACAGAAAAACCCGATATACAGTAACTGAAACATTTATTACAGAAAGTGATATAATTAATGATAGCAATCAACCACACTCAAGCTTACACGTATGTACGCACACACGTACAAACACACACATACACACACACGCATACACATACGCACGCATACACCACACACACACACACACACACACACACACACACGCACACACACATACACACACAGCTAGCACCCATACACATACGCGCCAACCACAGCACTGAAACCACCCTAGTGCACACTTTAAATACGCTTCTACACGCTTCTGATACAGGAAAAATATCCCTTCTCACTCTTCTCGATCTATCTGCAGCT
The DNA here is from genome assembly GCA_030674155.1 of Stramonita haemastoma. Classification (NCBI taxonomy): domain Eukaryota; kingdom Metazoa; phylum Mollusca; class Gastropoda; order Neogastropoda; family Muricidae; genus Stramonita; species Stramonita haemastoma. The sequence goes on along the minus strand of CM060321.1, from coordinate 48,229,307 downwards.
TTTGACACTATAGACCATTCAATTCTCTCTCTCGTCTTCAAAAAACGTTTGGCATCACAGGCACAGCTCTCACATGGTTTAATTCATACCTTACCGATCGATTCCAAAAAAGTTGCAGTAAACAAGATTCAATCTAAACCTGTCAAACTGGAATGTGGAGTCCCGCAGGGATCAGTTCTGGGCCCTGTTCTTTTCACTCTATACACTGCTCCACTGTCACATATAATAAACCGTCATCAAATCAACTACCATTTCTATGCTGATGACTCTCAGATTCTAAGCTGTGATACTCCTGAAAATCTACCTTCTCTCTTGACAAATATATCCTACTGCCTTGAAGATATCCAAAACTGGATGATACAGAATAAATTACAGCTAAATGCAGATAAAACTGAAGCCATGCTGGTAGGCACCAAACACAAACTTTCTTCCATTACTACAGCTTCAGTAGAATTCGGCAATACTTCAGTCACTCTTTCCACTGCTGTAAAGTATCTAGGGGTTGTAATCGACAACACACTATCCATGCAAAAATTCATCACCCAGACCTGCCAGTCATGCTACTATCAATTGAGACGTATTAGTGCAATTCGAAAGTACCTGTCCACTGATGCAACATCTAAACTCGTCACGTCTCTGATTCTTTCACGTCTGGACTATTGCAATTCTCTTTTGGCTGGTCTGCCAGCATCATCTATCCACTCCCTTCAACGTATACAAAACTCCGCAGCTCGACTGGTCCTCAGAAAGAAAAAATCTGAGCACATCACTCCTCTCTTGCAATCTCTCCACTGGCTGCCTGTGCCACAGAGAGTAAACTATAAGATCAGTACTCTCTGTTATAAATGTCTTTACAAAACAGCACCCTCCTACCTCTGTGAATGTCTTTACCCGTACACTCCTTCTCGTTCCCTCCGCTCTGCTGCAGATACCCTGCGCTTACAAATACCTAGATTCAATCAATCCACTGTTGGCCGTCGCTCTTTCTCTGTTTCTGGTCTAGTGATCTGGAACAACCTCCCTCTCTCCCTTCGTAAAAAGCCTACCTATGACACATTTAAATCCAGCCTCAAGACACACTTATTTCAAAGCTAAGACTTTCCTATCCTGTTTCATCATCTGCCCCTGCTCTCAACAGCCGAAATATCCACCGCCCTGCCAAAGTGTTTATACTCTATGTGTGTTTATACTGTGTGTGTGTGTGTGTGTGTGTGTGTGTGTGTGTGTGTGTGTGTGTGTGTGTGTGTGTGTGTGTGTGTGTGTGTGTGTGTGTGTGCATTGACTTCGTTACATTTTTTTTTTATTGTTGTTGGCTGCATGCGCATGAATTGGTTGAATGCAAGCGCTTTGATTTGTTTTTGCAAGATATAGCGCTATATAAGTTTCCTTTCTTCTTCTTCTTCTTCTTCTTCTTCTTCTTCATTATTATATATGCCAATACACAAAGTTCATTAACGATAATAAAAATGTTCATACAATAAGAGGATTATCAATTTAATATGATGCCCCACATTACGTTTAAAACTACAAAATACCCCCACCCCCCCACCCCCAACTGTACCCAAAACAGACCCCAAGAACATGCACCCACGC
>CM060321.1:48215214-48222714 GCA_030674155.1 Stramonita haemastoma | reverse complement strand
ACCTGCTAATGAGAAACGTTAAAATTAAGGTCAAAAACTTTGAAAAAAAAAAGGAAAATAAGAAGCATCCCTACAAAGCACACTTCGTCATATTAGTGAGCTCTGTGAAGGCAGTCCAGAGGATTCTCACCGTGTGGATGAGAGATTAAAGGCCCATAATTCTGGTGAGACTACCCTCACAGGCTGTTAAGAACCTGGTGTTAATAAGGAGAAGCGGGAACGTGTGCAACTATAATAATAGACTAAACAACAACACAAAAGAAACAAAAACAAAAAACTTTTGGACCTACAGGACCCCAGACCAAGGGCGAACGACCGATCATGCAAAAAAAGAAAAAGCACAGCATAGAGACATGTCTCCCAGGGAGACCTTTTTAACCTCAGGACACGGTAACAGTGGCATGGCACACCACAGCCCCCCCAATGGAGCCCGTAGATACTCCTAACCCGACAAACAACCATCCCAACATCATCGTCACCCCATATCCACACCTGTTCAACAAAACACCGCCCCCCCCTCTCCTTCTTTACCCCCCTCGCTTCCTCCCCTTCCCCCAGACCCCACCCCCCCCCCTTTCCCGCCCCTGCTCCACCCCCCCCCCCCCCCCACCCCCCCTCCAACCCCCCCAACCCCCACCCCCCTTTAGCATGCCCCAATTGATTATATTCCCCCCGCCCCACCCCTTCACCCCCCTCCCTATCCGCCCCCCCCTCCCCTCCCCCGCTCCCCGCAGTTCCAATTACCAGCCCCTCCCCCTCCCTGAATAAACAAAGACAAAAACAAGACCCCTCTCCCCACCTTTACAGTGCCTGTCTCCCCCCTTTTCCAACCCCCCTTTGTATACCCGCCCCCCCCCTACTCCCTTTCCTATCTTGAAACGTACTATTATCTCCGCCCCCCCCGCGCCCCGCCGCCAGAAACAGCTATTTTCCCTACAAGTTATCCACCCCCCCACCCCTGCCCCCACCCCTACCCCTCATTAACACCCAAACCCCCAACCCCGCCAGAACGGTTCTTACAACCCCCCCAATCTACCCCCCATCACCCCACCGGACCGGGGTCTCTGAAGCCCGTTTTGCTCCAGCCTTTCTGCCATCCCCAACTTTCCTTCTCTAGCCTGCTCCTTCCACCCACTGGAGCCACTCCCATCTCCCCTACCATATTCCCACTCCCCCTCTCAGTGCCATCGCACGAGACTCGCACCAATACCACTTACCTGTTGACTATCCTGTAATATCCATCACGATCCCCTCTTCCACGCGACCCTAGCAACGTGTCAACCTAGTTTGTGTCAGAAGAGTAAGAAAGCACGGCACAAGCGAATAAGAGATGAGAGGATATGAAGAGTGCTCGACTGACAGTATCGAGGTTACCAACGCGCAGAACAAGATGCCCAGCTCCCTTGGGTACCCCCGTTGGGGTCCCCTTCCCTCGATTTAAATGAATAACCCACGGCTGACTCTTGCAATGTTTCCTGGGGCTGTACACCACCGTTTTTCGTTTCTTGTTGCTTGTTTGTCGACCATTTAGTTTTGTCTGCCCTCCCATCCTGCTAAAAGCGAGCGACCGGGAGGTGGCGAAAGGCCTTCTAAAATGTGTGCTTTAGTGATCACAATTACAGGTTAAACTATTAAAATAAATCTACTCTCTAATCTACATAGAACGGTAGGAGATGATTTTCAAATGACACACGCAAATAAGTGAACTTCTGTAAGTTGGGCTCGCCCTCTTGACGCCCTTTTTGATGCATCTCTCGCTTCTCTCTCTGCTTCTCGGTTCTTCGGCCTGTCTCTCCTCTCTCAACCTTTCTCATCTCTTCGCCTATTCTTCTCATCCCTCCTCTCTGTTCTCTGCTTCTTTCCGGTTTGTACTGCTCTTGACTTCCTACTCGTCGTCTCTCCTCATCTTCTTTCTACCACTTCCGAGTCTCTCCTTCGTGCCTACTGTACGCCTGGCCCCTCCCGTCCTTCCCCTCCTCCTCGCCCATCTCCCCATGGCCCTCCGCCTCGTAGTCTCCCTGTCCTCACTCCTCTTCCTTCTCGATCTCTTCTCTTCTTTCTTTGTTCTTGGGTCCGTCTCTTCTTACCTCTCTTCTCACTCTTTTTTCGTTCCTTTTGTTCTCTTCTCTCTGCCTCTTGCGTTACGTTCCCTCCGCTTCTCTCTCGCTAGTCTCGCTCTCTGCTCTCTCTCTCTACTCTCTTTCTGTCTCTCCTCATCTCTCCTCTCTTCTTCTACTCTCGGCTTGCTCTCTCTGCTGTGTCGTTCTCTGTTCGCCTGCTCAAAAACCCACCTACCCCGCCTCCAACGAAACAAAACCCCTTTCCCGAACCTCCCCCCCCACTACTACTAATCCCCTGTCTCGAAACACGCGCGCCTGTGTCTCTACTTCTTTTAAACCACACCTTCCAGTTAAAGCTACCGACACCGACGACCGACTCTGGCTGGCTGGGTGAAAGCCAGACGCCCGATGGAGTTTCGCGGGTCCGACTTAATACCGAAAAAATAAAATAAACCCCGACCACCCCCCAGCAGCCCCGGCCCCCTCCATAACAACCACCTCCCAAGCACCCCCCTCCTCACCCCTCCACCACGGTCAAACCGCTTATTCTTTCCGCAGGGAACAACCTAACTACTGCAAAAAAACAAGCGCATTATAGAGTTACAATACCACCACATTTTTCGCCCCAAATCCCGCTGCACTCTCCACAGAAACTCTCCTCGAAATAACACAATATTACATATTAAACATCACTACACACCCTATCACCCCCACCAATGGACACTATGTTAGAAATCTATTCATCCTGACCAACAGAACCTTACCTGGGTTACGCTTGAGTTCCCTGTTTTCCCATCTATAGGGTTACCCACATTATAGACAATCTCTCCCCCCCCTAACACTAAACAAGCCCCCAAATAACAACGAATACCCAAACCTAAGACCTAAACCACTTTACATATACGCGAGGACACACTACTCTCCCAGCCGCCCTCTCACTGGAGTGTCCCAGTTCGTACTCATCGGGCTCTGATCCCAATCTACTCGTCTCGTCCTCCTGCTCCTGGATCCCCTCTCTAAAGGAACCGAAAAGCCACTCAAGACAATCATAGCTTATTATTTATTTAAAATTGTATATTTATATAAATAATAATATATTTAATTTATTAATAATATTAATCCTATTTACCACGACTTGGTGCTTTTTCATCCTCCCATCCATAGACGCTATTCATGTCCCTCTTTTTATTCCTCGATTTATTTTCACTTTTTAATTTTATTTTTTAATTATTTTTATAGTTCTTATTTCTTTTTTTTTAAACTTAAAAAAAAAAACACACCGAAACAAATACAAACAAAAAAAACAAAAACGAACAAAAAACAAGGACCAACAAAACAAGAAGGGTGAAAAAAAAAAAAATAACGAAAACAACAAAACAAAGAAAAAAACACACACACAAAAAAAAAGAGACAATACAAATCAACACAAACAAGAATCAATAACACACAAAAAAAAAGGAAACAATGCTAAAACAGAGAAAAACAACCAATCTAAGTTTACAAACATAACAAAAAAAAAAGACACAAAATAAAAAGACCGACATCACGTAACAATATAAAATAGTATATCAAACAAAAAAAAACAACTAAAAACAAATAAAAAAAAACTATATTAAACAGAAAAAAAAAGAAAAACCTGACAAAAACATAAGGAACTACCCTACACTGCAGACAACCCCCCCCCTCCCCCCCCCAATACCCAATACCCCTAACATCACCCATTCTTTATCCCAAGTCCCCTCTACTTTCCCCCACCCCCCTCGAGAGCAATCCACCTCAACTTTATTTCGGCGTTTACCCCCTCATGAAACATGAGTCCGGGCCGCTTTTCCTTCCCCCCTCCCCCCCCCCCTCTCCCTTGGCTTTTTTTTTGATTTTGTGTTTTTTTTGTTTTTTTGGTTTTTTTTTTTTTTTTGTTTTGTATTTTTTTTTCAATTATTTATTATTTTTTTCTTTTTTTTTTTTTTTTTTTTTTGGGTCGACACCATTCTTAAGCTTGAAATTTAAGTTTTCAATCCCTTCCCATTTTCTCAACTATTCCCAGTCACTATTCAAAAATAGAGCCGTCAGTATGGTGCATTTATAGATGGGTTGAGAAAATTTTTCTTGTAAAGAAGCCCAAAAGTTAAGCGGAAGGGACGTGACTCAAGACCTGAAAGGAAAAAAAAAAACGAAATAACAAGCCACCTGGGTTGGTGGAATCACCCGGATCGGAACCATACAATACCCTTAGCCCAAAGGAGGAGTGAGGGGGCCAGGCAATTTAGTCAATGATATTTCAGTGCCGTCATCAGAAGCTCAACGTAGACATAACCCTCGGTCGGTGCGGCCCCCCGGGCCCCCAAAACCAACCAAAACGCCATCAAGCAGACGCATCGCATATAATTACCCGCCCCAATCTCTTTCCAAAAAGTAAACCACGTTGTGACTGCTGAATGGTATTATAAATCGTATTACCGTTACATGAAACAAAATAAACTACCCATGGGGGGGGACTACGCCCACAAAGCCGCTCTCGCCGGCTCCGGCTCCTACTCTCGCCACAGAAATGGAAATGACTAGCTAAGCCAATAAACAAAAAAGACAAAAATAAAGAACGAAATACCAAAACCCTCCCCTCCCCCCTCCCGTACCCACCCCCACCGGTCGGCCGCCGGCCCTCCTCTACCACCTCCTACCCCAAACCCACTGCCTCACCCCAAATCCCCCCCCTCCATATCATGTCCACCGACACCAGAAATAGCCAGCCCATCCCCCCCCCCCCCCCATAAAAGCACGGCACTCTATCGGTCCGTACCCTGGACCCCCCTCCCGCCTCCCCAAGGAAAAAAAACTCCCACCAAATGTCCTTTCCCACTTTCATCACCCCCACCTTTCTCCTTTCAAATATGTGCTACAATTGTCTGCCCGTTAAGACTCCATTATAATATAAAAAATAAAATTGTCAAAAGGTCGCCTGCGCACATTGAACGCAAAAACCCTCCCAAACTAACATAATGTACCCTAAACCGACCCCAAACATCCCCAATCCCACACAACATCACCACTTACGAAGAGACGTTTAAACAGACGTCCCACAAAAACGTCACCAAACCCAACCAAAGCAGACAGATCCGAAAAAATCCCCCCGCCCTCCCCGCGTCTGACAGGGACCGTACCACCACCACTCCACCCTCCCTAGCTCCCACCCACACACGTGCCCGGTCCCCCCTGTGCCACCCCCCCCTCTCCCCACTGCCCAACACCGACCCCCCGCCCCCGCACGAGACTCGCCCCTTCCCGCTCCCCGACACACCTCCTCCTCCCCCCGCCGTTCCACACCCCCCACCCCCCACCCCGGGGACCCCACGCTCCGTCCGCCCCGGGCCCCGGCGCGCCCGGGGTCCCAACCCCCCCCCCGGACCCCCGAGGCCCGCCCCCCCCTCTCCCGAGCCGCCCGCCCTCCACAGGCCCGCTCGGCGCCGACCCCCTACCCCCCGCCCAACTCAATTCATATAGAATATTAGGACATGTGCATTGTAGCCGGCGTGATTGCATAGGCAGCGGGACCCAGAACGGTTACACTTGGCTTTTGCGGAGAGATCGCCCAAGCCGGGGTGGAGGTACGCAGAGCCCCCCCACGGGGCACCAGGGGCACAGCCGGCTCACTGCGTCAGGTTCAGGGGCGAGTTGCTCAGGGGGGGTGACTCATGTCCCGGCCACTCATTCGTGGCCCTCCGCGCCGGCGCTTCCCGCTGCGCCCCCCTGGCGCGGCCCCCCCCTTGTTCCCGCTCTCCGGTTTCAGTCATTCCCTATGTGTTGCCCACCCAGCTAAGTTGCCTACACGGAGGTGAGGGGTCAAGCCCCCACCCCCAGTCCATGGTACCACCCATCCCCACAAATGTCTTCGAGTGTTAAACCCAGTGGCGCGAACGAAAGTCCATAGCAGTACATAAAACATGAACATGACATACATCTTATATAATATACCCCCAAAGGGTTGTCAATGGCACTTATTCTCCTATAGAAAGTCCCTAAGCACTATTCCCAACGGATGTACTATATGCACAATTCCCCAACCAGGACTGACAATGCATGATATCCCCACCTATAGATAGTCAAAGTCATTTTGCACAACATACAACCAAAAGTGACCTCTAAGTAAAGGAAAAAGAAAAACAATTTGCACAAACCTTGGTCTTAGAGAGAAAAAGAGTCTCTTCTAACCAGGTAGCTAGCAGTGAGATTCGAACTTGTGACACCTACATCAAGCATCAGAGATTATAACCACTCGGCCATCCATACCGCCCCCTGGTTGCCTATCTCACTGTACACTATATCACAAAAATGACTGCAGTTTGTTAAGATAGGCAGTGACCAAGACACTCTCTTGTGTATGGGAGGGGGGCACTGGGAATGGGACTCTCAAACTTCACAGGAATCATCTGGCACTCTACCCACTGCACTGAGCAATCAATCGCCTAACATTCATCTCAAATATTCTCTGAAATCGGAATGCGGTTACCTTAATGATGGGCCCAAAAACCCCGGTCGCAATTGCAAAAAAAAATTACCTGTTGTACAGCTAGGAGCTCTACAAGCCGAGAAATGAAGAAAAAGTCTCAATATTTTCTCTATTTTTAACCAGCCTAAAACTAGTTCACAACTTGAAACACTTCTGAAAAGACAGCACCCAACCATACCAATCACCCCTCTCTCTCTCTGTCTCTGTCTCTCTCTATCTCTCTCTGAGACAGATGGTGGTGGATTGATGTGTTTTCAGTTGTTTTATTCATCTTGTTCTCTTGTTTGCTCCTTACCTATTAACACTTTTCTTTTCTTCCATAGTCAAAATCTTTTTATTGTGACTTCTGATTTTGTCTTTTGAACGAGTGCATTTTTATTACCTTACCATATATAGTGTCCCTTATTCTTGTGTGTTGTTTGGTACTGCGTAAAGTATTGTTTTAGTATCTTTTCAACTTGATGTATCCCTGAAAAGGGCGGGGACTTGGATGTAAAAAAGCCACACGAGTGCTTATCTATTATCCTCGAATAAAATACTTTGCCTTGCCTTGCCTCTCTCTCTCTCCCCCCCCCCCCCCACCCCCCCCCCCCCCCCCCCCCCCCACACACACACCACCACCACCACCACCATCACCTTATTTTTCCCCTCTTCCATCCCTCTATAAAAACTGCAAACAAGGAACTCAGCGTCTTTTAAATTTCTTTGTTGTAAGGAAACTAGTGAAAATAAAAAAAAAAAAATCCAAAAACAACAAAAACAAAACCCAGAATGTGTTTACTTTTACCAACCAAAACAAAAAAAAACCCAAAACACTCCCATTCCTAAAACTCCCACTCTGCACACATGCGCTTAAAAAAGCTGAGGCACAAGAGGAATGGGAGCCGGGGTGGGGAAAGAAGATTGAGGGGGGAGGGGATTGGGAGGGAGAGGGGG
>CM060321.1:48205214-48207714 GCA_030674155.1 Stramonita haemastoma | reverse complement strand
TGTTCAAGGGTATCATTATTTTCCCCTCATGTTAACATCAGTGCCGACTCCACTCTCCCCAATAGTCCTTAGGATGAGACTATAAACCGAGGTCCCAAGTGCAAACGTATGCAGAACATCTTGCGCAGACGTGAAAAACTTGTTACGGTTTTCGGAAGAGAGAACATTGTGTACCGGAGGGAGCAGATGACAAAATTAACAAAACTGAATACATGCGGGAACTGGATGTGAAAAAGCACATTAGCGCTTGTTCCATTATTCTCGAAATAAAAGAATAAAAAAATTAAAATAGATAAATAAAAAAGAAAGAAAGAAAGAAAGAAAATAAAAGAAAGAAAGACAGTGAAAAGGAAAGAGAGAAAGAACGGAAAAAAAGAGAGAAAAAAACACAGGATAATCAGCATTACCAACAGCCTTTAAGACACATCCAGCACCAAGCCAAAGGTCAGCAGTGTTACAAAGAAAAGTGTCAGAAGACAGGACATGTCTGACCATACCTAGGACGACTTTTATTCAAAGCTTTCATGTCAGCATCCATCTCTCAGATTCCCTTCTCTCTCTGTCCACACATGAACAGCACACACCGCCGATACCATGTTCAATCAGACACATGGTTTTCAAAGCTAGCAAATGGTCACAAAACTTTGTTTTTCAAGCCTTCTTTGAACAAAACAAAAGTTTAGTGTAGAACTACAAGAGGGCGTATTTCTGTTTATTGTCCTTTTGGATGAAAGTGTGTGTGTGTGTGTGTGTGTGTTGTGTGTGTGTGTGTGTGTGTGTGTGTGTGTGTGTGTGTGTGTGTGTGTGTGTGTGTGTGTGTGTGAGTGTGCGTGCGAGTATGTGTGGTGTATATGTGTGTGTGTGTGAGTGTGCGTGCGAGTATGTGGGTGTATATGTGTGTGTGTACCTTCAGATGAGCTCCCAAACCGAGGTTCCACATGTGAATGCATGCAGAACATCTGTGGGCACATGTTAAACCCTCTTCCACCTTCCTGAGAAGAGTAGGTTATTTGTGTCAGTTGGAATGGATGACAAAATTCTACAAGACTGCATGTAAAAAAGCAATAAGTGCCTATTCCATTATCCTTGAAATAAAAGAAGTAGATTTATGATAAGGATGCTGCTGCTGCTGCTGCTGATAATGATGATAATAAACACTACTACTATTACTACTACTACTACTACTACTACTAACTACTACTACTACTACTACTACTACTACTACTACTACTACTACTACTACTACCACCACCTCTCTATTATTGAGTAAAAACTAGTCCCATCAAAGTCTAGATTAAGCCAAGACAAAATTGTCCACACAATACTTCACTGCTATAACAACAACAACAACAACAACAACCAACTAATGGGTTCTTTTAGCATGTAGAAGTAAGACCATCATTCCACTTCACAGCACACCAATCTCTTCACCATCAGACATCAAGCTTCTGACAACACACACACCACGGCAGTAAACCCATCTCTCTCTCTCCCTGCTGCTGTACAGCGAACAGAGACTGCAGACAATGTCCTAACTAAACGCCAGAGCAGACGATCCCATTCTGCTGGCTGGTGGAATAAATCCCTCTGCAGACAGAAACATGCAGACTACACATTCTCTGGGGAAAGCTAACTCATCACCATGACGATAACAGTTAATGTGAGTGTCGGAAGATGAGCATACGCCTTGTTTATTTCTCGTGTAATGAATGAACACATGAATATAAAGGCGGCAGTTTTGCTCAGTTGCCAATTATTGACAGAAGAGCTTGTCAGCAAGTCAGCTGGCCTCTTTGTCACCTGGCTAGTTTGTTGTAGCTGTTGTTGTTGCTTGTTGTTTTTAATCCTGTAATAATATTGTGTCTTGCCAGGTAGTTAGTTTCTTCCTTTATCAGGTAGTTAGTTTCTGTTGTTGTTTTTTCATCAGGTAGTTAGTTTGTTGGGGTTTTTTTTTCATCAGGTAGTTCGTTTCTTTCTTTATCAGGTCGTCAGTTGTTTTTTTCATCACGTAAATTTGTTTCTTTCTTTATCAGGTAGTTAGTTGCTTTTTCCATCAGGTAGTTTGTTTCTTTCCTGGCCGGTAGTTAGTTTGTACGTCCATCTGCTTGTTCATTCATGGCCTCGTTAGACAGCTAACAAGTTGTGATTCCGGTTCCCTTTCTCTCTCTCCATCCACCTGGAATCAAACAGCTGTACAGAGCTTCTTTGAACTTGGAGGAAACTAGCATGGTGTGTGTGTGTGTGTGTGTGTGTGTGTGTGTGTGTGTGTGTGTGTGTGTGTGTGTGTGTGTGTGTGTGTGTGTGTGTGTGTGTGGTGTAGTGTGCGTGGTGTAGGCTGTGGTGTGTGGTATGTGTGTGTGTGTGTGTGTGTGTGTGTGTGTGTGTGTGTGTGTGTGTGTGTGTGTGTGTGTGTGTGTGTGTGTGTGTGTGTGTGTGTGTGTGTGTGTTTGCAGCTGTTATTACGTGCTTGTCGTCCATCTGTTTGTGTGCTGGTTTGATT
>CM060321.1:48195214-48200214 GCA_030674155.1 Stramonita haemastoma | reverse complement strand
AGATGGTGAGTATGCAACAATGCCCACCATTAAGAAGCCGCATTCTAACTTCGGAGATGTACGACATGCGTTTTTTATTTTTTTTCTTAAGTGTCATCCGTCCCTACAAAGGTGTCCCAAAACATATGGGGTGGTAGGGGAGCGAGGCATCAGAGACTTTAGCTTCTTTTTTTAATTAATTTTATTTTTATTTTATTCTTTTACATCGAGGATAATGGGATAAACCCTCTTGTGCTTTTTTACAACCAGTCCCCGTGTGTATGCAGTCCTGTAAATGTCATCTGTTCCCACCGGCACACGATGGCCTACACTTACGAAAAGCGGAACAGGATTTAACGTGTGCGCAAGATGTTCTGCATGCGTTCACACACGGGACCTCGGTTTACAGTCTTCTCTGGGGGCCAACATATTGAGGGCGGCGCCCATCTCCTCTCCCTCGCTGCTGTACCTTCCCTGCCCTTCGAGAGGACAGGTACCCTTTATAGCTTGGTGAACTGGAGGGACTGTACTGAAACCAAGGCGCGCAAACGGTCACCCATCCAATTGGTAACAACGCGCGATGCTGCTTAACCTTGGCTGGGGAAAAGCGAGTGTTCAAACCACTGAGCTATCCCGTCCCCTGAACATACCTACCCTTTCAAAAGGAGTTAACGTGTGCGCAAGATGTTCTGCACGCTATCAAACTCAGGACCTCGGTTTAAAGTCTTGTCTTATCTGAAGGACTTTCGGAGAAACAGAGTCAGTACTGATATTAAACCCACAGCATCTAATCTCACAGATATCGAGTCCGGGAGGCAAGAGTAGGCGTGGCTTATCTAAGTGACAGACAGAGAGGCTGCCCTTAGTGCTGTTTGTCAGTTAGGTGACGTCAGCTGGGCCTCTGTTTCTTTGGTTCAAATTCTTTTTTTTTTCAATACACGCCGATAGCTACATTTTTTGTTATGCCAATCAGTATATCAAAGCAATTTTTGTGATTTTACTCTATGATAAATAATAATAGGAGCCTAATGATATTCTCTCTCTCTCTCTCTCTCTCTCTCTCTCTCTCTCTCTCTCTCTCTCTCTCTCTCTCTCTCGATAAATAATGAATACTCTCTCTCTCTCTCTCTCTCTCTCTCTCTCTCTCTCTCTCTCTCTCTCTCTCTCTCTCTCTCTCTCTCTCTCTCACGTTTCAAGAACATGATGAAAATGTCGAGCATGTTAGTATCATCTTGATGCTGACTGATGTCAGGTTTTATACAGCCAGAGGCTTTTTTTAGGGGTGGGGTGGGTGTGTTTCAAAATATTATCTCTTGTATTGAAAGAGTAAAGAGACCCCTTGGCCCTAGAACTGTTAAATGGCAGTGCCAATGATTTGTCCAAGTGTCAGAGCATCAAAGCCCCCTCCCCCATATCTCTCTCTTTTTATATCTATGTGTCTTTTTCTGTGTCTGTCTCTCTGTCTCTCTCTCTCTATCTCTCTCTCTCTCTCTCCTGTCTCTGTCTCTCACACACATACACACACACACACGTACACACACGTGCACACACACATACACACACACACACACACACACACACACACACACACACACACACACACACAACACAACACACACGTACACACACACACACACAGAGAAAGATGAAGAATCAATCGCACTGATCAGAAGAGAACAATAATCATAGATCTAGACTTAGTGTTCTTTTTTTCAGCCACCCCTAACGATTTTTTGTTTCGCTCTACAGATGAGAGCAACACAGCAGCATTGACCCAGAACAGTTTTGTTTCGTCATGTTCCATAAATATTTCTTATGCCCTTTTGTCCATTGTGTCTCAGCTGAAGAAAATTCTCTTTATCTTTTTTCTCTCTTTGTCTCAGCCTCTTGTCTGTCTCTGCTGACATGATTGTCTGTCTTACCGGCCCTCTCTCTCTCTCTTGTCTTTGATGTTGTGTGTTGTGTGGTGTGTTGTGTGTGTGTGTGTGTGTGTGTGTGTGTGTGTGTGTGTGTGTGTGTGTGTTGTGTGTCGTGTGTGTGTATGTGTGTGCGTGTGTTTGTGTGTGTTGTGTGTGTGTGTGTACGTGTGTGAGTGTGTATGTGTGTGGTGTGTGTGTGTGTGTGTGTGTGTGTGTGTGTGTGTGTGTGTGTGTGTGTGTGTGTGTGTGTGTGTACGTGTTCTGTTGTGTGTGCGTGTGTGAGTGTGTATGTGTGTATGATTGTGTGTGTGTGTGTGTGTGATTGTGTGTGTGTGTGATTGGTGTGTGTGTGTGTGTGTGTGTGTGTGTGTGTGTGTGTGTGTGTGTGTGTGTGTGTTTTCTCTATTTTAAAAAATCCTTTTGTTTTTGGTAAAGAAGCCTCAAGCTTATCCAATTATTCTCAAGAAAATATGAGTTCGAGTTCTGTCTGTCTCTGTCTGTCTATCTCTGTCTGTCTTATCTGTCCGTTTGTCTATATGTCTCTCTCTCACACTCTCTTCACCCTCTTTCTCTCCCTATGTCTCTCTGTCACTGTCCGTTTGTCTGTCTGTCTGTCTGTCTGTCTGTCTGTCTGTATTTCTGTCTATCTGTCTGTGTCTGCTCTCTCTCTCTCTGATCAGTCCTTGTCCGTCTCTGTCTGCCTCTCTCTCTCTCTGTGAGTTGGCTTTTGGACAGGAAAATGCTGATGCCAATAAAAGTTTCAAGTGTCTGGTGTCCAGTAATGTGTGTGTGTATGTGTGTATGTGCATGCGTGCGTGTGTGTATGTGTATGTGTGCGTGCGCGCGCAAAAGTGTGTGTGTGTGCACGCGCACACACGCACGCGTGCGAGCACATCCCTGTGTGTATGTCTCTACATGTACGTACGACATGTGCACATTTTCTTACACGCTTTTATTTTTCTAAAGGAAAACAGAAAGCAGACCAAAGTTTGCAGGGATAGAGTTACCCAGAGAAATAGAAAGACAACTGCAATGCTCGAGGAAAGAATATTCTCGAATGAATGAAAGAAAGAAAGAAGAAAGAAAAGAAAGAAAGAAAGAAAGAAAGAAAGAAAGAAACAATGTAGATGGAGTCATGAAGTGGATTTCTTGTCGCTAACTGGATTAAAGGCCTTCAACTGCGTGAATCCAGTCAAAACAATTACTTAAAATCATGTTCTTACTGCTTATCACGTCTTTTTCTATGAATATGAAAAAAACACGACTGAAAAAAAAGCAATAAAAAGATATCGCAAAAAGAAACACTCAGTCGAGATTGCAAACATAACACGAGTACTTTGGAACTTTCCAAGGAAACTCTATTGTGTTACCCGATGCACACGCTCACAGAAACGACAGGAATTGCCAGGTGTGGGATCGTTTGTCTTGTGATTTGCAATCTGTGGCACTAACAGCCCCACCTGGTGAAGGAACAGGAGAAGGTCAGTTTCCTCATGAAGTCTCCAGAGCCAGGGAAGAGAGAGATCTTATCTCCGTTGACCCTGTCCACTTCACGACAAGAAACACTTTACGACACAGGTGGTGTCCAATAACCTGTGTGGTCATAGGGGAGCGAGGCGTCTCAGAGGCCTTAGCTTCTTTAGGGGGCCAGGATGTTGAGGGCGGCGCCCATCTCCTCTCCCTCGCTGCTTTACCTTCCCTGACCCTAAAGAGGGCAGGTACCCATTTACAGCTGGGAGAACTGGGGGGAACTGTACTGTAGCCAAGGCGAGCAAACGGTCACCCATCCAATTGGGTAACATGCGTCGATGGGTAACCATGCTCGACGCTGCTTAACCTTGGCTGGGGGAAAGCGAGCGCTCTGACCACTGAGCTGTCCCGTCCCCTCTTTATGACACAACAGACGTGGACATAGAGGTCGGGGGGTGGGGGTGGGGGTGGGGAAAAAGTTGGTGGGGAGGGAGAGGGGTAGGTATACAACTAGAAGGAGGGGAGAGGGATGGGGGTGGAGAGGAGACAGAAAATTGGTGGTAACATTACGAAGACTTGGTTTGTGTGAAGTGTTACAGTGATGATTTGGCCAGAGGGTGGTAGTGAATGATGCAAAAACATCACTATCTTCCACCTGACCTCATCCAAACAAAGCTTAAGAGTGGCTTTAAAAATGTATTTTAATAGTTTTTTTTGTTTTTTGGTCTTTAAAACAAAGGACAACATATTTTTGAGTGGTCATCGGAAAGAAGGGAAGATAAAGAGAGAAGTTTTAGTGGAATGGGTGGTGTGTGAAGCGAGACGGGATAGCCTAGTGGTTAGAACATTGCGCTAACAATCTGACGATCCGGGTTCGAATCCCGTTTATGAGTATTTTTCCCCTGGAGTTAACATCAGTGCAGACTCCACTCTCCCTGAAAGTCCTTCGGATGAGACTATAAACTAAGGCCCCTTGTGCGAACGCATGCAGAACATCTCTCTCTCTTCTCTCTCTCTCTCTCTCTCTCTCTCTCCTCTCTCTCTCTCTCTCTCTCTCTCTCTCTTCTCTCTCTCTCTCTCTCTCATTCTACCTTTCAAACTCTCTCCCTTATTCCCCCCCACTCTCCTTTCCTTCCCACCTTTTTTTAAATACTTCTTTTCCTTTCTGTGTTTCTTGTTAAAAAAACAACAAACCTTTTTCGTTTTGTTTTTGATGTGGTGGGGATGAAAGTGTTAACATTTTGCTTCACACCCTCTCTGCCCTCTGGCCGAATCATCAATATTTCACTTCACACAAACCTGTGTTATCTGCCACCAATTTTCTTTCTGCCCCCCTCCCCCTTGCCCCCTCACTCCCCCCCCTTCGCCACAGATCCTCTTCTTCTTTCCCCCCACCCCCACCCATTCCACCACTCTGATCCTCAAGCAATGTAGCTCTTTTTCTATTTCCCTGGCACACTCTATGCCCCCTCCTCATCCCCCTTAATCATTATAGTCTGATTCAGTTTTGTTCTTTCTTTAAAAGATTACCTGTGACAACCATGACCATAAGTATTACGGGGAAGGAGAGGCAGAGAGAGAAGAAAGAAAGAAAGAAAGAGAGAGAGAGAAAGAGAGAGAGAGAAGAGAGAG
>CM060321.1:48187714-48190214 GCA_030674155.1 Stramonita haemastoma | reverse complement strand
CCCCTCTTGACAAAGTTTTCCCATCTTTTTGTGTGTCTTTTTTTCTGTGTTTGTTTTCGTGTTTCACTTTTACAATTTGCTTTTTTTACGAGCATTTGAGACTGCGATGATTTATAATGCAATGAAAATAAATGACATCAATGACTACCTTTTCTATACAGGATAATACAGTTGAAATGAATGCTCACGTAGACAAGACAGGGAGGGAAGGGAGGGATGGATGGATGGAGGGAGGGGAGAGACAGACAGAGATAGATAGATAGATAGATAGATAGATAGATAGATAGATAGATAGATAGATAGATAGATAGATAGATAGATAGACAGACAGATAGACAGACAGACAGATAGATAGATAGATAGATAGATAGATAGATAGATAGATAGATAGATAGATAGAAACAGAGACAGAGAGAGACAGAGATAGAGACAGAGACAGACAGACAGACAGACAGAGACAGACAGACAGACAGACAGACAGACAGACAGACAGACAGACAAAATACAGAGAGAGAGAGAGAGAGAGAGAGAGAGAGAAGACACCGACGAATCATGATTGTCGTAAGGCTTTCTTATAGCTCTCGTGTATTGTTTCTTGATCTTCGATTTTCTTGGGATTTGTTTTGGCCGGTAGGGAGTTCGTTCTATTTTTGCTCTTTTTTTCAACTGTTGTTGTGGCAGAAACTGCCATGCAGGGAAGGTATAGTCTGCTAAGATACTCCAGATAAGACTGATGTGACCAAAGGAGGTGTAGCCATTGTCCTCTGAGACAGAAGGGTCATACTACTGTTGTTTTGTTCCTGGATAGCAACAACAATAACAACAGTAACAACAACAACAACCTTTTCATATTGCAGCAGCCTTTTTCAATCTACTCAAAAAACTTTTGCTCTCCAGTTATCGGTAATTGTAAATCAAATTGTCTCCCTTTCTATTTTTTGTTCCTTTTTACTCAGTGTAGTTATCTTATTTTCTTCCCTTTAATTTCCAGATCACATTAATTTAGTTCAGACGGGAAAGAGAAAGAGAGAAAGAGAAAGAAAAAGAAAATTTTCCTTGAAGCCATAGTTAAATGTTTGTCTAAGGATTTTTGGGAGGGAGGGAGTGAGGGGGGGAGGGGGGGGGCAGAGAAAATTCTATTATCAAACTCGCCCTCACTTTGTCTCTGGGTTTTTTTCTTTTCTTTTCTTTCTCATTCTCTTTTTTTTATGTTTTCTTTACCTTTTTTCCTTCTTTCATTTTTTTTCATTCTTTTTTTTCTATTTTTTTCTTCCGACTTGGATTTTGTTGTAGTGCTTATTTGATGGGAGTAAATTTCATTATTAAACTTGCTGTCACTTTCTCTGCCTCTGATGTTTTTAGGGGTTTTTTTTACTCTTTGTTTGGAGTTGTGTTTTGGTTTTCCCATCTCTTGAGGTTTCTTTTTCTTGTCTTCTTCTTTCTGCCCTCTTTCTTTCCTTTTTGAACTGGACTTAATGTTGTTTCTGTGTGTATTTGATGGAGGCTAATTCCTTATTTAAACGGGCTCTCATCTTCTTGGTCTCCGAACTTCTTTCTCACTGGTATTAGGTGTGTTCTATTTCTTCCCCTCATAATATTTTCTTTTCTTTCCTTCATTGACAGAGAGTGAGAGAAAAAAAAACCAAATCTATGAATGAAGGAAGAAAAAAAATCCATACATCATCCAAGCAAAGAAGAGAAGAGAAAATGAAAGTAAAAAGAAGAGAGAAGAGAGAGAGGAGAGTAGAAGAGGAGAGAGTGAGAGAGAGAGAGAGAGAGGAGAGAGAGAGAGAGAGAGAGAGAGAGGAGAGAGAGAAGAGAGGAGAGGAGGAGAGAGAGAAGGAGAGAGAGAGAGAAGAGAAGAGAAGGAGAGAAGGAGAGAGAGAGGAGAGACGAACGAAAGACAGACAGACAGACAGAGACAGAGACACGCACACAGATCAGACATAGACAGACCATGGCTGTACCTTCTTTGTGCCTGTGTTCATTTGAGGGGAATCCATCCAGTCAAGTCTTAAACTGCACTGGCTCTCTCACTTTCCTTCTCTCTGATGTTTTGTCACTCTTTTTTTTATTTTTATCAGTTGTCTTTTTCTTTTACATCTCTTGTTCTTCTATTCCTCTTTCTCTTTGATTTGGGTTGATTTCTGTGTTTATTTGATGGGGGCCAATTTCACTAAACTATCACACTTCTTTGCAATCCATGTCTGTAATGTACTTTGTAACTTTTTTTCAGGGTGTTTTTTTATTTCAACGTTCTGTCTGTCTTTTTTTTCTTCTTCTCTTTCTTTTGGTTGGTTTCTGCATGTATTTGATGGGAGTAATAATTTCTATTACTAAACGTGCTCTCATTTTGTTTTCTGTCTCTGATGTCCTTTTTCCATTTCTGGGGTGCTTCTTTTAGCTTTTCTATTCATTTTGAAAAGGTTTTTCTTTCTTTCTCTCTTTCTTTCTTTCTTTCTTTCCTGTTTCAGTGTTTATTTGATGGGAGCCAATACAG
>CM060321.1:48177714-48182714 GCA_030674155.1 Stramonita haemastoma | reverse complement strand
GTCTCTGTCTGCCTGCCTGCCTGCCTGCCTGCATGTCTATCTTTCTGTCTGTCTTATATCTCTCTGTGTCTCTGTTTCTCTGTATGTCTATCTCTCTGTACTTCCCTCTCTCTGTCTGTCTTTCTCTCTCTGTCTCTCCCCCTCTCTCCCTCCATCTTTTTTCTCTCTCTCCGTCTGTCTGTCTGTCTGTCTGTCTGTCTGTCTGTCTGTCTGTCTGTCTGTCTGTCTGTCTGCCTCTTTCGTTCTCTCTTTCTTTCTTTCTTGTATGAAAGCTTTTATAATGTAACACATGACAAAAACACTGATTTCAAAATGTTAAAAGGCACAGATTTAGGAAAGACAAAAACATGAAAAAAGAAAGAGAGAGAGAAAAAAGAAAGAAAGAAAAGTGAAGAAGTAAACATAAAAATCCGAACAGCAGAAAATCCAGAAAAGGAGATAGGGGAGTAGAAGTAAATATCAGAGAGAGAGAGAGAGAGAGAGAGAGAGAGAGAAGAGAGAGAGAGAGAGAGAGAGAGAGAGAGAGGAGAGAGAGAGAGAGAGAGAGAGAGAGAGAGAACTCGAACTCGAACTCGAAAGGTTTATTCATGAAAAAAGGCCATTGGCCCATACATGAAGGGGGTTGCCGAATAACGATAACGATAATTGCTTTAAGCTGACACACGACGCTACTCCAAGCCATGGAAACCACAGCATTGATTAGTAATGTACATCGAGACACGACACTCTTTACTGTCCAGATATGTTACGGCACACGCACACCCTTAGGTCTAGGCTAGGCCTAGCCAAGAAACTGCTGTAGTAGTTCTCTAAGTGTCGCTAAGTCCCTTGAAGCACACGATAGGGTCTCCGTGTGTAGTGTGTTCTGGATTCGCTTCCCATTCCGCAAACTGGCGAGTTTGACACGTTCCTCTTTTAGCATGTTTTTCTCTTGCTGTTTGACAAACCAGTACACACATACTGGCTCAGTGTCTGGTTGGTATGCGCACTGGATCACAATGTCGTCTGACTCACACGTCACAATATCTTCACCGTCTGAATGATGTAGCACGGATTTTCTAAAGTGTGTATTTCTTTGTCTGTCTCTTAGCCTTTTCTGTACGGATCTATCAGTTAGAGTAGCCACGTACTGTTTGACATTTCTTGTGTCGAATGCACCAACAATATTATCATCGTTCACCTCAGGCTGCAAAACACACATATCAGCACAGTCACTACAATCAGACATACAGGAAGGTTCTAAATCAACCGATGATGGCAACTTAACTGATGTTTTTGTGTTGATGTCCTGTGTGTGTGTTGTTGGTAGGTCTATTCCATGTGTATCTACACATGCTGTATTTCCCTGTTCTACTCCACTGTCAGGCAGACTCGAGGCACTGAGGACACAGTCACTTTCACACACAACACTTGCCTGCTTCTCTTTATGCTTTCGAGAGCGCTGAACATCTCGTCGTCTTTGAGAAAACGATTTTTTTCTGTAGTACTGTGCTTGTGTGCTGCGATTCACTGTTGGATCCGCCATGTTGGTTGACACTGTTGTGTCCACTGGTTTCAGTCGCAAGACAGAAACCACGCTGTCCCCTTCTCCTGCCACTTTCCAGCTGGAAACTGTATTGTCAGTCAGCAGGGCGCCTAATGTCCTCTCCACAGCCGCTGGAAGTCCAGTAACTGGCATTTTTGACTGAATTTCTAGTTTTACTGCTGCTCACAGAAAATGTACGCCCTGTCCGCTTCACTTCTCGTGACCGCCCCCAGAGAGAGAGAGAGAGAGAGAGAGAGAGAGAGAGAGAGAGAGAGAGAGAGAGAGAGAGAGAGAGAGAGAGAGAGAGAGGAGAGAGAGAGAGAAACAGAGACAGACAGACAGACAGACAGATAGATAGACACAGAGAGAGAGACAGAGACAGAGAGTAAGACAGAGACAGAGACAGAGAGTCAGACAGACAGACAGACAGACAGACAGACAGACCGGCAGAACGACAGATAGACATACAGAGACAAAGAGTCAGGGATAAGGAGAGGTAGACATAGACACACACAGACATAAAAACACATTTACCCTATCGTATCTTATTTTTCATCCTTTTGATACCATTTTGTTCAGCTGCAGGCCATTTTTTGCGCATATAATCATTTTAGAGTATTCCTGTAAGCATTTTTTGGGGGGTACTAGTTTCATGCATTCACTCCCAAAGTTGGAATGCGGCTACCTTCATGGTAGGCAAAAAACGGTCGCATACGCAAAATGTTCAACATTGGTGAACCTCAGAGATCTAGCAGAAGAACGGGAAAAAATGCATTCGGCGTACTGCGTTTTTTCTGAACGAATAACAAATTTTGTTTAAACTATACAAAAACATACAGAGAGACAGGGACAGAGACAGAGATAGAAAGACAGAATAAAAAGAACAAAAGAATAAAAAAGAAATACACACAAAAAAAAGGAACATAGAACGAGATAAGACAGAAAGATAAACAACAGCAACGACAAATGTAAAGAAAAAGGAATGTTTAAATCCTCTCAAAGAATCGAGGGCAAAAACGAAAACAAAACCAAAAAAAAGACAAATAAATAAGCAAACAAAATCGGAAAAAAGGCTTAAAGGACGATAACATTGGGAGGAAAAAAACAACTAACAAAATAAACCAAAACAGACAAGTTGTTTTTTTTTCCAAACGAAGGAAAGCAGAAACAAACAAACAAAAACCTGTAGAAAGGTAACGATTTTATGTCAAGTCCCATGAAAAGGTCACCTCAGGACAGCTGCCACACAAGAGAAAGAAAGAATGAATGAAAGAATGAAATAAAGAAAGAAGGAAAGAAAGAAGGAAAGAAAGAAAGCAAGCAAGCAAGAAAGAAGGAAAGAAAGAAAGAAAGAAAGAAAGAAAGAAAGAAGGAAAGAAAGAAAGAAAGCAAGTAAGAAAGAAAGAAAGTAAGAAAAGAAGAAAGGAAAGAAAGAAACCAAAGAAAAAACGAAAGAAACAAAGAAACAAAGAAAAAACGAAAGACAGAAAGACAGACAGAAAGACAAGAAACAAAGAAAGAAAACAATGAAAATAAATAAATAAATAAAAACTTCTCTCACCACCACCACCCCTCTTCCCCAAACCTCCCTCCCTTACCCCCTCTTCCCCTACCCCTCTCTTGCTACCCTTTCCACCCACACCAATCCCTGAAGCCCTGTGAGCGGAGCACTGAGTATGAGAGGCTATGGAATCCCACTAGTTCCAATCCTCACAGCAATAGTCACTTAGGCCACAGGCTTCAAATCCCAAAGGGACTGACCATGCCGACCATAATGAACGTTTGCATCTCGTGATGGCGCTAGGTGGATGAAAGTAGAGATTAAAAAAAACAACAGCAGCAGCAGTAGCAGCAGCAAGCAGCAAGCAGCAGCAGCAGCAGCAGGCAGCAGCAATCAAGCAGCAGCAGCAGCAGCAGCAGCAGCAGCAGCAGCAGCAGCAGCAGCAGCAGCAGCAGCAGCAACAACAACAACAACAACAATCCAGGTCAAACGGGTTGAAAAATGAGGTTTAAAAAAACAACAACTCTTGAGTCAGTTTACCCAGTTTGAAAACGTGCGTTCGTACGTGCGTGCGTGCGTGCGCGCGCGCGTGTGTGTATGTGTGTGTTTGTGTGCGCATATAATACATAACTAAATTACTATTTTTAAAAACCCTCAAGCAATATGAAAAACATGTATGTCAGTTAACCCCCCCCCCCCTTCCCCCCCAAAAAAAAAAGCACTAAACACACACAAACACACATCAGCACAGACATGTACCACGCTGAATCAATAATATGCACCTCCTCTACCCCCCCCCCCCCCCACACACACACACACGTGGGTGTCATATATAAATGCTAAAGGTGTTCACGTAACTTGTGAGGTCGTTGGGAAGCGAGGTGTCAGAGACCTCAGCTTCTCTAGGGACAAGCGTCTTAAAAGGGCAGTGCACATCTCCTCATCGCTTCCCATTCCCTTAAGAGGGCAGATACCCATTTACCGCTGGCCGGGTGAACTGGGGGACTGTACTGAAGCCAGGGCGCATGAATGGGTCACCCATCTGTGAGGTAACCACGCTCAATGCTGCTTTTATCAAACTTAGCTTGGGGAGAGCGAGTGATCTGACCACTGAGCTACTATCCCTTTCTAGGAGCATGTTTATTTATATTGTATGAGCCCACATTCATATCATCTATGTCAAGATGAAATATTGTAAGGCATATGATGTCCAGTAACAGACTGTAAAACAATTTTAAATGACTACTTTCTTTTCAGACACAGGCAAGCCAGAACTGACTAAGCATTGAAAATCTATTTCTCATAACGAAACAATATAATGATATGACCCGTGCGGCACTTTGTGCCTGCGTGGGAGAAGTTATCGCAGACTTTCTGGCATCTGTCCACAGTCCAGATAATTATCAGAAATTCTGAAAAGGACTATATCTTTACTTCAACAGCAACAACGAAAGAGTTGGCGTGACCTAAAAGAGTTGCGATTCAGTGAATCAGAGGTCTAACGGTAACACACATATTAGAAAGTCAGATGTCAAGAGTTCGATCCCCACGTTTGTGACCAAACTTCCCCCCCCCCCCTCCATCCTCTAGATCTTGAGTGGTGGTGGTCTGGGTGCTAGTCTTTCGGATGAGTCGAGGTCCCGAGAGCAACACGTATTCAGCGCACGTAAAAGAACCCACAGTGACAAGACAGTAGTCCCTGGAATTTTTTGTTTTTTTTTAAAGAAAAAAAGGCCAATCTGACAGTGGAACAAATACACTAGCAAACATTTTTCTATGTAGGAATAACATGGGTGGCGCTGCTCTTCTGGCGACGTAGTCTTCCCGGGAAGAGCAGTCTACATTTGACGCAGAGAAATGGTCTGTGACTGAAAGCGGTAATTATTTCAATTCAATTCAATTCAACTTAATCCAATTCAATTCCATCTCAAATCATTGTAGCAGCCCTCATCACCTCGCAGCGCTACGAGTTGA
>CM060321.1:48162714-48167714 GCA_030674155.1 Stramonita haemastoma | reverse complement strand
ACACACACACACACACACACACACACACCACACACACACACACACACCCCACACACCAACACCACCACCACACCACACCACACACACCACACCACACCACACACACACACCACACACACACACACACACACCACACCACACCACACCACACACAACACCACAACACCACACACACACACACCACACAACACCAACACTCACCCAATCCTGCTAGTTTCTTGTCATGATGGGCGATCTTCACTTCCTCGTAAGGTCGAAGATTGTCGTCCGAATGAAAATCCTCTTCGTCCGAACTGCTACTGGATTGGTGCCCCGGGCGCGTCTTGGGGCGTGTCACTCTGCGCCCGCTAGCCCTTGCTCCCGGGGGCACAACGCGCCCGGGCAGAGGGCAGGGAAGAGGAATCCATAGGGAAGGGAGGGAGAGGGGGAGGGGAGGGTGGAGAGGACGATAGGGGGGGAGGAGTGTTGGGTGGGGGTAGTAGAGGGAAGTTGGTCACAGCATTACGAATGAGGGAGGGAGGGAGGGGTTGGGTGAGGGGCTGCGTGGGTGGGTGTGTGGGTGGGGGGTGGAGGGGGAGAGAGAGGGTGGGATGGGGTGGGGTGGGGTGGGGGGTCGGTGTTGGTGGTGATGGGGGTTGTTGTTTTGGATCCTGTAACAAAAGAAAAAAAAAAAAGGGGGGGGGGATTTAGTCGGGAATTGTGACAGAGTCTCTCTTGGTCTGTTGAAAGGAATAATAACCAGTAACCCACCAAACAATAACACCCCCAAACAACAAAAAACAAAAACAAACCAACAACAAAACAAAACAAAACCCAACTGAGTTGGTATGGATGGATGGTCACATTACAAGATCCCCCGTATCACATGAGTTGTATAGGATGGATGGTCACATTACAAGATTCCCACGTAACACTGAGTTGGTAGGATGTATGGTCACATTAACAAGATCCCCGTATCACACATGAGATGGTATAAGGATGGTAATTACATTACAAGACCCAGTATCACACTGAGTTTTGTATTGATGGATAGTCACATTATATATCCCGCGTATCACATGAGTGGATATGGATGGATGGTCACAGTTACAAAATCCCCGTATCACACTGAGTTGTATGGCATGGATGGTCACATTACAAGATCCCTCGTATCACACTGAGTGGTATGGAATGATGGTCACTTACAGAACCCCCTTATGTCCCTTCGGATGAGATCTTTAATCCGAGATCCTGTGTGCCCGAACACAAAACGCAGAACGGGTTTGCATTGCAATGCACGTTAAAACCTGTATGCCACCTTTGAGGAGGATGAGATGCCATTTGTGCAAGTAAGAACGGAAGCTACAGTTTGCAAATATGGTGCAATGGGGGATGGATGGTAATAAAGAAGAAGACAGATAGTGCATAATTATATTATATATCGAAATAAAGGACATACATGAATGGAAGATAGACGAAACTCACATCTACTCAGCTCTCTTCAATTCTCTACTCTCATCCTTCTCTATCACCACATCTCCTCTTCTCTCTCTCTCTCTCTTCTCTCTCTCTCTCTCTCTCTATATATATATATATATATACATATATATATATATATATATATATATATATATATATATATATATATATATCTCCAGTAGCGTTGCTTACGCTAAAAGGAGAACTCTTGAGGAAGGAGAGAGACGAAGGGATAGAAAACAGGTGAACAGGTCCTGAAGAAAGGACAGAAAAGAACGTTTGCAGGCGTTAACACACAACTGATATAAGTGGAAGAATTCAGAAAAGTGCCCTTCAGGTTAATGCCCCGATGACCCGGAGGAAAGTATGTTTTACAACACACACACGCGCGCGCGCGCGCGCCCACGCACGTACGCACGCACACACAGATACAGATACAGATTAGATTAGATAGATAGATAGATAGATAGACAGACAGACAGACAGACAGACAGACAGACAGACAGACAGACAGACAGACAGACAGACAGACAGACAGACACAGACAGAACAGACAGCAGATATCCTTGCAAATTTTGACCGTCATCCTTTTCTATACACACACACACACACACACACACACACACACACACACACACACACACACACACACACACACACACAACACACACACACACAATCAGACCTTATTTTTCAGTAGGCTACACTTTTCACGGACATTACTATTGACAGTTTATTGACAGCTAATCCGATCACACACGCGCCCGCACAACCCCTCCCTCACACAACACAACCCCTCACACAACACAACCCCTCACAGCACTGCAACAACAATACAAGAGCGAGAGGGACTACACGCCGATGGATAGATAGATAGATGTATGGAATATCATCCTGCCCTGGCATCTTAAACAAACCCCAGACCCTACAAGCTAACTAGGTCAACAACAACTCAACGGCGGTTCTCCCCCAGGAGCCAGCCCCTATACTTCCAGCTCAAGCAATCCATCTCAGCCATACCTTACAGTACAGTCCAAACACCTGGCTGTACTGGTGCAGGGGCGCTGGCTGGCAAACCTGTTAAAGAGCTATGGACAACAGCCAGGGCACTCCCTGCAGATCCTAAACAAACAGCTGCAGGAATGGCATGGGAGGAGAGAGGGGTTTACACTCAGCCCCTATACTATATACACGGGAATTATGACGTCAGCCACTTCATCATGGCTACCTACCTACCTCCATGTTAGTTAGTTGGAAGAGAGAGAGAGAGAGAGAGAGAGAGAGGAGAGAGAGAGAGAGAAGAGAGGAGAGAGAGAGAGAGAGAGAGAGAGAGAGAGAGAGAGAGAGAGAGATCATGATCATGATCTTTATTTCTATTTCTTCATCTTCGTCGAACGCTCTATATCTAACAGCAATAATTGTAGTCTGTGATATGTGCGACAATGTGTTTACACTGCTGTTGTTAAGCACCGGATCAAAGTCAGGCCCAACGCATCCGATTTCGGCGTGGAAGAGAATTGTTATCTTTCAAGTCTTTGAAAAAGGCAAGAGAAAGGACCATGAAGGCAGAAAACAGACCAAAAAAGAGATGACAGAAAGAAAACGAACAAGACAGAAACAAAAGAGGGGTAGAAAAGAGGGAATCCCTAGCACAGAATTTCCAGGAGGTGTGGATGCTATTATTTTTATGCTAACAGGTCCCCGATGTCCCCAAGGGGGATTTTCCCTACCTTATACCTGTCATATATTTTGAAAGTACCTTGGACCGGTGTTCTGGAGGTAACGCACCTGCCTAGAAAACGAACAGTCCGGGCTCAATCCAGGTCCAGGTTTAATCCCCACTTGTGCCCAAAACTCTTCACCCACCTCTAGATCCTGAGTGGATGGTCCTGGGTGCTAGTCTTTCAGATGAGACCACATACCGTACAAGGTCTCATATACTACACGCATTTAACACACCTGAAAAAAAATAACATGGCAACAAGAGAGTTGTCCCCGGCAAAGTTCTGTAGAAAAAAGGCCACTCTGATTGGGAAACAATTACAAATGCAGACAGGAAAAGAAAAAAAAAGGGTTGCGATGCTCTTGTGGTGACGCTCTATTCCTGGGGAGAGACAGCTCGAACTTAACGCAGAGAAATATGCCGTGGATTAAAGTGGTCCACAGATATATAAATCTTTCTTTCTTACACGACAGATAAGTGAGAGGCTTATTATCGGTGGCTTTCTTATTCATGGAATTCCACTTTACAGTTTAGTCTTTAGTGATCGACTATGACTCTCTGACTAGGAGGCCTGACTTGCACAGTTCTTCTGTGCTGTAGGCCTAGCGCCTGGGAGAATATCTCCACGCTGACTGTCCATGTACGCCCTCGTGGCCGAAAGAGTGGGTGTGTGCTGCGGGCAAAGCCCATCCACTATAATCAAATTTCTGGCCAATTTCCGAAACAGCAGCTGCCTCCTCTGCTGTTTCGAAGGTCATCGTCGAACACACGACACGACGACCCGATATGGAACTGTTTCTCTCTACCATGTAAGTCACATATTTCGAACTGGACTAAAAACAGATGTTGAAAAAGTAGAAACAGAGTACAGATTTAAATTGGGGAGGGAAGATAGAAAAAAAAACAATAGGGAAACAAAAAAAAGAACTTCAGAGAGAAAGAGCAAATAAGGAAACGGGAGAGATAGTTAGGATGAAGGGAGAAGAAAGTAGGGAAAGAGATTGCAAGGTGGGGGGAGTTTAAAGGGGGGGGGGGGGGGGGAGAGAGGGGAAAGAAAAGAGGAAGAAGGGGAAGGAAAAGAGGGGGGGGGGGGGGGGGACAGGGGCGAGATAAAAAGTGGTTTTTACTGCCAAGAAAGGGCAGACAAGAGCCAAGAAAAGGGAGGCAGGAAATTCATTTTCCCCCCTTATGAACTGCCTCTCCCCCCCTGTGGTCCCAAACGCCGTTTACTCAAATGTGATGTGATCTGTGTGTCTGTGTGCTGGTGTCTGTGTGTCTGTCTGTCTGTCTGTGGTCTGTTGTTTGTCGTTGTCTGTTTTTCTGTCTGTCTGTCTGTCTGTTGTCTGTCTGTTTTTCTTTTCTCTCTCTCTCTTCTCTCTTCTCTCTCTCTCTCTCTCTCTCTCTCTCTCTCTCTTCTCCAGAGACTATAAACTGAGGTCGATACGTGTCGAGAACGCATCAGAACATCTTGGCACACGTTAAACATGTTCCACTTTTCAGAAGAGTAGGGCCATTTTGTGCCGGTGGGAATAGATGACAAAAACCCACAAAAAATGCTCACACGGGGACAGAATGAAAAAAGAAATGTGTGCTTATTCCATTTTTCCCTCGAAATAAAATGTAAAAAGAAAGATAGAAAAAAGGAGTTTTCCCCTGTCTTTCTTTTTTTGTTCCCAAAGTGTATATTTTTCATAATTACTATCTCCTTTTTTTTAAAATTAAGCTCAAAAGTCGTTTTAAAGGGTTTGTTTTTTTTTTGCTGTATAGTGTAATTATTATATTGGTTTCTTTTTTTCTTCTGGTTTTTTTCTTTTTCCCT
>CM060321.1:48154710-48157210 GCA_030674155.1 Stramonita haemastoma | reverse complement strand
TTTAGGTGGAGGTTTTTTTTTGTGTTTGTTTTTTGGTGGTTGTTTTTTTTTAAACTAGCGTGGGAAGCAAACTGTAAGCTTCTGCAACACATGCTGGATTGTTTTTTTTTATTACTGTATTGTGTTGTATTGTATGGTTGTGTTGTATTGTGTTGTTTTGTTTGTGTTGTGTTGTATTGTATTAGTATAGTATTGTATTGTGTTGTGTTGTGTTGTATTGTGTTGTGTTGTGTTGTATTGCTGTATTGTATTGTGTTGTATTTTGCATGTTGCTTGTATTGTGTTGTATTGTATTGTATTGTATTGTATTGTATTGTATTGTATTGTATTGTATTGTATTGTATATTGTATTGTATTGTATTGTATTGTATACTCACATCTCAGCAGATTTCTCTGCGTGAACTTCAGGCTGCTCTCCCTGGCAAAAGGACATCGCCAGGTTACAAAAGCAGCGCCACTCATTGTTTATCTAAATTTTCCTGTCTGCGTGTATATTATTTATTTCCTGTGTGAGAGTGATTTCTTTTTTTACTACAAAATTTTGTCAAGGAACAATTCTCTTGTTGTAGTGGATTCTTTTACAAGCGTTAAATGTTATGCCCTTCGTGGGATGATTAAATTTAAGTTGTGGGTTTTTTTTTTTACTTGACTCTTTGACTTGACTTGATATGACTATTCGTGACCTTGGTTCTTATCGAAAGTCTAGCATCAAGATCACCACTCAAGGTCTAGGGGATGCGGGATAGGGGTAGAGGTGGGGATGGGTGGTGGGGTGGGGGTGGGGGTGGGGGACTTCCAGCACAAACAAGAATCAAACTAGAACTTCTCGCTTTCTAGGCAGGTGTATTGCCTCTCAAACACCGATCCAGTTTTTGAAAGCGGAAGGCAGCGTAATATTGACAGTGCTTCGCTATGTACCAACTTTTTCTTACTTCCTGGGTTTGTCAAAGAGCCATGGTCAGTTATATGACCTAGGAATATAAGACAAAATTAAAAGGTTTGACGAAATTGTGTTTTTGTTTTCCAAATCAGAAATTTAAAAAGAAAAGTAAGTTGTTTCGGAGGGCGGGGTCCCTTCTTGGGCACGTGTAGATGTTTGTAAAAACGTATGAAGTAGAAACAAAGTATTCTTCTTCATTACAAAAAGGAGAACATAGAGTAAAACAACAACAACACAATTCCACAAAAAACTAGATCTGTGTGACCCATGAAGAAGGAATACAGGCGTCTACAAGAATTTTTATTCATTTATTTTTTATTCTTTTTAGTCATTTTTCGTTCTATGTCAAAAAACATGAATGAAAACGGGCACAACAGATTATCGTGTTAAAGATAAAGAAAACGTAATAGCTCAAGCCATTCTGACATTGCTTCTTTTTATCCCACTGAGTATACAGAATGCATAACTTTCAAACCGTTCTGGCATGATTTTTTTTTGGATAACCAATAAGAACGATGGGTCTGTCAGGCCCACAGGGTATGTTGATAGTTCAGGCGCCAGTTGATTTGAAATGCTTGGAATGCAGACTAGCAGTTGCCAGGGCTTCTGCAGTTTTCCCCAAAGGCTAAACTCCAGTTTTTGCCTTGCCTCGAGGCTCATGTAGTGTCTTCACTAGACAGAGTGCTACTCACTTTTTGGGTGCTCATTTTTGAAGGTTTTTTTTTCGGGGGAGGAAGGGGGGGGGGTATCCTGGGGGTTCGAGCTTTGCACATGACCTGAGGGCCTGGAATCAATCCCAGGGTGAGCCACCCCGAGGACGCCTGTTTGAAGGGATTGTCTTTCCCCTGGAGTTTACATCAGGGCTGACTCCACTCTCTCCTAAAAGTCTTTTGGATGAGACTATAAACCAGATCCCGCGTGGGAAAAAAAGCAAGCCATCTTGCCTACAATAAAATCCGATCTCTTTTTTGGAAGAGGAGACCATTGTGCGCTGACGGAACGAATGACAAAAGTTACAAAATGCATGCACACTGGTACATAGTGTTGTGCTTATACATCATCCATGAAGTCGGAATACGGCTTCTTGGTAGAGGCGAAAAAATACGATCGCATATGGAATATTTCACCACTTGTGAACCTGGAAAGAAACCATTCTTTTTAAAGTCTGAAAAAATACACTGTGGGATTGTTTTGGGGGCTGAGGAAGTTGACTTGTCCGATATTTTGGGAGTGTTGAGGACAGGGTAGTCATCAGAAACGTGGAGAGGATCAGAGCCTGAGGATTGCTTGTGTTCTTACGCTGACGACCCCGGGAATGTTTATTGTGGTGGTGAGGCTAGCAGACGACAATAAAATGAGAGAGAACAGTACAGTATTTACTTTCAAAATAAATCATAAATATTAATTTGTGCCAAACATGTATGGCATGGGTTAGGAGTCAAAAGCTAGCCTTTTACAAAAAAAAGTGTTGTTTATTTTCGCGGAATGCAATGGCAAATAACTACATGTGTGTTTTGCGTTGATAGGAAAAAGAGCAGAAAATGAACCAAGATTAAATGT
>CM060321.1:48149710-48152210 GCA_030674155.1 Stramonita haemastoma | reverse complement strand
ACCTAAAGAAATAATTGATTGATTTCTTTATTCTTTTATATCGAGGATAAAGGGATAAGCACTTGTGCTTTTTTACATCCAGTCCCCGTGTGTATACAGTTTTGTAAATGTCATATGTTCCCACCGGCACACAATAATGAAAAGGATAGCCAAAAAAAAAGAGAAGAAAAGCATACCTCCCAAAATAAAAAAAGAATACCCTAATAAACAAAAAATGGTATATCCTAAGAAAAACAGAAAAGGATATCCAAACAAATAAAGAAAAGGATGCCCAAAGACAGAAAGAAAAGAATTCCATAAGAAATAAGGAAAAGGATACCCAAAGAAACATGGGAAAAAAATACCAAAGAAACACGGAAAAGGATCACTCCAAAAATATATGAAAGGATACCCAAAGAAATAAAGAAAAATGTACCCTAAGAAATAAAGAAAAGGATATCCAAAGAAACAAAGAAAAGGATACCCAATGATATAAAGAAAAGGATTCCCAAAGAAATAAAGAAAAGGATACCCAAAGAAATAAAGAAAAAGATACCCAAATAAATGATGAAAAGGATATCCAAAGAAAAAACAAAAAAGGGTACCATAAGAAATAATGAAAATGATAACCAAAGAAACAAAGAAAAAGATACCCAAAAGAATAAAGAAAAGTATACCCAAAGAAATAACAAAAAGAATACCAAAAGAAGCAAAGAAAAGGATACCCAAGAATAAAAACAAAAAGATACCCCCCAAAATAACAAAAAGGATACCCAAAGATATAACAAAAAGGATACCCAAAGAAATAACAAAAAGGATACCCAAAGAAATAACAAAAAGGATACCCAAAGATATAACAAAAAGGATACCCAAAGAAATAACAAAAAGGATACCCAAAGAAATAACAAAAAGGATACCCAAAGAAATAACAAAAAGGATACCCAAAGAAATAACAAAAAGGATACCCAAAGATATAACAAAAAGGATACCCAAAGAAATAACAAAAAGGATATCCAAAGAAATAACAAAAAGGATACCCAAAAATTAACAAAAAGGATACCCAAAGAAATAACAAAAAGGATACCCAAAGAAATAACAAAAAAGATACCCAAAGAAATAACAAAAAAGATACCCAAAGATATAACAAAAAGGATACCCAAAGAAATAACAAAAAAGATACCCAAAGAAATAACGAAAAGGATACCAACAAAGGAAAGAATAACCAAAGTAACAAAGGAAATGTGAAGAACAAAAAAGGAAGAAAAAAAGAACAAGGAAAAGGCTCAATAAAACAAAAGAAAACAAAACAAAAAACCCTTGGCTAACCAGAATAAAGCAAACCAGCAAACAAAGGAAAGGATAACCACATAAATAAATAAAAAAAAACACGTCAACTAAAGAAAACAAACAAAAACAAAGAGATCAAACCAAAAAAAAAAGAAAAAAAAAAAAAAAAAGAAAACATCAAAAGTAACATAGCAACCGACCATTCAACTAAAACACACAAAGAAAAGAATACCCCCCCCCCCTTCCTCCCAACTCCAAATAACGAAAGCTTTTCCAAGAAACATTAGCAACCAACCAACCAACAACAACAAAAAAACCCACAAAGAAACGAATAAACAAAGAAATAGGTAAGGAAAGGAAAGCCCCAAGAAACCTAGCAACCAAGCCAGCAAACAAGCAAGCATCAAACAGAGGAAGGCATCATGCCATACATTCAGCAGTCAGGGCTGCAGGAATCAACAGGTCTCTTTGGTGTCAAGGTCTGGGAAAGAAAACAAGCGCATTATTTTTTCCTTGTGAGGACGACGAAGAGGAAAGCTAATCACTTCTGACAGAAGATAGATAGAAAATGTCAACCACACTGAGAGAGGGAGATGGAGAGGGAGGGGGGAGGGGGGAGAGAGGAGAGGAGAGGAGAGAGAGAGAGAGAGAGAGAGAGAGAGAGAGAGAGAGAGAGAGAGAGAGGAGAGAGAGAGAGAGAGAGAGAGAGAGAGAGAGAGAGACAGACAGAGACAGACAGACAGACAGACAGACAGACAGCAGCAGGACAGACAGACAAGACAGACAGAGAGAGAGAGAAGACAGAGAAGAGAGAAGAGGAAAAGACAGATGAGAGAGAGAGAGACAGAGACAGAGAGAGAGAGAGACAGAGAGAGAGAGAGAGAGAGAGAGAGGAGAGACAGAGAGAGAGAGAGAGAGAGAGAGGAGAGGGGAGAGAGAGAGAGAGAGAAAATTTTTATTCGAGGAAAAAGAGATAAGATGGGTGCTTTTAACAGAGCCTTAGGGATAAATCAAAAAAAAGAGAGCTAACAAAACTATTATGAGTGATTCAATAGAAAGCACTTGAAACCAGTACCATTATCAATACATCAAGTAAGAAATAAGACAGAGATACAATTAAGGTATGTTATAAAAGCAAAACTCACATACAGAAAATGAAAATACAAATTAAGTAATCATGATGACTCTGATTTGAAAGAGAGAAGAAGAGAAAGAGAGATGAGAGAGAGAGAGA
>CM060321.1:48144710-48147210 GCA_030674155.1 Stramonita haemastoma | reverse complement strand
TATCTGGAATTGCTCTATGTCCTCAATCCCCAAAACAAGTACACAGTACATTTTTTTTCATACTTTAAAAAATCTGCGAAAAACAAATAAAAAAATAAATTTCCGACCCGCACTCTATAGAAGATACTACACGACCCACAAGCTAATACTGAAGAGTAACCTTTTTACTTTTCAGGCAGTAGGCCTATGTGTGACATGTGCATGTTGATTTTGGCGGAGACCACCATTTCTTTCCAGGTAGCAGGGTGCATGCTGGGTAGGTGGGAAGGTGGAGGGAGTTGGGGAGGGGCGATCTTTACATGTTAGAACCAGATTCAATGTTTTGGGGTTTTCATTTTGTTAGGTTGTTATTTTGCTTGGTTTTGTTTTGTTTTTCGTTCCTTGGTTAGAGCTCTGAGGTTGATAAAAGATGAGATTGTTTTCAGTTTACGACCAGTTTTTTTCAATTATTAGAAATTATTATTAGAGAGGAGAAGCCGCATTCCGACTGCCAGTTAAATACCAATAAAACTCCAAGGGCAAAATTCCTCTGTGAATCGAACAGCCACCCCATGGGGAAGTCGAACTCACGCCCTCATTTTCAGCAGATTACTAGTAGGGACGGTTTAACCACGATGGTCCTCTCCTCCCCTAAATTGAAGAGATAGATCCCTATTGTCTTTCGTTGAAACAACGACTGCAACAACAAAAAACACAAAAAGCAATCAATCAACCAACCAAACGAACCCCCAAACCGTATAACAAGACAGCTAAAGGTAAAAGGTAAAGGTGTCCCATAACCTATGTGGTCGTAGGGGAGCGAGGCATCAGAGACCTCAGCTTATCTAGGGGCCAGCATGTTGAGGGCGGCACCCATATCCTCTCCCTCGCTGCTTTACCTTCCCTGACCCTAAAGAGGGGAAATACCCATTTACAGCTGGGTGAACTGGGGGACTGTACTGAAGCCAAGGCGCGCAAAACAGTCACCCATCCAACTGGTAACCACGCTCGATGCTGTTTAACTTTGACTTGGGGAAAGCGAGCGCTCTAGCCACAGCTATTCCACCACCGACGAGACAGCTAATCTCACAAAAAAGTATCATATCACAGGACCAAAAGAATTTTACACTACTTAAAGTCACAGCAAAGTTCTCTGCATGAATTTCAGGCTGCTCTATATACGAGAAGAGCGCGTCACCATAAGAGCAGTGCCACCCATTCATTCATTCTTTCTTTCTTTCTTTCTTCTGTCTGTATGGGTAGTTGTTTCACTATCATAGTAGCTTTTTTCAACAAAATATTGCCAGGGCAGCTCTCTTGTTGCCGTGGGTTCTTTTACGGGGGCTAAATGCGTGTTACACACGGGACTTCAGTTTATCGTCTCATCCAAAAGACTAGCATCCAGACTACCACTTACGGTCTAGTGGACGGAAGGGGGGATGGGGGTAGGGGGTTCGGGCACAACCGGGAATCGAACATCCTCGCACTTAGAACCCGAACTTTCCTATCTAGACAGGTACGTTAGCTCTAGTCCACC
Source organism: Stramonita haemastoma (assembly GCA_030674155.1). NCBI lineage: Eukaryota > Metazoa > Mollusca > Gastropoda > Neogastropoda > Muricidae > Stramonita > Stramonita haemastoma. The sequence goes on along the minus strand of CM060321.1, from coordinate 48,145,694 downwards.
GATCCACGGGAAGGAGGAACAGGAAACCTATTGCCTCTGATTGAAGGCAGCGGGAAACACACTGAGTCATTAGCATTGGCAGGTCTGCACATATGTTGACATGTTACCACTAATCTCTCTGTTCTTTGTCTGTTTTGTATGCTTGTTGGTTTGTTTTTTTTCTTTGTTTGATGTTTTTGTTTGTTTGTGTGTTGGCTTGCTGATTTGTTTCTCTCTGTTTGTCTGGTTGTTTTGTTCCTTCATCTCATTTTGCGGCTGTTGTTTGTTTATGTCTGTCTTGTGGTTAGAACTTTTGTCATCATTTTCCTTTTCATGTCTCAACTATTCAGATGGGTTGAACAGCAAGGCATTTTTTCTGTATTTTTTTTCCCAAACGTTTGCTTATTTATGCAATAGATATGTCTTTCTGAGGGATCGTCAATTACTTCATCATCTGTACATGCTGATACTGTTTCTTATCCTATTCAGTCTTTTTTCCCGCCATCTTCTTTTGGTCATTGTAGGGATCATAACCAACCATGTGAATGTTTGTGTTGTACTGAGCACAATATGAGCTACTCGCTTGTTGTTGCTGTGCTGATTGTGTTCATCATGTCATGCTTGCTCCACTCTTACTGAATGAATAAACCATACTTCAACCATTCCCCAAAACTGTTGACATGGGACATCGCTATTCTGAATCCACCTTCCGCAAATCAGGATCTGAACCCACGCATCTATGCATGCACACACATATGCATGCACACAAGTACGCACGTGTGAAAGCGATCATACCGACATACAAGAGACACAGACACAGACAGACAGACAGGCAGACGCAGACAGACAGACAGACAGACAGACAGACAGACAGACAGACAGACAGACACACACACACACACACACACACACACACACACACACACACACACACACACACACACACACACACACACACACACACACACACACACATGCGTACACTCTATTCTGAGAAAACAAGAC
>CM060321.1:48109710-48127210 GCA_030674155.1 Stramonita haemastoma | reverse complement strand
GCAATCAGCCCTCTATTGTTGTCACCGTTCAGCCTCCATCCCAACAATGGGCCCACATTAAGTGTTACAGTCAGGGACGTTGCTTGGCATCCCAGAGAATGCTGTCTTCTGAAAGCCAAAGGACAGCCATCCATCAATAATTATCTGTCAGTGGCTGGTGGAACAACTCATTGGGACAATACACTAACAATAGCACAAATTTCGACGCATGAAAAGAAACAGACATGAATTATTCAATACTGACGATGATGAGCTATCTAAAAGCGAAAATACAAAATACAGATAGCAATGAAAACGAGAAAAAAAAAAAACCCAAAGAAAACAAAAACTGAAATAAGGAAATTAAGCACAAAAGAAAACTACCAGCCAAACAAACCCAATCAACAAACAGGAAAAAGCCATAACTTATCTAATATCCTTAGCAGGGGGCGGGGCAGCCTAGTGGTTAAAGCACTGACTTCGTGATCTGAAGGCCTGGGTTCAAACCACCACCGAGACACCCGTTCAGCAGGATTTCCCCTGAAGTTAACATCAGTGCAAAATCCATTCCCCCTTTACCTGAGACTATACACCAAAGTCTGCAGAACACCAGTTTGCAGAACATATTGCGCATTCATTAACACCTGTTCCACCTTTCACAAGAATAGCCCATTCCATGCTGTTGGGAACAGATGACAACAGTTTAGAAAACCACATGCACTCTGGTGTCGTATTTAGATATCTTCTTTGAAGTTGGAGTGCAGCTACTTTAAAGGTAGATGTACGGTCGCATAATTCTGCAAAATCTCACTGTTGGTGAACCTCAGAGCCAAGCCAGGGATGAAAAAACCTTTAAAAAGAGATATCAGATAACCTCCAAGCCCCCCAAAAGAAAAACACCCTCCTATACAACAAAACCAAACCAACCCCCCAAAACAAACACACACACACACAACACACACACACACCACACCCACACACCACAACACACACACACATAACACCCACCCAAACACCACAACAAACATCATGAACAGTAGCACCATGAACAACAACAACAAAGTTTGACTGAAAGTCTTGTTGTCATGTGCAGACTTAGATCAACAGAAGACAGAACAGAACCCTCACCAGCATTCCTCCTTTTCTATCTCCTCTCCAGTGTTCCCCCACCACTTTGTTGTTGTTGTTGTTGTTGTTGTTGTTGTTGTTGTTGTTGTTTTGTTTTGTTTTCTTCTTCTTCTTCTTCTTCTTCTTCTTCTTTTCTTCTTCTTCTTCATCTTCTTCTTCTTTTGTATTTTTTTGTATTTTGTTGTTGTTGTTGTTGTTTGTTGTTTTGTTTCTTCTTCTTTTCTTCTTTTTTCTTTTCTTCTTCTTCTTCTTCTTCTTCTTCTTGTCGTTGTTGTCGTTGTTGTTGTTGTTTTGTTGTTTTGTTGTTTTGTTTTGTTGTTGTTCTTCTTCTTCTTCTTCTTCTTCTTCTTTCTTCGAAACTTCCTCTCTTCTTCTTCTTTGCATTCTTCTTCTCTTCATCTTTGCATTTTTTCCTTTCATTCTTCTTCTTTGCATTAATCTCTATGCATTTTTTTTGTTGCTTTCTTCTTCTTTGCATTCTTCTTCTTTGCATTCTTCTTCTGTGCATTCTTATTCTTCTGTTCCTCCTCTTGTTCTTCTTGTTCTTGTTGTTCTTCTTCTCTTCTATGCAATCTTCTGTCTCTTCGTTACTCATGCTCTGACCTTCAATGTTAACACGGAAAACCCATCAGTCAGTTTACAATCGAAAACAGACACAACACTCAGCACAAGAACATCTAGCTCAGTCTTTTACACACACACGCACGCACGCACGCACGCACGCACGCACGCACACGCACGCACGCACGCACGCCGCATGCACGCACGCACGCACGCACACACAAACACACACACACACAAACGCACACACACACATGACACACACACACGCACGTATGCGCGCACGCGTGCGCGCACACACAACACACCGCCAAAAAACACACACACAACGCACACAACACACAAAACCACACACAAACACACAACAAACAAACACAACACACACACAAACACAAACACACACACACACACACACACACACACACACACACACACACACACACACACACACAACACACACACACACAACACAAACAACGTGCAGCACAGGCAACCAACCACATCAAAAGTTGCGAAACGTGAACAGAAGAAACAGAAGCTTTTCTCTGGATGGGCATTTCAATGGTAAAACAGACAAACACAGCAAGAGAATGCTTATCAAAGAGACAAGGGGTGGATAAGGAAAGAAAAACAGTAGGAGGTGGAGGTGGAGATGGAGAAAAGAGAACGAAGGAAAGAAGAAGGAGAAGGAAAAACGCAGACCAAAAAAAAAAAGACAAAAAAGCAAATAATGTTAGAGACTTGAATCTTGAAAGACCGAGAGAGCGAAGAAAGAGGAAATTTATGAGCGAGATCAGAGAGTGGGAAACGCCACAACAACGACAACACCACCACACCATTACTGCACCACACCGCACCACACTGCACCACATTTGCACCGCACACACACACTGCCCACGCGCACTGCACCGCAAAGCACAGCACACACACCCACCACGCAGCATCACACCACACCACACGCACCACACCCACCACACTGCAACACACAACACACTGCACTGCACCGCACAGCACCGCACCGTACAGCACCATACCCACACCCACATACCACACACACACCAATACCACATGCACAGCACGCCACATCACATATCCCCACACCACACCATACCACAGCACAGCACAAAACGCAAAAAAACCAAATTTCCCACCCAAACCAAACCAAACCAAACCAAAAAACCAAAACCAAAACAACACCCCACACCACACCCCCCAATCAAAGGGACATAACTCCATACGACACCACAAAACACACCACTCCCCACCACCCCATACACACCACAAAAAACCCACCACTTTAACCCACACCAAACCACACCAACAAAACAAAAGCCAAACCACCCAAAAACATCCCACACAAAACAAAACCCAAAACCCCAAAATTTCCCCCAAACCCTATTAAAAAAAAAATTATTGGAGAAACAGGTACTTTAACAGACACAGTTTGTACAGACAAACAAAGCCAAAAAAGAGAAAAAAAAAAAAAAAAAAAAAAAAAAGGGGGAAAAAAAAAAAGGCAAATTTTGGGGGCAGGAAAATTTAAAAAAAAAACAAAAAATAGGGGGAAAAATTTTCCAAAAAAAAAGGCCCCAAACCCAAAAAAAAAAAAAAAACAGGAAAAGGAAAAAAAAAGGCCAAAAAAAAAGGAAAAAAAAAAAAATTAAAAAAAAAAAAAAAGGGGAAAAAAAACCCAAAACCCGACAAAAAAAAAAAAAGGGGGGGAAAAAAAAGGGGAAAAAAGGGGAAAAAAAAAAAAACCCCCCCCCCAAAAAAACCAAAAAGAAACCAAACCAAAAACCAAAAAAAAAAAGAAAAAAACAAAAGGGGAAAAAAAAAAAAAAAGGGGGAAAAAACCGACCCCCCAAAAAAAAAAAAAAAAGGGGGGAAAAAAAATTTTTGGCCAAAAACCCCAAAAAAAAAAACACCCAAAAACCCACCAAAAAAAAAAAAAAAAAAAAAAACCCCCCCCCCCCCAAAAACCCCAAAAAACCCAAAAAAACCCCCCCCCCCCAAAACCAAAAAACAAAAACACACACCAAAACAAACAAAAACCCCCCCCCAAAAAAAAAAAAAACCCCCCCCCCCCCCCCCCCAAAAAAAAAAACCCCCCCAAAAAAAAAACCCCCAAACCCCCAAAAAAAACCCCCCCAAAAAAAAAAACCCCCCCCCCGGGGGGTTTTAAAAAAAAAAATTTTTAAAAAGGGGGGGCCCCCAAAACCAAAATTTTTTCCCCTTTTTGGGTTTTTTTCCCCCCCGGGGGGAAAACGAAAACCCCGGGAAAGGGTTTTAAAAAGGGAAAACCCGGGGGGTTTTTTTTTTTTTTTTTGTTTTTTTGGGGGGGGTTTTAAAATTTTGGGGGGGGTTTTTGGGGGGAAAGGGGCCCCTTTTTTTGGGGTTTTTTGTTTTTTTGGGGTTTTTTTTTTTTTTTTCCCCAAAAAAAGGGGGGGGGGCCCCCCCAAAAAAAACCCCAAAATTTTTAAAAAGGGAAAAATTTTTTTGGGAAAAAAAAAAAAAAACAAAAAATACAAAAAAAAAAAAAAAAAAAAAAAAAAACAAAAAAAAACCAAAAAAAACCAAAAAAAAAAAAAAAACAATAAAAAAAAAAAAAAAAAGAAAAAAAACGGTCCCCAAAAAAAAAAACCCCAAAAAAAAAAAAAATTTAAAAAAAAAAATTTAAAAAAAAAAAAAAAAAAACCAAAAAGGGGGGGGGGGAAAAAAAAAAAATTTTTCCCCCCCCCCCAAAAAATTTTTTTTTTTTTAAAAAAAAAAAAAAAATTTAAAAAAAAAAAAAAAAAAAAATTGGGTTTAAAAAAAAAACCCCCCCTTTCCCCCCCCCTTTTTTTTTTTTTTTTTTTTTTTTAATTTTTTTTAAAAAAAAAAATTTTTTTTTTTTTTTGGGCCCCCCCCTTTTGGGGGGGGGGGGCCCCCCCTTTTTTTTTTTTTTGGGAAAATTTTTTTTTTTAAAAATTCCCAAAAACCCTTTTTTGGGGGGAAAAAAAGGGGGGGGGGGGGGAAATTTTTTTTTCCCCCCCGGTTTGTTGGGGAAAAAAGGGGCCCCCCCCCCTTTTTAAAGGGGGGAAAAAAAAAAAAGGGGGGGCCCCCCTTTTTTCCCCCCCCCTTTTTTTTTTTTTTCCCCCCCCTTTTTTAAAAAATTTCCTTAAATTTTTTTTTAAAAAAAATTTTTTTTAAAAAAAATTTTTTTTAAAAAAAACCCCAAAAAAAAAAAAAAAACCCCCGTTTGGGGTTTTTTTTTTCAAATTTTTTAAAAGGGTTTTTTTTTTTTTCCCCAAAAAAAATTTTTTTTTGGGGGGGGCATAAAAAATTTCCCGGGGAAATTTGGGGGGCCCCCCCCCCTTTTTTTTTTTTAATTTGGGAAAAAAAAATTTTCCCGGGGTTTGGGGGAATTTTAAACCAAAAAACCCCCCCCCTTCCCCCCCTTTCTTACCTTCCCAAACCCCTTTGGGGGGGGGGGCCCCCCAATTTTTTTTAAAAAAAAAAAAAGGGGCCCAAAAAAAAACAACCCCCCCCAAAAAATTTTTCCCCCCCAAAAAAAAAGGGGGGGGGGCCCCTTTTCCCCCTTGGGGTTTTAAAAAAGGGGCCGAAAAGGAAAAAAAAAAGGGGGGGGGGGAAAAAAAAAAAAGGGCCCCCCCCCTTTTTGGGGGGGGGGGGGGGGGGGGGAAAAAAAAAGGGGGGAAAAAGGGGGGGGGGGGGGATTTGGGGGGAAAAAAAAAAGGGGGGGGGGGGAGAAAGGGGGGGGGGGGGGGGGGGGGGGGGGGGGGGGGGGGGGGGGGGGGGGGGGGGGGGTGGGGGGGGGGGGGGGGGGGGGGGGAGGGGGGGGAAAAAAAAAAAAAAAAAAAAAGAGAGGGGGGGGGGGGGGAGGGGGGAAGGGGGGGGGAAGGGAAAAGAGAAGGGGGAGGGGGGGGGGGGGGGGGGGGGGGGGGCCCCGGGGGAAAAAAAAAAAAAAAAAAGGGGGGGGGGGGGGGGGGGGGGAAGGGGGGGGGGGGGGGGGGCCCCCCCCCCCCCCCCCCCCGGGGGGGGGGGGGGGGGGGGGGGGGGGGGGGGGGGTTTTTTTTTTTTTTTTTTTTTTTTAAATTTTTTTTTTTTTTTTTTTTGGGGTTTTTTTTTTTTTTGTTGGGTTTTTTTTTGGGGGGTTTTTTTTTTTGGGGGGGGGGGGGGTTGGGGGGTTTTTTTTTTTGGGGGTTTTTTTTTTTTTTTTTTTTTTTTGGGGGGGGGGGGGGGGTTTTTTTTTGGGGGGGGGTTTTTTTTTTTGGGGGGGGGAAAGGGGGGGGAAAAAGGGGAAAAATTTAAAAATAAAAAAGGGGGGGGAAAAAAATTTTTTCCCCCCGGGGGGGGAAAAAAAAAAAACCCCCCCCCCAAAAATTTTTGGGGGGGGGGGGGGGAAAAAAAAAAACCCCCCTTTTCCCCCCCCCGGGGTTTTTTTTTTTGGGGGCCCCCCCCCCCCCCCAAAAAAACCCCCCAAAAAAAGGGGGAAAAACCCCCGGGAAAAAACAAGGGGCCCCCCCCCGGGGGCCCCCCCCCTTTTTTGGGCCCCCCAAAACCCAAAAAAACCCCAACCCCCCCTTAAAAAAAACCCTCCCCCACCAAAAACCCCAACCAAACCCCCCCCCCCCCCCACCAAAAACCCACCAACCCCCAAAAACCCCCCCAACCCCCGGGGGGCCCCCCCCAAAAAAACCCCCCCAATTTTAAAAAAACCCCCCCCCCACCCCCCCCCCAAAAAAAAAACCCCCAACCAAAAAACCCCCCCCCCCCCCAAAAAAAACCCCCCAAAACCAAAAAACCCCCCCCCCCCCCCCCCTTTCCCCCCCCCCAAAGGGGGGAAAAAAAGGGGGGGGGGGGGGGGAAATAGGAAAAGGGGGGGGGGGGAAAAAAAAAGGGGGGGGGGGGGGGGGGTTTTTTGGGGGGGGGGGCCCCCCAAAAGGGAAAAAAAAAAAAAAGAAAAAAAAAAAAGGGGGGCAACCCGCCCAACCCCAAAAAAAAAAAGGCCCCCCCAAAAAAAAAAAACCCCCCCCCAAAAAAAAAAAAAAAAAAAAAACCCCCCCCCCCCTAGGGGGGGGGGGGAAAAAAAAAAAAAAGGGAAAGGGGAAAAAGGGAAAAAGGGGGGGGGGGGGGGGGGGGGGGGGGAGAAAAAAAGGGAGAAAAAATTTTTTTTTAAAGGGGGGGGGCCCCAAAAACCCCGGGAAAAAAAAACCCCCGGGGGGGGGGAAAAAAAAAAACCCCCCCCCCCCCCCCGGGGGGGGGGGGGCCCCCCCCCCCCCCCCCCCCCGGGGGCCCCCCCCCCCCCCCCCCCCCCCCTCTTTGGGCCCCCTTTTTTTTTTTCCCCCCTTTTTTCCGGGGCCCCAAAAAAAACCCGGGGCCCCCTTTTCCCCCCTTTTTTGGGGGCCCCCCCTTTTTTTTTTTTTTTTTCCCCCCCCCCCCTTTTTTTTTTTTTTTTTTTTTTTTTTCCCCCCTTTTTTTCCCCCCCCCCCCCTTAAAAAATTTTTTCCCCCCCCAAAAAAAAATTTTTTGGGGTTTCCCCCCCCCCCTTTTTAAAAAAAAAATCCAAAAAACCCCCGGAAAAAAGGGGGGGGGGGTTTTTTTTTTTAAAACCCGGGGGGCCCCCCCCCCCCCGGGCCCGGGTTTTCCCCCCCGGGGGGGGGGAAAAAAAAACCCCCCAAACCCAAAAAAAACCGGGTTTTTAGTTGGAAAAAATTTTTTCCCGCGGGGGGGAAAAAAAAAAAAAAAAAAAAATTTTTTTTAAAAATTTTAAAAAAAAAATTTTTTTTTCTAAAAAAATTAAACCCCCCGGGGAAATTTTTTTTTGGGGCGGAAAAAAGGGGGGGGGGGGGGGGAAAAAAAAATTTTTAAAACCCCCCGGGGGGGAAAAAAAAAAAAAAAGTTTTTTTTTTTAAAAAATTTTTAAAAAAAAAGAAAACCCCCCAAGGGGGTTTTTTTTTTTAAAAAAAAAATTTTTTTTCCCCCCCTTTGCCCTTTTTGGGGGCCCCGGTTTGGGGGTTAAAAGGGTTTGGGGGGGTTGGGCCGGGCCCCCCTTTAATTTTTTCAAATTTTTTGGGGGGCCGGGAAAAAAACCCCAAAAAAAAAAAAAAAAAAAACCCCCAAAAAAAAAAAAAAAAAAAGGGAAAAAAAAAAAAAGGTAAAAAAAAAAAAAAATTTTAAAAAAAAAAAAACCAAAAAAACTTTAAAAAAAAAAAAAAAAAAAAACCCCCCCCCCCAAAAAAAAAAAACCCCCCCCCTTTTTTTTTTTTTTTCCCCCCCCCCCCCCCCCCCCCCCCCCCAAAAAAAAAAAAAAAAAAAAACCCCCCCCTTTTTTTTTTCCCCCCCCCTTTTTTTCCCCCCCCCCAAAAAAAAAAAAAACCCCCCCCCCAAAAACCCCCCCCTTTTTTAAAAAAAAACAACAAAAAAAAAAAAAACCCCAAAAAAAAAAAAAAAAAAAAAAAACCCCCAAAAAAAAAAAAAAAAAAACCCCCCCCCCAAAAAAAAAAAACCAAAAAAAAAGAAAAAAAAAAAAAAAAAAAAAAAAAAAAAAAAAAAACCCAAAAAAAAAAAAAACCCAAAAAAAAAACAAAAAACCCCAAAAAAAAAAAAAAAAAAAACAAAAAACAAAAAAAAACCCCCCCAAAAAAAAAAAAAAAACAAAAAAAACCCCCAAAAAAAAACCCCAAAAAAAAAAACCAAAAAAACCCCCAAAAAAAAAACAAAAACCCCCAAAAAAAAAAAAACAAAAAACACCAAAAAAAAAAAAAAAAAAACCCCAAAAAAAAAACCCCCCCCTGTGGAATGTTCCACGGGGGTGGCTGGAATCAGGCCGTCAGATGCCAAAATTTGACCCGTTTTTTTTGTTGTCCTTGAAAAGGGGAAAAGGCCCAAAGAAAAAAGTATTACAAAAATTGTTTTTGTATGTAAAATCAAAAAAATAAAGTTTTTCTCTACTTTTTCCCCCCTCCTATTTCCCCCCTTTCTCTCTCTTTTTCTCTCTCTCTCTCTTTTCTCTCTCTCTCTCTCTCCTTCTCTTTCTCTCTCTCTCTTCTCTTTGCCGCCATTTCTCTCCCTTTCTCCTTCTCTCTTCTCTCTTTTCTCTCCTCTCTCTCTCTCTTTCTCTCTCTTCCCTCCCCCCCTTCTCCCCCTCTCCACCCCTCCCTTCCCTTTCTTTTCCCCCCCATCTTCTTTTTTCTCTTCTCTTTAAAGAGAGAATAAAAACGATTGCAGAAAAGAATTTAGCAGCGAGGATCAAGCCAGCGAAGACAAAAGATCGATTACGCGCACAAAACAGGAAGCTAGCTGAAGAAACCACAGTCACAGAACACAGACAGACACAGAACACAGACAGTCACAAACACGCAGAGACACAAACACAAACAAAAAACACAGAAAGAGCACAGACACAGAACACAGACACAGAACACAGGAACATTTCAAGAAACCGAAACAAATAGACACAGTAACAGACAGACACAGAGCACAGACACAAAAACCCAGCAGAAACACATACAAAAGAACACAGACAGACCGCGTCACAGAACACAGACAGATAGAGATCACAGACACGGGAAACAAGACAGTCACGAACACAGACACAGAAACACAGAACAAAAACAGACCGAAAGAACACAGACACGAACACAGACGCCACAAAACACACACGAACAGATCAGAACACAGACAAGAAAATAGAAACAGAAACAGAACACAGCCCACAGACAGTAAATAGAACAAGACTCAGAACACAAAAAGACACAGAAACACAGACACAGAACACAGACACAGAACCAAGAAACAAACCGCAGACACAGAACACAAGAAACACAGAACAAACACAGACGACACGAACACAGAACAGAACAGACAAGAACACAGAAACAGAAAACGGGAACAGAACACAGACAGACAAAGAACACAGCACAGAACACAGACAGACATGACACAAACACAGACACAGGCAGTCCAGAAACAGTCCAGACCCAGACAACCAGACACAGAACACAGACAAGAACAAGACACAAAAACACACGAACACAGACACAGAAAACAGAACACAGACACAGAACTTAAACCCCGACACAGACCCAGACACAAAACAAGAAGACCAGATCACAGAACAAAAACACAACGAGGTACAGAAAACAGCTGTACAACACAGACCCGGATTCCCTTCCCAGGCCACGACATTAGGGAGCGTTTTGCATCCTAATGAAGGAAGGACGGGGTCACATTGCCCAAGGACATCCTCCTGTAGGATGAACGGCTGCAGAACTACCAACCTCCTTTGGGCCTTTCCCGCATCCCAATGTTTCATCAGGATGTAGGTAAACGTGGCATGAAAGACACCAATATTTATTTATTTATTTATTTATTTTCTTTATCCCATTTTTATATGGCAGATTTCTCTGCGTGAAATTCTGGGGGCTGTCCTCCCCTTGGGGGGCGTGCCACAAGTTTCAGCGCCACCCTTTTTTTCCCCCCTTTTTCCTGTCTGCAATGTATTGGTTTCCCTATAGATGGGAGGGTTTTTTTTTTTTTTTACATAATTTTTGCAGGTACGACCTTCTTGTTGCCGTGGGTTCTTTTACGTGGCTAAATAATGAGTGTAACACACGGGCCCCTTTGGGTTTACCGTTCATCTAAAAGACTACCCCCCCAGACCACACCACTTGGTCAAATGGATGGGGGAAAAGTTTTGGGCCCAAAAGGGATTTGAACCACCGCACATCCGACCGAACATTTCGCTTTCTAGACAGGTGCGTTATTAAATAATTGATTTAACCTCTAGACTACCAATCCCCTTTTATTATACTAATATTAACTCTTGACAGCTGGCAAATGCTTCCAGAAATGGTCAGAGGCGAGCAGTATTTGGGGGAAGCGAAAAAGTCTCCAAAATATGGAAAGACAAAAAGAAGCAGGGGGACAGAATGAAAGGTTTGATTCAAAACCCTGGGCATCAATCACCCCCTCGTCCGATTTTGTCAGCAAGCATCAATGATGGTAGTCGAGACTGCCAATGCATGCACGGTTTGGTTGCTAAGCCAGTCCTTTAGGGACAAACATGGGGTTTTGGTTATATTATGGTAGATGGGAAAATCATCTGTTCACAGGAGCCCAAAAACACGTTTCTTGGTATTCGAATTGAACGGTCGGTGTAGATTCAACTGAAACGGTCGAGGGAAAGTATGTTAAAATGGACATGGGTGCTAAATTCCAATATCACAACAAAAAACAAAAATATTGGACAGAAATCGAACTCGAACTCAAAAATGTTTATTGAGAGTTAAAATGGAAACCTCGGACTTTTGTACACAAGCTCTCGCAAAAAAGAAGAAGAAAAAGAGAGAAAAACACACACAAAAAAACAAAACACAGAGACAGACAGACAGACAGACAGGCAGACAGACAGACAGACAGACAGACAGACAGACAGACAGGCAGACAGACAGGCAGGCAGGCAGGCAGGCAGGCAGGCAGGCAGGTAGGCAGAGACAGAGAGAGACAAAGAGAAAAATAGACATAAAATCAGACAGATTGCATACACGCATGCACGCACACACAAGACACACTTATTTAATTATTCTTTGATATCCATAATATCCATTATCTTCGATATAAAAGAACAAATAAATGAAAAAAACAAAATGAATAAACACACACACACAACACACACACACACCACACACACACACACCACACACACACCCACACACACACACACACACACCCACACACACACACACACACACACACACGAAAGTGGAGAGCGACAGAGGGATGCAGGTGACAGGGATAATTAGCGAAAGAGGGGGGGAGGAGAAGGGAAATTGGGAGGGGGGGGGGGAGGAAGTAGAGGGAAGGGGCCTCGAGAGAAGACAAAGAGACGCGAGGTGAAAGGTCAGATTCAAATTCTGATGGGTTATTCACAAAGGTCACAGCCCATTAGAAAGAGGCTGCACGTGAATAATTATTGACTGACAACAACAACACTGCATGTCAATTCATAACAAACTGCTCTCTCTCTCTCTCTTCTCTCTCTCTCTCTCTCTCTCTCTCTCTCTCTCTCCCCTCTTTTCTCTCTCTCTCTCTCTCTCTCTCTCTCTCTCTCTCTCCCGGGCCGGATTATTAAGGGCCAGATGAAAAAAAGTATGTAATGCTTACTCTGTAACCCCTTGAAAAAATAAAGATCATTCGTTCATTCAAAAAAAAAAAAAATCCCCGTCTGTATGTCTGTGAAAATCAAAGTCAAAGTAAACAAACTATTCCGAGATGGTACACTGATCTCTGTGTGTGTGTGTGTGTGTGTGTGTGTGTGTGTGTGTGTGTGTGTGTGTGTGTGTGTGTGTGTGTGTGTGTGTGTGTGTGTGCATGGGTGATCGCTTTGATTTTTTTATTTAGAAATGTGGAATTCATTACAAAGGTGCTACTTCTACTACAGCTACAACTACAACAATTACATCATCACCATCACCATCCTCATCCTCCCCATCGTCGTCGTCATGATGATGATGATGATCATCATCATTTTTATTGTTGTTGTTATCATCTTCATTTCATACTACTACTACTACTACTACTACTACTACTACTACTACTATACTACTACTACTACTATACTACTACTGCTGTGCTGCTGTGCTGCTACTACTATAAATATATCATTATCACAATCATCATGAGAGAGAGAGACAGACAGACAGATAGACAGCAGACAGACAGACAGAGAGGCAGACAGATAAACAGACAGACAGATACATGCAGACAGAGGAGGCGGGAGGAGAGAGAGAGAGAGAGAGAGAGATGAGAGGAGAGGAGAGAGAGAGAGAGAGAGGAGAGAGAGAGAGAGAGAGAGAGAGAGAGAGAGGAGAGAGAGGAGAGAGAGAGAGAGAGAGAGAGAGAGAGAGGGAAAAAGAGAGAGAGAGAAGGAGAAGAGGAGAGAGAGAGAGAGAGGAGAGATGAGAGAGAGAGATGAGAGAGAGAGAGAGAGCGAGAGAGAGGTGAGGAGGGTGAGAGGAGGGTGAGAAGGGGGAGGGAGGTGACAGGCCCCATTCAGATTGTGGTGTGTTATTCATAAAGGTCACCGTCATTAGAAAGGGGTGCACGTGAATATTTATTGACAGCACGGCATCTTCATCATAACTGCCTCTGTGTGTGTGTGTGTGTGTGTGTGTGTGTGTTGTGTGTGTGTGTGTGTGTGTTGTGGTGTGTGTGTGTGTGGTGTGGTTTTGGTGTGTGTGTGTGTGTGTGAGTGTGTGGTGTGGGGGGGGGGGGGACAGACACGAGACAGAGACAAGTGTTTGTGTGTGTGTGTATTGTGTGCACGTGCACGAGCACGTGGACACGAGTGTTTACATACATCGTCACACTTGCTGCATCTCTCATCCATTAGGCCGATATCTCACCACATTTGGTCACATCTCTCACCACATTTGGTCACATCTTTCACCACATTAGGCCACATCTCTCACCACAATAGGCCCGCTTATCTCACCACAATAGGCCGCATATCTCACCACAATAGGCCCGCATATCTCACCACAATAGGCCGCATCTCTCCCACAATAGGTCACCAAACTCTCACCACAATAGGCCGCATCTCTCACCACATTTGGTCACATCTCTCACCACAATAGGCCGCATATCTCACCACAATAGGCGCATATCTCACCACAATAGGCCACATCTTCACCACAGACCCCACATCTCTCACCACAGAGGCCACATCTCTCACCACAGAGGCCACATCTTTCACCACATCTCTCACCACATCCCTCGCTACAGAGGCCACACGTCTTGCAACACAGACCCCATCTCTCACCCAAACTGTCACCACAAAGACCACATCTCTCACCACAGCTCTCCCCCATCTCTCACCACATCTCTCACCACATCTCTCATCAACATAGGTTACATTTTTTACCACAAGAGCCACCCTCACAGACCGCATCTCTCACCACATCTCTCACCAAACACCCCACCCCTCATCTCTCACCAGACACCCCACATCTCTCACCAGACACCCACATCTCTCACCGCATCTCTCACCACATCTCTCACCACCACATCTCTCACCAAACACCCCACCCACAATCTCTCACCAGAACCCCCACATCTCTCACCAGACCCCCACATCTCTCACCAGACACCCACATCTCTCCCAGACACACCACATCTCTCACCGGACACCCCACATCTCTCACAGACACACCACATCTCTCACCACATCTTCTCACACATCTTCACCACCACACCTTTTCCCCAAACACCCCACCCCACATCTCTCACCAGAACCCCACATCTCTCACCAGACACTCCACATCTTCCACCAGAACCCCACATCTCTCACCAGACACCCAACTCTCCCGCATTCCCCCACATATCACCACATCTTCCATAAAAACCACCCACCCAATCTTTCAATCAAGCAAGGCGATCATGATTCTCTGCGCGCACTTTCTGGGGAAAGGACCAAATAAATGGCGGATTGAGAGGTGGGGAGGGAGGACGGCGGGGGGGTGGGGGTGGAGAAGAGAAGGGGGGAGCGACGGAAGGAGGCGGGGGGAGGGGGGGAAGGGGAGAGGGAAGGAACGACTTCTAGGTAACTTAGTGGAATAGAGGAGGAAATGGGGTGTGTGTGTGGGGGGGGGGGGGGGTGAGGGGGTGAGGGGGGGATGGAGCGAGGATTGAGAACTGGCATCTACAGGACAATGACGATGGATCAGTACAGAAGGTTGGGAAGCGATGGGGGAGGGGGTGGGGGTGGGGTGGGGGGGTGGGTGGGGTGGGTGGGGATCGAGGGGGGAGTGGAGAGGGGAAGGAAATGATGGCAAGAATAGAAGACCTGTGGGAAGGAAGAGAGAGAGAGGAGAGGAGAGAAGAGGAGAGAGGAGAGAGAGAGGAGAGAGAGAAGAGAGAGAGAGAGAGACAGACAGCAGACAGACAGACAGACAGACAGAGCAGACAGCGGACAGAAGAAGACAGACAGACAGACAGACAGACAGACAGACGAAGACAGAGAGCATAACTGGAAGAAAAAAATCAGGGAGGGGGGAAGCAGGAAGTAAAAACGATGGAACAATGCCAACACTCAAACCCGTAATTTTTTTTCGTCTTCTTAAGAAAAATCTTTTTTTTTTTTTTTTTTTTTAAAGAATCTATTGACATGTATGGTTTAAAAAAGAAAGAAAGAAAAAGATGGAGGAAGGGGAAAAGCGATAAGAGTAGACTCCTTAGTTATAACATGCTACAGGCCCTCTTTTCTTTCTATTCTTGCTTTTTTATATGACAGGATTTGTTTGTTTTTTTGTTTTTGCCATTTTGTTTGTTCCTCGGCTAGAGCTCGGAGGTCTACAAATGGCAAGATTTTGCGTATGCAACCGTTTATTGGTTGTTTGTTTGCCCATCATTAAGATAGCCGTATTCCGACTTCGGGGATAATGTTGATACACGACTCCGGCGTGCATACATGTTTTTAATGTTGTCATTTGTCTGCGTCTCAGTGGTGTGTGTGTGTGTGTGTGTGTGTGTTGTGTGTGTGTGTGTGTGTGTGTGTGTG
This sequence comes from Stramonita haemastoma, assembly GCA_030674155.1. Classification (NCBI taxonomy): domain Eukaryota; kingdom Metazoa; phylum Mollusca; class Gastropoda; order Neogastropoda; family Muricidae; genus Stramonita; species Stramonita haemastoma. Next base: position 48,111,984 of record CM060321.1, on the reverse strand, counting down.
TGTGTGTGTGTGTGTGTGTGTGTGTGTGTGTGTGTCTGTTGTCTGTCTGTCTGTCTGTCTCTTCCCTTCTGCCCCCTCTGTCTCTCTATCTCTGTCTCTATCTCTCTTCTTTTCCTTTCTCCACCCCACCACCCCTCTCTCTCTTTCTCTCTTCCTCTGTCTCTCTCTTTCCCTTCTCTGTCTGTCTCTCTCTGTCTCTCTGTCTCTCTCTCTTGATACCTGGTATGGTTTCTTGCTGTTGGTATTTGGATCATTATAAAAATTATTGTTGTTGTTTAGTTGAGGTAACCTTTTTATCTTGATGTTATCCCTGGAAAGGGCGGGGACTGGATGTAAAAAAGCACACGAGTGCTTATCTATTATCCTTGAATAAAATAATTTGCCTTGCCTTGCCTTTGCCTTGCCCCCCCCTCCCCCCCCCCCCTCTCTCTCTCTCTCTCTCTCTCTCTCTCTCTCTCCTCTCCTTCTCTCTCATCTTCTCTCTCTCTCTTCTCTCTCTCCCTCTCCCTATATTTCCCTCTCTTCTCTCAAAGTTTCACTGGTCGGTTTGAGTGGATGTGCAAGGTGGCAGAATGAACAGTCTCGAAACAAACACACCCACCTGTCGGCACCTTACCATTTATCTTTCTACTAAACCAGTCAAAAGCAGTAGTACACACGCGCGCGTAAGAGTGTGTGTGTGTGTGTTGTGTGTGTGTGTGTGTGTGTGTGTGTGTGTGTGGGGTGTGTGTGTGTGTTGTGTGTGTGTGTATGTGTGTGTTTGTGTGTGCGTGCGTGTGTGTGTATGTGTATTGTGTGTGGTGTGTGTGTGTTGTGTGTGTTGTGTGTGTGTGTTTATATTTTATTTATTTATTCTTTTACATCGAGGATAATGGGATAAGCACTCATGTGCTTTTTTTTTACACCAGTTCCTGTGTGTATGCAGTTTTGTCAATCTTGTCACCCGTTCCCATCGGCACACAATAGCCTACTCTTACGAAAAGCTGAACAGGGTTTAACGTGTGCGCAAGATATTCTGCGTGCGTTCGCACACGGGGCCTCGGTTTATAGTCTCATCCGAAGGACTTGTGAGGAGAGTGGAGTACGCACATACACAAACAAAGAGAGAGGGAGAAGAGAGAGAGAGAGAGAGAGAGAGAGAGAGAGAGAGAGAGAGAGAGAGAGAGAGAGAGAGAGAGAGAGAGAGAGAGGAGAGAGAGACAGAGAGACAGAGAGACAGAGAGACAGAGAGACGAGAGAGACAGAGAGAGGGAGGGAGAGGAGCAGAGACAGAGAGAAGAGACAGGAGAGAGACAGAAGAGAAGAGAGGAGGAGAGAGAGAGAGACAGAGACAGAGAGACGGAGACTGACAGACAGAGAGACAGACAGACAGACACAAACACACAGACAGACACACAGACAGACAGACAAACACACAGACACACACACAGACACACACACAGACAAGCACACAAAGAAGAGGGCGAACAAAGCCATTGACAAAAATAGCTCACTAATCCCTGATGCTTCATTTTCTCGGAGGATATAATTCTCTTAATTCTTAAATAGCCCAATTCCCAGTTCTAAAAATCCCCACCCTTTCTTCTCAAAGCGGATGCTTTATAAAAAAAAAAAAAATCAATAAATGGCCCTGTTATGCATGGGGGCTTTTTTTTAATTGTTTGTTTACTTTTTTTGTTCCTTCATTGCAAGCCTAGTTATCTGTGTGTGTAAAAAATCCTCATAGATCAGATACCGAACAGAAGGCGAGTGCAAAAGCAGAGTGGTTACGAGCATTTAACTTTCAGCCCACAGATCCGTGAGGTCGTGGGTTCGAATTTCGGCAGGGACGTGTGGTAAATTAAAAGGGTTTTTTTTTTGTTTTTTTTTTTAATTTCCTGGGTTAACTTAACGCGTCGACCTGTGTCATAAAAATGGATTAGTAGATCTATTCTTCTTAATCCTCCTCGCACCGGGTGGAGCAAAAGGCGAGTAGATCTATACATGATTAAAATAATTATAATATTCCTGGGAAATGTGTGTGTGTGTACGTGTGTGTGTGTGTGTGTGTGTGTGTGTGTGTGGTGTGGTGTGTGTGTGTGTGTGTGTGTGTGTGTGTGTGTGTGTGTGTGTGTGTGTGTGTGTGAGTGTACGTGTGTGTGTGTGTGTGTGGTGTGTGTGTATGTGTTGTGTGTGTGGTGTGTGTGTATGTGTGTGTGTGTGCGTGCGTGTGTGCGTATGTGTGTGTGTGTGTGTGTGTGTGAGAGAGAGAGAGAGAGAGAGAGAGAGAGAGAG
>CM060321.1:48102210-48104710 GCA_030674155.1 Stramonita haemastoma | reverse complement strand
ACTCACAGAGATATGGCAAAAAGAGTCAGACTCCCACAGAGATACGGCAAAAAGAGTCAGACACCCACAGAGATACGGCAAAAAGAGTCAGGACACCCACAGAGATACGGCAAAAAGAGTCAGACACCCACAGAGATACGGCAAAAAGAGTCAGACACCCACAGAGATACGGCAAAAAGAGTCAGAAACCACAGAGATACGGCAAAAAGAGTCAGAAACCACAGAGATACGGCAAAAAGAGGCAGACGCCTATAGAGATACAAGACTGAAATAAAACAACAGAGAACCACAGATATTCAGCAATACGAAAAAGAACAGTGATACATGAAGAGATCTGGGGGAAAGGAGAAAGAGAGACTCCACAGAGAGAAAAAGAAAAGAGAGAAAAAGAAAGAGAGAGAGAGAGGAGAGAGAGAGGAGAGAGAGAGAGAGGAGAGAGGAGAGAGAGAGAGAGAGAGGAGAGAGAGGAGAGAGAGAGAGAGAGAGAGAGAGAGACAGACAGACAGACAGACAGACAGACAGACAGACAGACAGAGACAGACAGAGACAGAGAGGGGGACAAACACAGAAAGACAGACAGAAGAACAGACAGACAGACTGACACACAGAGACAGAAAAAACAGAGACACACAGACAGAGAAACAGAGGGAGATATCAGAGAAGGGTGGGAGGATGGGGATCACACAACCAACAAACAACATGACACAGATGGAAGGAGTGATGGAGAAAGAGAGGAAGAGGCAGCAGGCTGACAGAGGTCGATGAAGCGTGGCTAACTGTGTCACGGGCGAGATGCTAGGAAAGAGCAGCCTCAGCCGAGCTGCACTAACACTGATGAGGCTTTGATGCCAGCCTATGGACACCAGCTGCCGCCGCTTCGCTTCGCACACAACCAGCTAGCTAGCTAGCCAGCCTAGCCAGCCAACACGGCCACACTCCACTTTTAGGGATTGCCTAGTGGTCAGAACATTGCGCTGGCAATTTGACGACCCGGGTTGTTCATTTCCCGTTCGAGGGGGGTTTTTCTCCTGGAGTTAACTAACATCAGTGCTGACTCCACTCTCCCTAACAGTCGTTCGGAGGAGACTGAAAAACCGAAACCCCGTGTGCGAACGCATGCAGAATATCATGCGCACACGTTAAATCCTGTTCCGCTTTTCGTAAGTGTAGGCCATTGTGTGCTGGTGGGAACAGATGACATTTACAAAACTGCATACACACGGGGACTGGATGTGAAAAAGCAATTAGTGTTAATTCTGTTATTCTCGATATAAAAGACTAAATAAAACATAATTAAATATGTATCTTCCAGGGGGGGGGGAGGGGGCGTCTAGCAAGTAATGTAGTGTCATCTATGCAGAACTATTCAGAACTACGTTTGGGGGGGGGGGGGGGGGGGTTCCTCATTTTACAATACTTTTTTCAGAGTATTTATTTATCTATTCGTGTATTCTTTCATTTCGAGAATAATGGAGTCTTGCACACACGTTAAAATCTGTTAAGCCTTTCAAAAGGGTAGGCCATTTTGAGCCAATGGGAATGAATGGATAACAAAATGTACTAAAAGTGCATAAACACAGGAACTGGATTGTATTTTGTTTTTAAAAGCACATGGGTGCTTATTCAACCACCATAAGAATGAACTGATAAAATAAATAAGACTGTGTTTGGGAGGATAGCAGACGATGAAGAAATGACAAGGCACTACGTTTGCAGACAATTAAAACGAAACAAACAAAAAACAAACAAACAAACAAACCTGCCAAATTTGTACAAAACAGCTTTGAGTTAAGAGTCAGAGGGTTGGTTTCATTGACAATGCTGCATGCTGTTTCTTCTTCTTTGAGATTGTGCATATGCTACCGTTTTACCCGCCATAAAGGTATCCTTATTCCCACCTCAAGGATATATACTGGACATGTTCGTGTTTCCGTAACCAATCGAACGCTGATATGAACAACGGGATCTTTAACGTGCATATAATCTTCTCCATACGTATACTCGAAGGAAATTAAGGCACAGGCAGGTCTGCACTTAAAACTGACCTGACAGTAAACCTCCCCAACCCTTAATTCCCCAAACGTCGCCGAGATGTGAACCCACGACTTCACGAACCCATGAGATTGAAGTCGAACGGTCCTCCTAACCACTTGGTTTATAGCGTCCGTCATGAAAATGATGCTGTAGTATGTTTTGGTTGAAGTGTTCTTTGAAATAAGAAGGAAATGGACCCCACAGAAGGAAATGGACCGCCCACAAAAAAGATATAGGTGGAGTGTAGCCTGACCACAGCGTGATGCATGGGGCCTTGGTGTGATGCTAGGCAGCAGACCAGCTGGGCAGGGCAGTGCTGACAGGAGGAGGATGGCCACACCACAGCAGCTGCACCAAGCCGAGGAAACAAACCACGCGCAAGAAAAGCAAACAACCCGAGCTGCAACAAGGGAAATCTATCTGATGGAATGAAACCCAGCTGGGCCTTGTATTGTTGGCCTGCCTC
>CM060321.1:48089710-48092210 GCA_030674155.1 Stramonita haemastoma | reverse complement strand
AGAGAGGAGAGAGAGGGGAGAGAGAGACACACACACACACACACACACACACACACACACACACACACACACACACACATACACAAACACCAACACACACACACACACACACACACACACACACACCACACGCACGCACACATACTCACACACACACACACACACCACACACACACACACACACACACACACACACACACACACACACACACACACATGCTCACACACACACACACACACACACACACACACAAAGACACACACGCACACACACACACACACACACACACACACACACACACACACAACACACACACACACACCACACACACACACACAACTTCAATAATACCCTTATCAAAATCTTCACAACCCATTTCAAATCACGTCACCACTCCGCCTCACCCGGAAGTAATAAACCACCCCAGGTTTCTTCACGGCAGTTACCTAAACAAAAACAAATAACGGGCAACAAAACAGATGCTGACTTTTAAAAAAATAATAGCAAGCCTCACAGAGCACAAAACAGAGACAAAGACAACACACACAGTAAAACCCCCCAAAAATCAATTTGACAAAAAAAGAAACCCCACAAAAACAAACAAATAAAAAAGGAAATGTCAGCCTCACCTTTAAGACAAAGCCATACTGAAGCAGACGATCAATGGCACTCAAAATCATCCGCTAGCTCGCTCTCTCTCTTTCTCTTTCTATTTTCTCTCTCTCTTTCTTCTGCAAAACTCACAACTAGCTCGGAACCGTATAGAAAGAACCCTGACGTCACCAACACCACACACAGAAAAGTCACCACAGTAAAAAGTACAACCTCTCTCTCCTCACATTTTTGTCTCCTTATTAAAAACAAAAATCCCTCACAATTAAAAAAAAAAATCTTTCACCGATCTCAAAAACTCGTACTAATTCTCCACAACATTTCCTCTGCTAGAAAGCATAATAGAGATGAGAGACACACACACACACTCACAGAGACACACACCTGAGAGAGAAGCAGAGACAGGCCTTCTCGCTTCCAATCAATATTATACAACGCACGATTCTAACTTTCCCCCTCAAAAGCAAAGCGGCACAGCAGTTATTTCGTTCCCACGCACAAAAGCACCATCACACACCACCACCACCACCACTACCACTGGCAGCTGTCGAAGACGACACGGAAGGAAAGGTAGCAAGGATAGGATAGGATATATAATACAGTCTATGAACACTGTAGTAAGTAGTAGCGTCTGTCTCGGCACTGCTACAGCAGCAGCAGTAGCAGCAGGCCAGAAGGGTGGCTGGAGATTTGCAGCAGAGATAACAACGCACATGCTCAAACCAGACTGCCAGGCGACGTCTCCAAAGCGTCAGGCAGGAGGCACAAGGAAATAGGCGGAATAGCAGGAGGACTAGAAGGAAGCCTGTGTAAAGTCCCCCCGACCACCACTACTACTGTGAATGGAGGCGACGTAGTCTTCTCCAACAGCAGCAGCAGCAGCAGCAGCAAGTTTGGCTGTAGCCTAGCAGTCAGTCGTCGGAGCTTTGCTGCATGCGCGTTGCTTGGTGCTTGCTTGCTTGCTGCACGTGAAGACTGGGCCTACTACTAGTCTCTGTCTGTGTGTGTGTGTGCCACAGTGCTGTTTTAGGCACTAAGCCTATACGAGCAGGCCTAGCCTCCTCTCAATTTTCTCTGGCGGCACAGTCGTCAAGCCAGCTGCTCTCTCTCTCTGTCTCTCTGTGTCTCTGTCTCTGTCTCTCTCTCTGTCTCTCTGGGTTTCTGCTGCAGAAGGGGACGACGACTGTGCCATCCATCCATAAACGACGACACTACGAGGCTGGCGGGGGACGGGGAAGGGGAGGGGGGTTGGGAGGGGGGGAGGGGGGCTACTAGCTCCCAACAAGGATCTCTTGAGTCATTGACAATCTCAATGTTTGCTCTATTATAGGTCCTAGCCTATTATTATATGTACTGTGAGAGATGGTTTGGGATCCGGGTGGCGGTAGCTAGGTAGCCTAGGTAGTGGTGGGTGGTGGTGGTGGTGGTGGTTGTGGTGGTGGTGGTGATTGTGGTGGTGGTTGTCGGTGGTGTATGTGTGTGTTATGTGTTAGGGGGGGGGGGTGCATGTGTGGAGAGTGGTGGGTGGGAGGAGGATGTGTGTGTGTGTGTGTGGGGAGGTAGGGGTGGGGCGTGTGTATGTGTGTGGTGGTGTGCGCGCGTGTGTGTGCGTTGGTGTGTGGTGGTGTGTGTGTGTTGTGTGTGGTGTGTGTGTGCGTGTGTGTATTTCCATTAATTTAATACCCATTCATTAAAGAATAATAAACGTAAGACGAGAGAGACAGAGACAGAGAGAGACGGACAGAGAGAGAGACAGAGAGACAGAGACAGAGAGAGACAGAGTGAGTAGTATATAGGCAGTGAATAGTGCGGTTTGGAAATGTTCGCCCCACTTGACAAAATCTCTTGATGACCCCTACATTAGTTGTTACTTGTCAGAAATACGAT
>CM060321.1:48084548-48087110 GCA_030674155.1 Stramonita haemastoma | reverse complement strand
AACCAAACCACACCACACAACACAACACCATACAGCACCACACCACACCACACCACATCAAACGACATCACTCCATACGACACCACACAACACACCACATCACACCACACCATACGACACCACACACCGCACCACATCACACCACACCACACCACACCAACAAAACGAAGCCAAACCACACGAGAACATACCACACTGAACTAAACCAAACCAAACTTAACCCAACCTATTCAAAAATAAATATTGGAGAAACAGGTACGTAACAGACACAGATGTACAGACAAACATAAGGCCAGAAACAGAGAAGCAAATAGACAGACATGGAACAGATACAGATAATGAACAGACAAACGTGAGGCCAGAAACAGAGTAGCATGTAGGCAGACATGGAACAGATACAGATGTACAGACAAATTTAACATAAGGCCAGAAACAGAGTAGCAAATAGACAGACATGGAACAGGTACAGATGTACAGACAAACGTAAGGCCAGAAACAGAGTAGCAGGCAGACATATATACAGACAGATATGGAACAGGTACAGATGTACAGACAAACATAAGGCCAGAAACAGAGTAGCAGACAGACATATATATGGACAGACATGGAACAGGTACAGATGTACAGACAAACGTGAGGCCAGAAACAGAGTAGCAGACAGACAGATAGGTAACAAAACACAGATGCATAAAACATCAAGGTAAAAACAGAGTAACAAACAGACAGTTAACATACAGTACAGACAAACATAAGGCCAGAAATAGAGCAACAAACGGACAGACATGGAACAGTTATATACAGAGGTACGGACAAACATAAGGCTGAAAACAGAGTGGTAGAAAGACCGACAGACCGACCGACCGACCGACAGACAGACAGACCGACAGAGAGACAGACAAACAGATAGTCAGACAGATGGACACACAGACAGACGTAAAGACACACACAGACACACACACAAACACACACAGACAGAAAGACAGACACACAGACAGACACACAGACAGACCCAAAGACAACTGGGGATCATGCTTTGATCAAGTCTGGCCAAGAACACAAGCAAGGACTTCACACACACACACACACACACACACACACACACACACACACACACACACACACACACACACTCACAACACACACACACACTCACACACACACCACACACCACACACACACACACACACACACACACACCACACACACACACACACACACACACACACACACATAAGGACGCACTCGCGCGCGCACGCGCACGCGCACTAACTGAAGTGACGTCAGAAAGACACAGGGAGTCACAAAAGAGGATGGCCGGCTTCAAGTTGCAACAACTTATATCTCCCATTTCTGTCACAAAATGACTCACTTCGCCCGCTAGGAATAGCTGTAGGTGACACACAAGGTAATGGAGTCCTTGAAACGAAAATACAGCAGCGATTCGGACAGGAATGGAAACATGTCCACATTTAGTGTCGTCATAATAGCAAGCAGCCGATGAGCAGGATTATTTATGGCAGGTTCCATGATGAGAGAGAGATGGACAGATTCTGGCCAAGGTTTGTTTGTTGGTTTGGTTTGTTGTTTTGTTTGTTTTATTTGGTTGGGATTTTGTCCGTCAACCATGCTGCGCTTGTGGAGACGCTCTCTGCCCAAAGAAGAGAGCAGCCCGAATTTCACACAGAGGCATCCTCTGTGGCTGGAAGTGGTGTACAATACATTACAATACAGTTCAATGCAATACAACACAATACAGTTCAATACAATACAATGCAATAAAATACGATACGATACAGTACAATAAGATGCAATGCAATACAATACTACACGATACAATACAATACAATACAAAACAACACAATACGATACAATACAACACAATACGATACGATAAGAAACGATGCGATACGGTACAACACAATACAACACAACACAATATCATACAACACAACACGATACGATACGATACACTACAATAAATACAAAACAATATGATAAAATACAACACGACCCGAAACGATACGAAACGGTACGATACGATAAAAAAAATCGATGCGATACTATACAGTACTCTTCAAAATGACACAAAAACAGTACAATACGATAAGAAACGATACGATACGATACGATACGATATGATTCAAATGTAAGATGGTAAAAACAGAACCACTATCCCTCCAACTCCCATCTCACACTCGTCCGTTTTTTGTTGTTGTTGTTGTTTTTTTTTTATACATTTTACAAAACTTTAAGTCAAGGCAGATTTCTCCGCGTGAAATTCGGGCTCCTCTCCCCATGAAGAGCACGTCGCCACGAGAGCAGCGCCACCCATTTTTTTTTCTTTTCTTGTCGTAATATGTATTTGTTTCCCTATCAGATTGACTTTTTTTCTAACTAGAATTTTGCCTGGAACAACTTTCTTGCTGCCGTGGGTTCTTTTAAGTGCGCTAAATAATTTTGTGTAAAACACGGGACCTCGGTTTGTCGTCTTATCCAAAAGACTAGCACCCAGACCACCACTCATGGTCTAATGGATGAGGGCAACATTTTGTGCCTAAGCGG
>CM060321.1:48072048-48079548 GCA_030674155.1 Stramonita haemastoma | reverse complement strand
ATTAAATGAGATGACTGAGATGAAACAGGTGGTGGAAGAAAACAGAGAAGACATTGAGGATCTGAAAGAAGATAGCAAAACAATTTCGGACAGACTAGATCGACTTGAAAAAAATCTTGAACAGGTTGAACAGGATGCAAAAGCATGCAACATTATATTTTTTAATATTGAAGAAGACTTCAATGAAAACAGGGTCTCTAGTACTCAGATCATCACGGACCTCTTGAATTCTTTTGATTCTACAACCAGCTGGCATGAAGAAGACATCGTCAGAGCCTTTCGTCTTGGAAAACCTCGTACCCATGGAAGCAATCCTAGGCCAGTCTTGGTCCAGTTCAGCCGCTGGGCCAACAAAATGGCTGTCCTGGGGGATACTCATCTCAGAGATTACCTCAGATGGAACGGGATCAGTGTTGCTGCTGACCTGACGTCACGCCAAAAAGAACTGGTTGATTTTCATCGTAGTCAGGGAAAGATAGCCTACTTTTTCAATGGAAAATTACAGGTGAAAGAAAGACAAGTAGCACACACAAAGTCGTGGATTCCTGATCAACGAAACAGAAGGAATGGCGATAGGGACTCTGTGCTGGATACTGAGGACTGGCCATATACTCATCACAGCAGACAGGAAGCAGGACAGTTCACCAGAATACCACGTGGAAACAAAGGACAGTCAAGTAGATACTACTCAAGGTCCTCTTATCAACCAAGTTATGACACTACCACATCAGATGTGGTGAACAGAACTACATACATCAAAGAGTCCAGTCAGCAAAAATATGGTGCCTCAAGCCAGGCCAAGAACAGTTCCAGAGACTCTACTACTCTGCAGAGACAAATCACTCCAAGGCGTGATCCCAGCTGGAAGCCAACTGCCCCTGGTAACTCCACTTACAGCGAGGTGGCGAGAAATCCATCAACCCCGACATCAGAAGACTGGTGTTTGACAAGGACCAAAAGAACAGAGGGACCAGAAACAAATACAGAAGTCCAAGAGAACAGTCTGTCCCTAGAGAACAGAAAACCAGTGCTTCTCTTGTGCAGGACACTAACAGAGAGGACCAGACCAACAAGGATGATTCTGCTATGATGGAAAGAGGAGAGCAGATTAATAATGTTCAGGGCTATGTCAGTACCAGTGACAATGACAATGACATTACTGATGATGACGAGGCAAGCAATGACAGAACTGACAAGAACTTAGTAGACAATATGGGTGACATTCACTACCATGGGAATGACGACACTGACTTAGAACTAAACCACGACAAAACACCAGAAGTGATTAACACAGACCTTGACATACAGGCTGAGTTATCAAATCTTAGTAAAAAGGACAGGCGCACATCCACTGTAGTTGTGACTAAGGATGGGGATACACCAGAGAAGGATGCTGTGGTTGGACAGTCTAACACAAATACCAGCAACCCCATACCCCAAACACAAAGAATAGTTGTTGAAAACAAGCAAACTGAGGCAAAGAAGGGTAAGACTCACGATGCCTGTCTGTCATCATCAGGGAGGCAAGCAAGGCCACCTAGGCGTGCTGCCTCCCAGAAACAAGCAGGCACCCAACATAACACACAGGGGGCCTCACGCAGATCAGTTAGCCAGTCAAGCATCCTAGACTCTCTCAAACGAGTGTCAGTGGATGAACACTCCAAGGGGGGTGAAGGGAAGGTGGAAAAACAAAAATCTCATCCCAAAGGAGCCTCTGACTCCAGCAAATAGGACACTGGCCGGGCCACAATAAGTGATACCAATGCAAGTTATATCCAATGTCCCAACCATGGTGATGTTTGTATGCCCAAAGAGAGCCATAGTTCTGTTGTATATAATGTAAATAACACACAGCTTTGTTTCCTCAATTATAACGTTAATGGTTTGCTCCAGAAAGTAGATAACAGTGATTTCATAGATTTTCTTTTGATGCACGATTTTATTTGCTTAACAGAAACTTTTGTTACAGATAGTTTTGATTCATCACTTTTCTCTGATTTTGATATATTTACTTCAAGGGCTAAAAAATTGTCCCACCATGGAAGGTATTCTGGAGGGGTGATTGTCATGATTAGAAAGAAGTTTGCTTTTTTTGTTGAAAAGATTAACATTGATTATGATAATACAATTGTGATTAAGATCCACAAAAATATGTTTTCAACTGACAAACATATAATGTTAGTATGTACGTATATACCCCCTCATGATTCCATGTTCTGGACACTTCATCAAAATGGATATGGGATGGAAATGTTGGAACAATGTTTACTTGATCTGCAGGATTCAAATGATGACTTTTACCTTATGTTAATGGGCGACTTCAATGCTAGAACTTCAAATGGTAACTATTCATTTTGTGATGATATATTTTGATTTTGATGTAACAGATTCTGCCACTGATGATTTCTCAAGGAATTCTCAAGATAATAACACAAACGTATTTGGAAGACAACTTCTTGAAATCTGCAACATGTTTGACTGTATGATATTGAATGGTTTGTGTCAACCAAAATTTGATGATGGTTTTACATATATCTCACCTTCAGGAGCTAGCACTGTGGATTATTTTGTTGTTTCTTGCGAGTTGTTTCTAACTGTGAATATTGTTGCTGTTGATATAAAAAATATGTCTGAGTCAGATCATCTACCAATTGTTATGACAATTGACTGGAATATTGACATATTTGAAGATAGTGATATAGAAGAGATCAAAGAGACAAATATTGTAACAGAAAAACTTGTGTGGAAAGAGGATAAGAAAGAGGACTTCATTAGATCACTAAGTAGCAACATAATTCAAGAAAATATTAAAATTGCAATAGATTTACTAGACAGTGATGTAGATAATGGTTTAGATCTTTTTGTCCAATGTTTAAAGGAATCCAGCCAATGTATGTTAGTAAAAACTGTTAAGAGACAAAGAAAGCAGGCAGAATGGTTTGATGCAGAGTGTTATCAAGCTAAAAAGGAAACTAGAAAAGCCTTGAATATTTTTAGGAAACTAAGAAAAGATGAAGACAGACTTGTGTATGTCACAGCACGAAAAAAGTATAAAAAGTTATTAAAATCCAAACGACAAGCATTCAGAAAGCAAAAAGTAGAGTTTCTTGCCTCAAATATTTCTAACTCAGCTGTTTTCTGGAAAGAACTTAGAAGAATGGGCTGTAATGGTAAAGTTAAACTTAAAAACAACATTAAAACTTCAGACTGGGTAAATCATTTTAAAAATGTGTTTCAAAGCAATGAAACTTCGCATAACCAACATGCACACATTGAAGTTAATTTGTCTGAAGAGAGTGAACATGCATTAAACAAAGAGATATCTGAAGAAGAAGTAAATAGAGCTGTTCATAAACTGAAGGCTAGAAAAGCCAGTGGAATTGACGGAATTATGGCGGAAATGTTGAAAAATGGTAGCTGTGAGGTTAAAATGTTTCTTAATAAGCTTTTCAATACAATATTTAGCAAAGGCATATATCCTCATGTTTGGTCAAAGGCTGTGATAATCCCAATTTATAAGAAAGGAGATTTAGATAATGTAGACAACTATAGGGGAGTTTCACTACTAAGCATCTTATCAAAATGTTATACATCAATACTTAATGCAAGACTCTATGAGTGGCTAGAAAGTAATGATCTCATTTGTGAAAATCAGGCGGGTTTCCGAAAAAGATACTCTACTATCGATCAGATTTTTAACCTCTATGCAGTGGTCCAAAAATGTATGTCAAAGAAAGGTAAAAAGCTATATGTTGCTTTTATAGATTTTAAGAAAGCTTTCGATTCAGTCAGACATGACAAACTTTTTGAATGTATTGAAAGTCAAGGGATAAGAGGCAAGTTTTTTGCTGCATTATCGGCTATGTATATGTCGTTACTTTCATGTATTAGAGTTAATGATGAATTATCAGAATATTTTGAGTGCCCAATAGGGGTAAGGCAAGGCTGTGTACTAAGCCCTACATTGTTTACTATGTTTATCAACCAGTTGGCTAATCACGTAAATGAACAAGGCAGGCATGGAATCCAAATGCTGCCTGATATCTTTGAACTATCTATATTACTGTTTGCTGATGATATAGCTTTACTTTCAGCGACACCATTTGGATTACAGCAACAGCTAAATATTCTGCAAATGTACTGTGAAAATATGCAGCTAAATGTGAATATTGATAAAACTAAGGTAATGGTATTTAGAAAAGGGGGGTTTCTAGCAAAACATGAAAAATGGTTTTATAAGGGTGTTAAGTTGGACATAGTTAATCAATATTGTTACTTGGGTTTCACTTTTACGACAAAGATTAGTACAAAGTTGGGAACGGAAAACCTAGTAGTCAAAGGGAAAAAAGCAGTCATCCAGTTAAATAAAGCATTTAATAGATATAAAGAAATGAATGTAAGCACGTTTTTTAAGGTTTTTGATGTTAAAATTCAGCCTATTTTATTATATGCTTCAGAAATTTGGGGTTTAAGTAAAATGGACCATATTGAAAAAGTTCACATGTCAGCAAGTAAGAGGTTTTTAGGAGTTCCAATCAGAACACCAAATAAAATGGTGTACGGTGAATTGGGTAGGTATCCTCTGTATGTAAACTCTTATACAAATGTCCTTAGATACTGGTTTAAGTTACTACAAATGAGTCCAAACAGATTGCCATACAATGCCTACCAAATGCTATTGGAATTAGATAAAAATGGAAAAAATTGTTGGGTATCAGAAATAAGAAAAATTCTGTGTGAAACAGGATTTAACATTGTATGGCTACAACAAGGGGTTGGTGATGTAAAGGCCTTTTTACGCATATTCAAGCAAAGATTAGTAGACATGTTCACACAAGAGTGGCATGGAACCATAAGAGATAAAGAGAGATATGAAGATTATAGATCATTCAAAACTATCTTTGGAAAAGAAAAATATATCGACTTTATTGATACTTACTGTTTTCGAGTTGCTATTACACAAGTTAGATTAAATGTTTTACCAATTAATAATAACGTTTGTAGATATAGTGTTAGTGATCAAGAAAAGTTCTGTCCATTTTGTAAAACAAAATTTGAAAATGAAGCCCATTTTTTGTTCGAATGTTCAATGTACTCAGATTTAAGGGATAAGTTTTTATCTGAATGTAGCAACATACCATTGTCAGTTTTACTTACAACAGCATGTAGGGAACGAAGTCATTATCTATCCAGATATATTTTTCATTCTTTTAATAGAAGGAAGGAATTGTTATGTCAGAATATTCTTTAATGATAGGTGTGTTAAAGATTTGTATTGTTAGGTATGAAAGTATGAAAGTATTGTAATGTTGTCTATGGACCGATACCGAGTGTGGTGTCTGCTCCTTAACATAGCGATGCAGTGTAACATGAATGTTTTTCAAACTCTAAACTTGTTCCAGATAATATGGTTATTGCGATCACTCGTATGAAAGAATCTGATGTTGTTGTTTTTTTCATTTTGGATCACATTTTGCATACCAATCTACTGGTTTTCGAATTTCCTCATTCCCCCCAAGCTCCGTGTATTGTGGCCTAAGGCCGATGTACATATTAAAATTGTTTTGTTCAGTTCAGTTCAGTTCTCTCTCTCTCTCTCTCTCTCTCTCTCTCTCTCTCTCTCTCTCTCTCTCTCTCTCTCTCTCTCTCTCCTCCCCCTCCCTCTCTCCCCCTCTCCATCCCTCCCTTCCCTTTCTCTTCCCCCATCTCTCTCTCTTTCTCTCTCTCTTTGAAGAGAGAATAAAAACGATTGCAGCAAGAAGTAGCAGCGAGGATCAAGCCAGCGAAGACAAAAGATCGATACGCGCACAAAACAGGAAGCTAGCTGAAGACACCGACAGTCACAGAACACAGAACACAGACACAGAACACAGACAGTCACAGAACACAGACAGAGACACAGAACACAAACACAGAACACAGACACAGATCACAGACAGACACAGAGCACAGACACAGAACACAGACACAGAACACAGACAGTCACAGAAAACAGAACACAGACATAGACACAGATAACAGACAGACACAGAGCACAGACACAGAACACAGACACAGAACACAGACAGAGAACACAGACACAGAACACAGACAGACACAGACAGTCACAGAACACAGACAGACACAGAACACAGACACAGAACACAGACACAGACAGTCACAGAACACAGACACAGACAGTCACAGAAACAGAACACAGACACAGAACACAGAACAGACAGACACAGAACACAGACACAGAATACAGACACAGAACACAGACACAGAGCACAGAGCACAGACACAGAACACAGACACAGAACACAGACAGACACAGAACACAGACAGACACAGAACACAGACACAGGAACACAGATCACAGAACACAGACACAGAACACAGAAACAGAACACAGAACACAGACAGACACAGAACACAGACACAGAACACAGACACAGACAGTCACAGAACACAGACACAGAACACAGACAGACACAGAACACAGACACAGAACACAGACACAGAAACAGAACACAGAACACAGACAGACACAGGACACAGACACAGAACACAGACAGACATAGACACAGAACACAGAACACAGACAGACACAGAACACAGACACAGAACACAGGCAGACACAGAACACAGACACAGAACACAGACAGACATAGACACAGAACACAGACACAGACAGTCACAGAACACAGATCACAGACCACAGACAGACACAGGCACAGAACACAGACACAGAACACAAACACAGAACACAGAACACAGACACAGAACACAAACACAGAACACAGACACAGACCACAGACACAAAACACAGACAGACACAGATTACAGACACAAAAACACAGACGCAGGTACAGAACACAGCTGTACAACACAGACCCGGATTCCCTTCACCCAGGCCACGACATTAGCGGAGCGTTTTGCATCTATGAAGGAAGGACGGGTC
Source organism: Stramonita haemastoma (assembly GCA_030674155.1). Classification (NCBI taxonomy): domain Eukaryota; kingdom Metazoa; phylum Mollusca; class Gastropoda; order Neogastropoda; family Muricidae; genus Stramonita; species Stramonita haemastoma. Next base: position 48,072,605 of record CM060321.1, on the reverse strand, counting down.
ACATTGCCCAAGGACATCCTCCTGTAGGATGAACTGGCTGCAGAACTACCAACCATCCTTCTGGGCCTTCAGCATCCCAATGTTTCATCAGGATGTAGGTAAACGTGGCATGAAAGACACCAATATTTATTTATTTATTTATTTATTTATTTATTTATTTTCTTTATCCCACTTTTTATCATGGCAGATTTCTCTGCGTGAAATTCGGGGGCTGCTCTCCCCTTGGAGAGGGCGTCGCCACAAGTGCAGCGCCACCTTTTTTTTTTTTTTTTTTCCTTTTTCCTGTCTGCAACTGTATTTGTTTCCCTCTCAGACTGGGTTTTTTTCAACATAATTGTGCCAGGTACAACTCTCTTGTTGCCGTGGGTTCTTTTACGTGCGCTAAATAATGATGTGTAACACACGGGACCTTGGTTTACCGTCTCATCTCAAAGACTACCACCCAGACCACACCACTCATGGTCAAATGGATGGGGGAAAAGTTTTGGACCCAAACGGGATTTGAACCACCCCACACTCCGACCCGAACTTTTCGCTTTCTAGACAGGTGCGTTATT
>CM060321.1:48057048-48064548 GCA_030674155.1 Stramonita haemastoma | reverse complement strand
CTTAAATAAGTTTGTTTTAGAATCTCAGTTGTCATCCATTTAGGTTGTGTTGCATGCTTCACTCTTCGGGTTTTGAAAGGAGCATGTTTATCATAGACTGAGTTAAATGTTTCTAGCCAAAAATATATGGCTTTCTCTGGGTCTGTAAAGTTGTAAACATGATTAATTGAGGTATTTAGCAAGTCAGCAAGAAATTTATTTTCATCAAATTTAACAAATGATCTATAAGTGACTTCCTTGTGACCAGCTATGGGAATTTTTATTCCTTTTTGTTCCATGTGAAACAGGTAGGAAGGTGGTCACTGCAGCCACAGTTAGGAACACATATTTCTTTGATATTTTGCTTATTAGTTACATATACATGGTCAATGAGAGTTGCACTGGAGGAGGTTAAGCGCGTTGGTGTGTCAATAATTTGCGAGAGATTATAGGAATTTAATTTGTTTATCCACAAAGGGTGGGGTTTAAGTAGATTCATGTTAAAATCTCCCAATAGTAAAAGTTCTTTTGCATCCAAAGATGCTGCATCCATCATTATGGAAAATCTATCAACCCAATCAATTCTCTCAGAGGGATTTCTGTATATAAATCCGACAATAATGGGTTTACTTCGTTTGAGTTGTATTTCTAGCCATAGAGACTCTACTTGTTGGGTTTCAAGATGGTGAATACGTTTAAAGTTTATGGATTCATTTATATATACAACTATTCCTGTTGTTTTGGAGGAAGAGGGGTCTTTACGGATTGCTCTAAACCCAGGTATTTGGATTTCTTTATCAGATACTAAACTGGAAAGTCTGGATTCTGTAAATCCAAATAAATGAAATGGTTTATTTGAGTTGTGTAGGATACTATGTACATCAGCTAGCTTATTCAAAATGCTGTTAATGTTTAAATGACCAATACGTAGTCCATCTTTTTGTGGCCAGGTTTTCAGACAGGGAGCCATGTTGCTGAAAAGGTAGAGAAGAAGAAGGAGAAGAAAAAAGAAAAAGAAAAAAAAATCACTAAAACCCCGAATGATTCTAAAACGGTTTGAGGAAACGATATTTATCTACTTAAACTGATCAAGTAAATACAATGGAATGGATGATAAGTGAATATGCAATACAAAGCAATATATATTAATACGTATGATAAAACTATATCAGTTTTTGCTGCACAAGTTAAGAGGAGCAAAAAAAGTACTAATAAAAGTCTTGCTTTAACTGTTACCAGTTGAGATATATTATATCCTAAAACAGTTATCAGATATACCCAATATCCTCAGATCAGGAATATTGTTAAGTAGTCAAATCAGTCTTTTGGAACACTTTCTACAGGAGACACAACACGCAGAGAAATGTTTATGCTGTATTCCAATATCCAAGGCGAGAAAAAAAACAAAAAAACAAAAAAAAAAACAAAACAAACAAACAAAAAAAAAAAAAAAAAAAAAAAAACACCACTGTTGTGTCCCTTCCATCTGTCTTTGTCCATTTAAAATTAGACTCTTCAATTTGAAGGTTAGCACAACACAGCACAGAAGTCACTAAACACATCCATGGTTGTGAATAACTTCAGAATAATTCAGTTTGCAGGTTTGCAAAACACAGCACGGGAATCACAAAACACATCCCCTAACTTGGATAACCTTCAGTTTGTAGGTTTGCAAAACACAGCACAGGAGTCACTAAAGGCATTCACAATCTAGACGCATTCACAAAATCTAGGCATTCCAAAACTGTCACTAAACAGCACAGGAGTTATAGCACAGGTGTCACTAAATGCATTTACAATCTAGATGCATTCACAATCCTAATCGATCCAAACTGACACTGAACGCATTCACAATCTAGATTGTTCCGATAAAGTACCGTTTAGTACTAGTAAGACAAGTCATTTCAGCACAGCGTTTTTTTAGCACAGTAGGTATAGTGTTGAATGTTTCTGACAATTCTTAATATTTCATTTGCCGGCACCAGGTCCACAGAGGTATTCATCAAGGTAGAAAGGTTTATTTTCACAGGTAGTTTATATGCACACCTACAGACATACCCCCCCCCCCCCCACACACACACACACACTCAACACACACATGCACACTCGCAGGCACACATATATTCGCTCTAAACGCAAAACACACAAAAACACACTGATACGGGCGCACACACACACACACACACACACACACACACCACACACACACACACACACACACACATATACACACACACAACACATACACATGCACACACACACATAAAACACACACGAGCGTGCGTTCACATCGCCCATACACACACATACACACACGCGGCACACACACACACACACACACACACACACACACACACACACACACACACACACACACACAACACACATACATACTTACACACCTGAGGCACACACACATGAGGCACACACACATGAGGCAGGCACACACACACACACACACACACACACACACACACACACACACACACACACACACACACACACACACACACGCACACGGCACATACACACACACATGCAGCACACACACACACATACACACACACGCACACACACCACACACACACGCGCGCGCGCCCATACACACACATACATACACACAAGTCTAACATACATGTACATACATATAAAATATCATTTTAAAGGAAGGTTAGGGCAAAACAAAACCATAAACAGAGTAGTAGCTTATGTCTGTCGCATGTCTTTCTTGTCCAGAAACTCATACGGCCGGGACTGCATATATTTGGGGGGGAGGGAGGGGAGGCATAAAGAAGGGCCAAGGTGGAGGTGGAGGGGAGGGTACATCATTGAATACCATGGATAAGGGGGTCTTTTGGAAGAGAAATTTTGGTACCACATTTGAAAATCTTGGGTCTTGGAAAAAGGGTCTTCCGATTCTTTTTGCAATGGACGGTTGGAGAAGGGAAGTTGATTAGAAGGAGGGGTGGGAGGGGTATCTGGATTACCTGGTGAGTAGGATGATTTGGATAAATTCCTAGAGCTTGGTAAGGGAGGGAAACTATCGTCATATTGATCCTGATCAGAGCTCTGGGAAAGGGGAGGGGAGGAGTGACTATGAGGGAGTGAGGGGAGAGGTGCAGAGTGACTTTTGGGGGGGTCAGAGGAGGCCTGTGGTCGAGGCAACGAGTTCGGGCCGTTGGTAGGCCTTTGTTCGTATTGGTTGCGACCCCGTGGTGGGATGTGGGAGGAGGGTGGGATGTGGGAGGAGGGGGGGTTGTTAGGGCATAGGCCTAGTTGGGTGTGCTGGGGGTGGGACAGATGTGGTAAGGGAGGAGGGGGTAGTAGAGACGTTTTTCCACTGTCCAGCTGGCTTCTCCGTTGCCCTGCTTCTCTGCCTGAAGTTTCCGGCCTAGGTGGAAACAGATTGAGAGCCAGTCTTGCCGTGCCTTTCCTTGAGGGGTGGGTTGCGTCACCGTACAGGGCCAACCGAGGCGCTCCACTGGTTGTGGTGAAGACTGTAGAATGGTCGATGTACTTCACCCCCATGCTGTCACATGCCCGCTGTAGTTTTCTGTTGCTAGGGGCAATGACAGCATTGAGGATGTGACGGCCTCTGGCTGGTATGATGGCAGAGGCATGGAGTGTGGCTTTGGGGAAGGTGTGGCGGCATTGGGAGAGAAGGTTTCTCCATGTCGCAGTGCCAATGCCACCATCTTCGGACGTTGCTGGCAGCCGGCAGTCATTCACCCCAACATGAATGGTGGCACTCCTCACATTAGTGGCAGGTGGCTGCTGACTGAGCCACCCTGCTAGTTCCCGGATTGTTAAATCGGGGACACACACTTTCTGTGAGAAGCTGCCTGGGGGGGATGACCGGAAATGTCCACTCCCTGAATTGTGGAGTCGCCTAAAAGGATTTTCGAGGCATTGGGATTGATTAGGCCTATAGCTCTTTTGAGTGGATGGGTGGGGTCTTTGGTAGGAGAGGATTGGGGATCTTTATTAGGCTTAGTAGGGAGAGGGTCTTTTTTGGTGTGGAAGCAGAAGGATCAGTGGCCAGGGAGAGAGAGGGAGAGGAAACTTTCTGATCTGAGGGACAGTTAGGCTTTGGATGACTTTTTTTCTGTTTGGGGTTTGATTTGTTTGGGGGGAGTTTGGGTGAGGACACATTGCCTGAAGGGGTATGTTTTTGGGACAGGGTGGTTAGGTGGTCGATTTCAATTTTGAAAGATTGTCTGGCTTCCAGAAATGCAGCTCTGAGTGCTGTGATCTCCGCTTGTAGAGAATGTGTTACAGCTTCAAAATCTGCCCTGGAAATACAGTTTTCATGACAGCATGTGGAGTGAGGATCACTGTCACTGTCTGTCATGGTGGTTCTGTCACTTGTGGCTAGGCCTAGCTGTTGGTTGTGGCCAGCAGGGTGGAGGGGGGAGGTATTGTTTGTTCCCCTCAGTTGGCACTGAGCCATGGTGGGTCCACAAGGAGTGGGGGAGGAAGAGTTTGTCTCAGGGGTTACAGCATCAAGGGGGTGGGAGGGGGAAGGAGAAGGAGAGGTGGTGGTGGCTTGTTGCTCCGTGCTATGCTGACTACAATCAAGCATATCAGCAATAGGAGAAGAGGGCGAAGACAAGGGATGGAGGGTAGGACTGGAGGGGGAGAGTGAGGTAAGAGAAGTGTCCCCCTTCTCTTCAAGGAGGCCAGGTGTAGTAGGCCTAGTTGTGGTAGGCCTAGTGGAGACAACCGTCTGCTGGCTTGAGTCAATCTGTTGGCTTGAGTCCAATGATGGCTGACAGACGTCTGGTGTGTTAGCTAACACTTCCTCTTCAGCTGTACTTGAAGAGGTGTCAACAGAGGAGTGTTCCTCATCACATGCACTGTCTTCCTGTTGGTCCATGATGCACAGCCTATTCCTAATACTATCGCTTGATTGTTCTGCTTCACTAATGCATGCAATGTTTGTACTGTCTTCACTGGATGCTAAATAGTCCACTATGGAGCGAAGTTTCTTAAACTCATTGTCTATCCAGTCATGACAGCCCTTTCCTTGCACTAAAATTAAGTTGGTGGTATAGTAGATGTGTATTTTTAAGAGCTTGCCTTGGTCTGTGTGTATTTCTAGGGTTGACTGAAAAAGATCTGATGGGGTGGGGGATGTAAAGTCAATGTCATCTTCAGTATCATAAATTTCGTGCTTTGCTCTATATTCTGTCCATGTTGAATTGAAAATTGGGGGGGCATATTTTCCTACATATCTATGAAATAATGTATATCGCCAATGAGGCATGCGGGTGTGTATACATTCGAATTTTTTCTGGATAGAGTCTAATGTGTTCTGAATTTCTTCCAGTCTATGTGTGTTAAAAATATTGTCTCTTGTCATTGATCGAGTAGTCGGCCTCATGATGAAGTCTCTGTGTCCCTAGTGCCGTAAAGGTTTGTTTACAGATATTCAAGTAAAGCCATGGTTCCCCTACGGCCAAAGCCTAGCCCCTGACGGGGCATGGCAGCCGTGGGCTTGGCCTAATGAATTAACCTAGTGATGTACATTCATTTTACTTTGAAGCTATTGGTTAGGCCTACTGTATTCATTCTGTTTTGTTTTTGTTATTGATTTTTTCTCACATATTGATAAATATATCTGGTAAGCTTATATCTCAATGTGTATCATATTTTTAGGTAAAAAAAACAAAACACCTTACTTGTTGGAGATAAATAACATGTTCAACACCTCAGGAACAGCACAGAAGAAAACCGCACATGAACCACTATGCGATGTGATGTGAAAATGTGAAGATAGAAACACAATTAAAGCACAAATAAAAGCACAAAACTGATGTGAAATATACGGCAACACTGAAGACTAGGAAATAAACGGGAACACTGAAATAAACTGAAATAAACAGCACAACTGAAATAAACAGCACAACTGAAATAAACAGCACAACTGAAGCCGTAGGTGGAACGTCACGTCACGTTCCGCTTGGCTGCACACTGGAGCCCCTCTCGAATACGTCTTGACACTACGACGGTCGCGGAGAGAGAGAGAGAGAGAGAGAGAGAGAGAGAGAGAGAGAGAGAGAGAGAGAGGGTGAGAGAGGGTGAGAAGGGGGAGGGAGGTGACAGGCCCCATTCAGATTGTGGTGTGTTATTCATAAAGGTCACCGCTCATTAGAAAGGGGTGCACGTGAATATTGATTGACAGCACGGCATCTTCATCATAACTGCCTCTGTGTGTGTGTGTGTGTGTGTGTGTGTGTGTGTGTGTGTGTGTGTGTGTGTGTGTGTGTGTGTGTGTGTGTGTGTGTGTGGTGGGGAGGGGGGGACAGACACAGAGACAGAGACAAAGTGTTTGTGTGTGTGTGTGTGTATGTGTGCACGTGCACGACCACGTGGACACGAGTGTCACATACATCGTCACACTTGCTGCATCTCTCATCACATTAGGCCGCATATCTCACCACATTTGGTCACATCTCTCACCACATTAGGCCACATCTCTCACCACATTAGGCCACATCTCTCACCACAATAGGCCGCATCTCTCACCACAGAGGCCACATCTTTCACCACATTAGGCCACATCTCTCACCACAGACCCCACATCTCTCATCACAGACCCCACATCTCTCACCACAGAGGCCACATCTCTCACCACAGAGGCCACATCTCTCACCACAGAGGCCACATCTCTCACCACATCTCTCACCACAGAGGCCACATCTCTCACCACAGAGGCCACATCTCTCACCACAGAGGCCACATCTCTCACCACATCTCTCACCACATCCCTCGCTACAGAGGCCACACCTCTTGCAACACAGACCCCATCTCTCACCACATCTGTCACCACAAAGACCACATCTCTCACCACAGCTCTCTCCCCACATCTCTCACCACATCTCTCATCACATAGGTTACATTTTTTACCACAAGAGCCACCCCTCACAGACCGCATCTCTCACCACATCTGTCACGTCTCTCACCACATCTCTCACCAAACACCCCACCCCTCATCTCTCACCAGACACCCCACATCTCTCACCAGACACCCCACATCTCTCACCAGACACCCCACATCTCTCACCGCATCTCTCACCACATCTCTCACCACCACATCTCTCACCACATCTCTCACCAAACACCCCACCCCACATCTCTCACCAGACACCCCACATCTCTCACCAGACACCCCACATCTCTCACCAGACACCCCACATCTCTCATCAGACACCCCACATCTCTCACCAGACACACCACATCTCTCACTACATCTCTCACCACCACACCTCTCACCAAACACCCCACCCCACATCTCTCACCAGACACCCCACATCTCTCACCAGACACCCCAATCTCTCACCAGACACTCCACATCTCTCACCAGACACCCCACATCTCTCACCAGACACCCCACATCTCTCCCCGTATCTCTCCCCACATCTATCACCACATCTCTCACTAAACACCCCCACCCCACATCTCTCTCACTACAAGCAAGGCCGATCACTGATTCTCTGCGCGACACTTTCTGAGACAAGG
>CM060321.1:48021259-48037119 GCA_030674155.1 Stramonita haemastoma | reverse complement strand
ATATTTTGTTTACTGCCATCTTGGTCTTTTATTTTTTGACCCAACACACTTCTCTGCCCAGTCCTTTTCGTCTGTTAGTATTGTGTCCATTGGTCCTGCCAATTGCTGCTTATTCTTTTATTTCTGTTTTCGCTCATCTAATAAACGTCAAGGGAGGCTTGGAGCTTTATTTTTGTCCATTCTGTACTTGTTAATTACTGAAGGGATCTTCTCTTGGTTTAAAGTTTAGTTGATTTTATTTTTATGTGTTGTTACTGTCCATCATTGTTTTTCTTTTGTTTTAACCGCTGTAGTTGTCTTTTTCCCATCTTTAATCCTGTGATGTAGTGTGTTCTACCAGGTACCACGTGGCACTGATCAAAGATTGGACTGGCCTGTGTTGCTGAAAAAGGCTGAAGACGGACCAGCCTGGGATGGAGAAAACTGTCGACCAACGCGTCCGTCATCAAGGCACTGATGATATGATAACAGAAAGCAGAAAAAAACAGAAAAAGCAGATAACAAAAAAAACTGAAGTACCACACCATTAGCTGCTATGACAGTCATGTCCAACAGAATAGAAAATCGGGAACCTTTCATTTTGTTATCATAACTACCTGAACTAGTTTCTGCCTTTGTACGATGTATTTCTTTGTCTGTCGTCGACTGTGCCTGCGGTTTTCTGTCTGAATTGTCTTTCCTCATTTGTATGATTGTGCTTTTGTCCTGCTCTGTCGATCTTTCTCTGAGCCTGTTATTTATTTTGAAAATGCTTCATTACTGTTTGGTAGAATCTGTGTTTGCATAGCTGTCTTTTATCTTGTGCTCTTTTCTGACTGTCTTGGCATAACACTGGAAAACAAAAATAAAAATCGCCACGAGGTCACAGCAGCCGGGTCAGCTGAATCATTGCTGTTGTTTTTAACTGCATAATACTTGATGATGTGTATGGTATAGCATTAGGATTCATCAACTTTGCGAGTACTTAACAGGGATCTACTCTGCACTTAAAAAAAAGAAAATATGCTCTGGTGTCAATCAGACCCAGAGACTCGGACTTGCAGTGCTGGTCAAGTTGTTTATTTGAACACTCAGTAGGGCATCTGTAACGAGTTTGCTGCTCAATGTTGTGGTCCCAGTCTTCCTTTTGAACCCATAAGTTTAGCTCGAGTCAGGGCTGGCTAGATTTAAATTAGGCAAAAAAAAAAAGCTACTTTTAGGATTTTAACCCACTACCTAACAAGCAAGAATCCAATCGACTACCTTTTGCGCTATGGCAGTTGGCTAATTGGCTAATCACACACACACACATACACATACACACACACACACACACACACACACACACACACACACACACACACACATATATATATATATATATATATATATATATATATATATATATATATATATATATATATATATATATATATAATTCTAACGTTTGCTGATTTTTGTATCTTTTCGAAATGTGTGGTCTTTCTTTGTCTGATCAGGTACAAGAAGAGCCGAGAATAATTCAAGTGTTACCAGTCTCTGAATGATGGAGAGCATTCACTGTGCCAAGGTCAGTACACCAGAACCGCTAAATCCAACACTACAGTCTCTGAATGATGGTAAGCATTGCCCCTAATAAAGTTAACACATTTGAACAGCTCCAGTCATGTCCAGTGCCATCAAAAACAGAATGATGGGTCATGGGAATCATCGTCTGTGCTTAAGTCGGAACATCGCCGTCGCCGAGAACACCACCGCCGTCGCCAAGGAGAAACCACCGTCGTTGCCGAGAACACCACGTCGAAGAGAAAAACACCACTGTCGAAGAGAAAAAGACCACCGTCGGACGATACCGCCGTGGGGGGACGGGGAGGGATGGCATTTTTTTGTTGCTGTCAAGAGATTAGTTTAGAAAATATTCTTATCCCAAGAGAACATTCATGACAACTAGGATTGAAAATGATGTCCTGTTTCTTTTTATGAGAGTGGTTTTTTTTTCTTTTCTTTTTTTAATCAATCGGATCAAATGGTCGGGTACATTTTGATTGGCAGCAGTTTATTTTTCCATAAGCTTCAGGGTGTTTTTGTTGTGTTTTTTTTTAATGAATAAGATAAGTTTCAGAAATTCCTGGCAATGTTTTGTGACCAATTTTTTACCGAGCTTTTAGTAGTTGGCATTTTGCTTTTTTTGCTTTATTTTTTTAGATGAGCCGGATTTATAATCCGCTGAGACAACATTATTGCTGAAATGAACCCCGTAGGGCTAGCAAATATTTATCATGCTTCCCGTACCTACCTCTTTTTATTCATTTGGTTTTTTATAGATCGGACTAAATAATTGTTGGAAAAGACTTGTCATTATGCCTCTTGATGCCTTTATCAATCCGTGTAGGACAGGCATTCATATGTGCTGCTTTTGTGAGTGGAAAGTGCAGTTACATAGATGATGGGTGCAAGTACTAAAGCGTAAGGAATGGCAATGATTATGTGTGTATGGTTTTAGCAGGATCATTGATACTTTAACAGTATTGTGAACCGATATAAGTGGTGATCTACCTCTAGTCATCATTCCTGATTTTTTTTGTTCAGTAAAGAGAGAGAGAATTTGATTTAATGGCTGCAAGTTGCTGTTTTTAGATAGTAGCGTGTGTGGGCGTCTTATAATTTTCAATAGGTCTGTGTGTGTGTGTGTGTGTGTGTGTGTGTGTGTGTGTGTGTGTGTGTGTGTGTGTGTGTGTGAGAGAGAGAGAGAGAGAGAGAGAGGAGAGAGAGAGAGAGAGAGAGAGAGAGAGAGAGAGAGAGAGAGAGAGAGAGAGAGAGAGAGAGAGAGAGAATGGCGTGGTGATGAGGAGGGGACAATCCCCTTCAGTAGGAGACGTTATTCTGGGGTAAGGGTGTTTGGAGAATGGGTTAGCATGGAAGTGAGAATTCGTGGGGATTGAAAAAATAGAGGGCGACTTATAGTGATATATTTTTTAAAATGTTTTTGTTTTTTTAACTGTATTTTTTTGAAATTCAGTTAGGGTTTTCTGGGTTAAGCCTTTTTAATTGGATTTAACGCCGTGAGGTTCTAGGCTTGATTCCCAGCCTTCCATTTTTTAATTAAATCTCGAAAGAACCCACGACATTAGAAAATCGGAAAGAGCAGGGAAGTACCTCCGACTATCCTGTCAAAATTGGTAGGTTGAATTTACAACTCTATCCTCAAAGCTGGAATGTGGCTATCTAAATGGTGAGGTCGCATACGCAAAAACTGAAACAATTAGGTAAACTTTGGAGCTCAAGCTGAGGAACGGAAATGAGAAGAAAACGTATTCAAGTCTTTGGTATGACACTGCTTTGCTGACAGCAGAGCTGGAAATTTGTGATTAAAGGATCTCAACACGGAAGTACAACAGCGCCTTAGCAGTTGATAGGACCAGTGATTTAAAAAAAAATGGAATGAAGATCCACATCATTGTGTCTACAGCTAAGTACCAGCAATATTCTATATGCTGCTGTGTCCACATGCTTTCTAACACAGACCAGTCGAAGGACTGGCAACCCTTCCCCTTTTTTGCATGCTAACAGTTACCGTTCATATTAATCCTAACCTTTACTCTAACCTTGGCCCGTCATGTGGACACACAAGCAGGTAGAATACATGTTACTAGCTGACACAATGGCAAATAAAAACATTTCTTGTGAGTTGGGGGTGGTGGTAGAAGTTTTGGGAAAGATGGGCTAGGAAAGAGGGGGGGGAGGGGTAGGATGGTTAGAGCTATGGGAGTGGGGGAAGAGATACGACTCTGTGGTGTGTGTGTGTGTGTGTGTGTGTGTGTGTGTGTGTGTGTGTGTGTCTTGTCTTGTCTTGTCTTGTCTTGTCTTGTCTTGTCTTGTCTTGTCTTGTCTTGTCTTGTCTTGTCTTGTCTTGTCTGTCTGTCTGATTGTGCCTGTGCCTGTGTGTGTGTATGTGTGTGTGTGTGTGTATGTGTGTGTGTGTGTGTGTGTGTGTGTGTGTGTGTGTGTGTGTGTGTGTGTGTGTGTGTGTGTGTGTGTTTACATATTTATGTTTCCATGAGCTTTGGATAGATGCTTTGTACTGCATTGACCACTGGTATTTTTTCTGAACTTTTGAATTTTTTTTTTGTTTGCGATGAAACAGCTGCTGAAAATGATATGGTTCTGTGGTAGTCACAAGATCGGCCAAGTTGTTTTAAGTTTACACAGCAGGCAAATTTTTACGGATGTACTGTTGTAGATTTTACATTGTAAATTGATTACATATTTATTTAGAGATTTGTAAATGAGAAAAATCAAACGGATTGGTGTTAATGGGACACAAGTGTGTCCACGCATGTATGTATGCTCATGTGTGCACCAATCTAGATTTTACACCAACACATCTTTATGCTATATTATAAGTCCAGTAGCCCAGAAATGTGCCTGTATTTAAAAAACAACAACAACAAAACATATCAAATGTCAATTAAAAAGAAAAAATGCCATAGGTTGTATGATGGTATGGAAAGTGTTGGGGAGAAGGGGTATTTTGTCATATGGCATCAACTGTGAAATGAATAACAAACCTGGTCATATGATTGTCAGTGATATTGTGAGTTGATGTGGGTGGCAAATCTGTGTATTGATCAGAAGATCAATACACAGATTTGCTGGAGGATTGATAGCAGGTTTTACACCAACATAGTTTACAGAAATCAAAGACCAATGGTATATGATTTTAAGTATAGTAGCGGATAAAGTGTGCCTATGTGTTTTGTTGTTATTATTCTTGTTGTTTTTAGATAGTTTTATAAAGTAGCAAGTGTCAAATGTAAATGGAACAAAGACAATCTTGTAATATGATTACCATCGATTCAAATGTGAAATGAATAACAAACCTATTCATGTGATTGTCAAAGATATTGAGTTGCTGGTGGCAAATCTGTGTATTGGTCTTCTGCTGGAGGATTGATGGCAGGTTTTACACCAACATAATTTGCGAAAAATAAAGACTAATGGTATATGATTTTAAATATAGTAGTGGATAAAGTATGCCTGTATGTGTTGTTGTTTTTTAAATAATAAGATACATTGTTTTACAATATAGAAAGTATCAGGAGGGCTTTTTATCATTCAAAAAAAAATTACGTCAAATGTAAAAGGAACAAAAGCAATCTTGTCATATGATTACCATTGATTCAAATGTGAAATAAGAAACCTGATCACGTAATTGCCAGTAGTAGCGTGAGTTGATATTGGTGCAAATCTGTGTATTGATTTTTGCTGGAAGATTGATGGCAGATTTTACACCAACATATTTTATGGAAAATGTATGTGAAAGGGAAGGTACGAGATTTTAAGCATAGTAATGGATAAAATGTTTTGTTTTACTTGTTTCTTTTCTTTTTAATATCAAATGTAAATTGACAAAAAAAATGAGGCATACTGTATAATGTGAAAAGTAGGCTAGGCAGAGGTTTTCTGTTTTTGTTTGTTTAAATTGCGTCATTTAAAAAAAAAAGATAAATGTGGTCATGTGATTGCTATTAATGTTGGTGGCAAACCTGTATACTGATCTTCTGCTGGAATACTGTTAGATTTTACACCACCACATAATTATTAAGGAAAAATGAGACTAGTGGTAAGGGGTGATTTTTCTTTTTTTCTGTTTGTTAGTGGTTTGTATTTTGATGAGATGAAGTGTGATTTGACGAGAAACATGCCGATTGTTTGCATAATAGCGTGAAAAGTGTGTGGGGATAGGTCTTATCATTTTCTTTTTTTTCTTTTTTTTAATAGTATCAAATGTGAAAACAAAACAAAAGCTGATGTGGTTGCCATTATATCTTTCATGAAATGATGTAGATGTTGGTGGCAGAGCTGTTTACTGATCTTCCACTGGAAGGTCAATGTTAATTTTACATAATCTTCTACAAAAACTGTTTGTGAAAATTTTAATGCTGTGATTTAAGTTTAGTGGTGAAGAATAGTAGTGCAGAAAGTGTACCCCTGTATTTTTTTTTCTCTTTTTTCTTTTTGCTGCTTTTCTAATGATTGGATCAGAATATGTTATGAAGAAAAATGTAGTTTTTGGTATAATGGTGTGGGAAGTGTGGGGGAAGACGGGGCCTTTTTTATTAAAAAAAAAAGCAAATCAAATTAATGTGAAAATCAAAACACACCGAGTTTTATGATTGCCATTTTAATTTTGTGAAATTACGTCACTTTTTATTAGTGACAGGTCTGTGTACTGATTTTCCAAAGGAAGATAAATGCAGATTTAAATCATAGTCTATGTAAAATATATGTGAAAGATGAATGCTTTGCTTTGATGATTAGTACTGTGATGGGAAAGTGTAGCCATGTTTTTCTCCTTTTTTTAACGAAATAATCGGATGAAATCTACATAAGCAGAAAAACATCTTAGTTCCTGTGAAACTCTGTGGAAAGTGTGTGGGGAGAAGGGGTCTTTTTTTCAAATCATGAAATGCAAAACCATAAGCATCAGATTGTGAGTTGATGTTGGTCCAAATCTGTGTAAATATAAAAACATTTGATTACATATTTTTATATAGAGATTTGTAAATGTTTGAGAAAAATCAAAAGCTGTCATAGTAATGGTGATAAGGGACAGAGAGTGCACATATATAGATTTGTAAATGTTTGAGAAAAATCAAAAGCTGTCATAGTAATGGTGATAAGGGACAGAGAGTGCACATATATATGAATGCACATGTGTGTACCAATCCAAATTAAACACCAACACATTTTTATGCTACATTACAAGTCTAGTAGGGTAAAGTGTGCCTGCAATTTTTTTATATATTAAAACATATCAAATGTAGATTAAGAAGAAAAATTTAATATAGGATGGTATGGAAAGTGTATGGGGAGAATGGGTATTTTGCCATTTTGCTTCAATCGTGAAATGAATAACAAACCTGGTCAGATAATTTTCAGTGATATTGCGAGTTGATGGGGGTGGCAAATCTGTGTATTGATCTTCTGCAGGAGGATTGATGGCAGATTTTACACCAACATAGTTTACGAAAAACACAGACTAAAGGTATATAATTCTAAGTATAGTAGTGGATAAAGTGTGTCTGTGCTTTCTGGTTCTTTTTTTTAAATAGTTAGATAAATTAATGTTGTTTAATATAGAAAGTTTGTCGGGAAGCTTTTTCTATTTTTCTTTTAAAAAATTACATCAAATGTAAAAGGAACAAAACAACCCAGTAATATGATTACCATTGATTCAAATGTGAAATAAATAACAAACCTGGCCAAGTGATTGGCGATAGTATTGCACATTGGTGGTGCAAATATGTGTAATGATCTTCTGCTGGAAGATGGATGGCAGGTTTTACACCAATATATTTTACTAAAAATGTATGTGAAAGGGAAAGTATGAGATTTTAAGCATACTAATAGATAAAATTTAATATGCTTGTTTTATTTTTCTTTCATTTACATTTTTTAACATAATAATTATATAAAATGAAAATATACAAGAAAAATTAAATGTACTGTATAATTTAATAAGGAAGTTTGTTGGGGAGAGGTGGTGTTTAAAAACATTAATGCATTAAATATGAAAGAAAAATAATGTGGTCATGTTGTTGCTAATGATTGTGGCAAATCTGTATACTGATATTTAGCTTGAAGAGGGACAGCAGATTTTGCACCAACACTTCTTACATAAAAAGTATGTGGAATACTAAAGGTAAACAATTTGTCAGTATAGTAACGGGTAAACTGACTTTTTCTTTGTTTATTTGGGGTTTGTATTTTGATAATGAGATCAAGTATGGTTTGACGAGAAACATGATAGTTTGTATAATTGTGTGAAAAGTGTGTGGGGAGGTGTTTTATCAGTTTATTTTATTTTATTTTAAATCACATCAAATAGGAAAACGAAATGGAAGCTGGCGTGGTAAATGCCATTATGTATTGCATAAAATGATTTTAGATGGATGTTGGTGGCAGATCTGTTTACTAATCTTGTGCTGGAAGATCGAAACATATTGTACTCCAACATCTTTGGCAAAAACTGTGTGAACATGCTAATGCTGATTTTAAGAATAGTAGTGAAGAAAGTGTACCTGTGTATTTTCTTCTGTCTCCCTCTCTCTCTGTCTTTCTGTCTCTGTCTGTGTGTCTGTATATCTGTGTGTGTGTGTGTGTGTGTGTGTGTGTGTGTGTGTGTGTGTGTGTGTGTGTGTGTGTGTGTCTCTCTCTCTCTCTCTCTCTCTCTCTCTCTCTCTCTCTCCCTCCCTCTCTCTCTCTCTCTCTTATTTCTTTCTTTCTTTCTTTTGCTGTTTCTTTTTTTAATGATTGAACCAGAATGTAAATCTTGAAGAAAAATGTATTTTTTTGTATAATTCTGTTGGAAATGTGGGGAAATAGGGGAGCCTTTTTTTTCTTTTCTTTAAATTTATTTTTCAAGCAAATTACCTCAAATATGAACATGAAAATATACCCCAGTTTTGTCATTGTCATTTCAATTGTGTGAATTGACATCACTTTATACTCAGGACAGGTCTGTGTACTGGTTTTCCACAGGAAGGTGCATGCAGATTTTACACCAACATGTTGTATGTAAAATATTATGTGAAAGATGAATGTTTTGCTTTGGTGATTAGTACAGTGGTGGGAAAGTGGGCCCATGTTTTGTCCTTTTTTAAAAGAAATAATCGGATCTAATGTGCATTGGCAAAAAGTCTTAATTCCTGTGAAACTCTGTGGAAAAGGTGTGTGCAGAGAAGGGGTCTTTTTGAAATCATCAAGAATCGCAAAACCAAAAACTGGTCCTGCAGTTGATTTTGTGTGAAATAAATAACCTTTGTATACCATTGACCACTGGTATTTTTTTCTGGACTTCCAAAGTTTGTAAGTTTACATGGCAGGCACATTTTTTACTAATGTACTGGCGTAGATTTTTACATTGTACTTTTATGAGATGAAAATATAAAGACCGTTTATTACATATTTATACAGAGATTTGTGGGACATGTGCTTTCATATATGAATGCACATGTGTGCACCAAGCCATTTTTTACACCAACACATCTTTATGATATATTATTAGTCTAGTAGTGGGTAAAGTGTGCTGGATTTCTTTTAAGAAACTATACCAAATGTCAGTTAATAAGAAAAATGTAATAGGTTGTATGATGGTATGAAAAGTGTTTAGGGAGAAGGGGTATTTTGTCATTTCGCATCAGATGTGAAATAAAAAACCTGGTCATATAATTGTCAGTGATATTGTGAGTTGATGGTGGTGGCAAATCTGTGTATTGATCTTCTTCTGGAGGATTGATGGCAGGTTTTACACCAACATAGTTTGCAAAAATAAAGACTAATGGTATATGATTTTAAGTATAGTATTGAATAAATTGTGCCTGTGTTTTGGATTTTTTTAATGAGATAAATTAATGTTGTAAAATGTAGAAAGTTTGTCAGAGGGTTTTAATTTTTTGTTTCTTGATAGGAACAAAAACAATCTTGTCGTATGAATATCATTGATTCAAATGTTAAATAACAAATCTGGTCACGTGATTGCCAGTAGTATTGCGTGTTGATGTTGGTGCAAATCTGTGTATTGATCTTTTGTTGGAAGATGGATGGCAGATTTTACACCAATATATTTGACTAAAAATGTCTGTGAAAGGAACAGTATTAAGTTTTAAGCATAGTAAAGGATAAAGTGTGCCTTTTCTTTTTTTCATTAATTTTTCTATGAAATAATATCAAATATAAATTGACAAGAAGATTAAGCTTTCTGTATAATGAGAAAATTGTGTTAGGGAAACGTCTGTGTTGTTTGTTTTTTTAATCGAATAAAATGTAACAGAAAAATAATCCGGCTATGGGATTGCTATTGATGTTGGTGGCAAATCTGTATACTGATCTTATGCTTGAAGATTAATGGCAGATTTTATACAAGCACAGTTTACATAAAAGGTAATGTGGACGACTAAAGGTAAAAAAAGGTCAGTATAATAGTGGGTAAACTGTGACTGCTTTTTTTCTTTGTTCATTTGTGGTTTATATTTTCATACTGAGATTACATATTTGACCAGAAACATGTGAGTGTTTGTATAATGGTGTCAATATGAAAAGTGTGTTGGGCGGGGGGGGGGGGGTATCATTTTTTTTTTTTTTTAATTGAAATCACGTAAGCATTTTCTTGTTTTGAAATTGCATTTTAAAACAATTGTGAAATCCAAAGGACAACTGGTGTCCTAAAACCCATTATATTGCATGAAATGATTTTAAATGTTGGTAGCAGATCTATTTACTGATATTCCGCTGGTAAATTGAAGCACATTTTACACCACCTTTTATAAAAGGTATTTGTGAACATGCTAATGTTGTATGATTTTAAGTATTGTAGTGAAGAAAGTGTACCTGTGTGTTTTTCTTTTTTCGGCTGATTTTTGTTTAATGATTGGACCAGAATGTAAATTATGAAGAAAGAGTTCATTGTATCAGGGTGCTGCCAGTATTGGAGAAGAGGGATTCTTTTTTTTTTTAAAAGCAAATATCAAATATGACAATGAAAACATACCCCATTGCCACTTAAACTGAGTAAAATGACTTCACTTTGTATTGACAGGTGGGTGTACTGATTTTCCATAGGAAGATAGATGCAGATTTTACACCATGTTGTATGTAAATGTAGATCTATGTGAAAGATGAATGCTTTGTTTTGATGATTACTGCAGAGGTTGGAAAATGTGCCCATGTTTTCTTTTTTTTCAAGAACTAATCAGATCAAATGTACATAAGCAAAAAAAAAAATGTCTTGGTTTCTGTGAAACTGTGGAAAGAAACTGTGAGAAGGGGCCTTTTTCAAATGCTATGAAATGCAAACCTGGTCCTGTAGTTAATGTTGTGTGAAATAAGGCTTTGTATACCACTGACCTCTGGTAATATTTTTTCTGAACTTTTGAAGAGTTATTTTTTGCTTGTGATGAAACACCTGCTGAATATGATAGGTTCTGTGGTAATCACAAAATTGGCCAGAGTTTTAAGTTTACATAGCCGGCAATTTCTTTTTTACTGTGGTAGATTTTACATTGTACGCTTAGGGATGAAAATACAAAGACATGTGATTACATTTTTATATAGAGATTTGTAAATGCTTGAGAAAAATCAAAAGCTGTCATAGTATTGCTGCTAAGGGACACGAGTGTGTGCACACATATAGGCATGCATATTTGTGCACTAATTCAGATTATACACCAACATATTTTTATGCTATGTTACAAGTCTATTAGCGGGTAAAGTGTGCCTGAAATCTTTTTTTTTTTTTTAAACCATATCAAATGTAGATTTAGAAGAAAAATATAATATATAATGGTATAGAAAGTGTGTGGGGAGAAGGGGTAATTTGTCATATCCCATCAAATGTGAAATGAATAACAAACCTGGTCATATGCTGGTCAATGATATTGGAGATTTTGTTGTTGCTGTTGTTGTTGTTGTTGTTTAAGTGATATTGAGTTGATGTGGGTGGCAAATCTGTGTATTGATCTGCTGGAGGATTGATGGCAGGTTTTACACCAACATAGTTTACGAAAAGTAAAGACTAATGGTATATGATTTTAAGTATAGTAGTGGATAGTGTGTGTGTGTGTGCGTATGTGTGTGTGTGTGTGTGTGTGTGTGTGTGTGTGTTGTGTGTGTGTGTGTGTGTGTGTGTGTGCGTGCGTGTGTGTGTGTACGTGTGTGTGTGTGTGTGTGTGTGTGTGTGTGCGCGCGCGTGCGCGCGTGTGTGTGTGTGTGTGTGTGTGTATGTGTGTGTGTGTGTGTGTGTGTGAGTGTGTGTGTGTGTGTGTGTGTGTGTGTGTGTGTGTGTGTGTTTAAATAATGAGATATATTGATGATGTATAATGTAGAAAGTTTGTTGGGAGGGTTTTTCTTTTTTCTTTTTCTTTTTAGATTACATCCAATGTGAAAGTAATAACAGCAATCTTGTCATATGATTACCATAGGTTCAAATGTGAAAGAAATAAGAAACATGGTCACGTGATTGCTAATATTGCCAGTTGATGATGGTGCTAATCTGTGTATTGATCTTCTGTTGGAAGATGGATGGCAGATTTTACACCATGACATTTTACGAAAAATGTATGTGAAAGGGAAGTAATGAGCTTTTAAGCACAGTAATGGATAAAATGTGCCTTTAATTTTTCTTTCATGAATTTACTATGAAATAATATCAAATATAAATTGACAGGAAAAATTAAGCGTGCTGCATGAGGAAATTGTGTTATGAAGAAGTCTGGGGTTTTTTTGTGTTTTTTTTTTTAATGGCATCAAATGCAAAAGAAAAATGTGGTCATGCGATTGCTATCAATTAAACTGTTGGTGGCAAATCTGTATAGTGATTTTCTGCTTGAAGATTTACA
Source organism: Stramonita haemastoma (assembly GCA_030674155.1). Classification (NCBI taxonomy): domain Eukaryota; kingdom Metazoa; phylum Mollusca; class Gastropoda; order Neogastropoda; family Muricidae; genus Stramonita; species Stramonita haemastoma. The sequence continues at coordinate 48,024,742 of CM060321.1, read as the reverse complement.
GCAGATTTTACACCAACACAGCTGACATAAAATGTAGGGGTAAACTGTGACTGTTTTCTTTCCTTTTGCTTATTTGGGGTTTGTATTTTGATAATGGGATTATGATTTGACCAGAAACAAGGGAGTGTTTTAATGATGGTGTGTGTGTGTGTGTGTGTGTGTGTGTGTGTGTGTGTGTGTGTGTGTGTGTGTGTGTGTGTGTGTGTAGGGGGGTTATCATTAATTTTTCTCTTTTTTTGAAATCGCATAAGCGTTTTCTTGTTTTGAAATCGCATAAAAAATTGTGAAAACCAAACGAAAATTGATGTCGTAAAAACCATTATATATTGCATGAAATGATTTTGAATGATATTGGTGGCAGATCTGTTTACTAATCTTCCGCGGGAAGATTGAAACAGATTTTACACGAACAACTTTGACAAAAACTGTTTGTGAAAATGCTAATGCTATATAATTTTAAATATTGTAGTGAAGAAAGTGTACCTTGTATTTTCTTTTTTTGCTGGACCAGAATTTAAATCAGAAAGAAAATAGTTCATTGTATAATGGGGTGACAAGTGTGAGGGAAGAGAGGGTCTTTTTTTAAAAGCAAATATAATCAAATTTGAAAATGAAAACATACTCAAGTTTTGTAATTGCCATTTAAACAACGTGAAATGACTTCATTTTATATTGAGAGGTCAGCGTACTGATTTTCTACATGTTTTATGAAATATATGTAAAATATGAATGCTTTGCTTTGATGATTACTACAGTGGTGGGAAAGTATGCCAATGTCTGTCTTTTAAAAAAAAAGAAATAGATCAAATGTATACTGGCAAAAAAGTCTTAATTCCTGTGAAACTTGTCTTGTGATGAAACAGCTGCTGAAAATAAGGTTCTATGGTAATCACAAGATTGGCCAGAGTTCTTATATAGCAATTTTTGTTTAATGATGTACTGTTGTAGATTTTACATTGTAGGCTTAGGGATGAAAATATAGACATTAGATTACAATTTATATAGAGCTTTGTAAATGCCTGAGATAAATCGAAAGTTGCCATAGTAATATTGTTGAGGGACACGAGTGCACGCATGTATGTATGCACATGTGTGCACCAATCCAGATTTTACACCATATCTTTATTCGATACTATGAGTATAGTGATGGGTAAAGTGTGCCTGCATTCTTAAAAAAAACACACAACTACATTCAATGTCGATTAACAAGGAAAATGTAATAGGTTGGACGATGGTATAGAAAGTATGTGGGGAGAAGAAGTATTTTGTCATATCCTTTTAAATGTGAAATGAATAACAAACCTGGTCATATGATTGTCAATGATATTATGAGTTGATATAGGTGGCAGATCTGTGTATTGGTCTTCTGCTGGAAGATTTGATGGCAGACTGTACACCAACATATTTTACAAAAAATAAAGACTAATGGTAAATGATTTTAATTATAGTAGTGTGGATAAAGTGTGCCTGTCGAGATAAAAATGAGATAAAATCAATGTTATATAGTGTAGAAAGTATCGGAATTTCTTTTAAAAATTACATCAAATGTGAAAGTAACAAAACCAATCTTGTTATATGATTGCCCCATTTATTGAAATGTGAAAGGAATAACAAACCTGGTCACGTGATTGCCAATAGTATTGCGAGTTGATGTTGGTGTACATCTGTGTATTGATCTTCTGTTGGAAGATGGATGGCAGATTTTACACCAACATATGTATTTAGAAAAGTGTTTGTGAAAGGGAAGCTATGATCCATGAGATTTTAAGCATAGTAAAGGATAAAATGTGCCTGTTTTGTTTTTCTTTTATCATTGTAATAAAATAAAATTACATCAAATGTAAATTGACAAGAAAAATAAAACATACAGTATAATGTAGAAAGTACTTGGGGAGAGGTTTTCTTTAAAAAAAAAATTTTTTTAATCACATCAAATGTGAAAGAAAGAAATATGTTGTAGATTTTACATTGTACGCTTATGGGATGAAAATATAAAAACATTTGATTACATATTTATTTAGAGATTTGTAAATGCTTGAAAAAAATCATGTAAGCACACGTGTACACCAATCTAAATTTTACACCAACACATCTTATTCTCTATTGTAAGTCTAGTAGTGGGTAAAATGTGCCGTCAAATAAGAAGAAAGTTATAGGTTGTATGATGATATGGAAAGTGTGGGGAGAATAAATTGGTATTTTGTCATAACACAGCAAATGTGAAATGAATAACAAACCTGGTCATATGATGGTCAGTGATATTGTGAGTTGATGTTGGTGGCAAATCTGTGTATTGAACTTCTGCTGGAGGATTGATGGCAGGTTTTACACCAAAAAGTTTACAGAAATTACAGACTAATGGTATATGATTTAAGTATAGAAGTGGATAAAGTGTGCCTGTGCTTTTTGGGTATTTTAATGTTGAAATAAATTGTTGTATAATATAGAAAGTCCGAGAGGGTTTTTCTTTTTTTAATTTAAATCGCTTCAAATGTAAATGGAGCACAAAATATATCCTTATCACAATTAATTCAAATGTGAAATAACCTGACCACATACTTGCCAATAGTATATTGAGTTGATGTTGGTGCAGATCTGTGTATTGATCTTCTGCTGGAAGATGGATGGCAAATTTGACACCAACATATTTTACGAAAAATGTATGTGAAAGGGAAGGTATGAGATTTTAAGCATAAAGTGTGCCTATCCTGTGTGTTTTGTTTTTCTTTTACCCTTTTCTTATGGAATGATATCAAATGTATATTGAAAAAAAAAATTAAGCGTGCAGTGTATCGAAGAAAGTGTGTTGGGAAGGTTTTCTTTTCTTCTTTTTTTAATCGGCATCAACTGTGAAAGAAAAAAATATGAGCATGTGATTGCTGATGTTTGCAAATATGTGTACTGATATTCTGCTGGAAGACTGATACCAGATCTTACACCAACAATTTGTCAGTAAAGTATAACTTTTTTTTTTGTTATTTAGGGTTTGTGTTTTGATAACTAGATCAAGTATGATTTGACGAGAAACGTGCGATAGCTTGTATAATGCTGTGAGAGTGGAGAGGTTTTATTATTATTATTTTTTAATCCCATCAAAATGAATACTGGTGTTGTGATTGCCATTATATACTGCATGAAATGATTTTAGATGCTGGTGGCAGATCTGTTTACTGATCTTCCACTGGAAGATCAATGCAGATTTTACACCAACATTTCTAACAAAAACTGTTTGTGAAAATGTTAATGCTATATGATTTTCAGTATAATAGTGAAGAAAGTGTACCTGTGTATTTTTTTGCTGCTTTTTGTTTTTTTTAAATGATTGGACCAGAATGTAGATCATGACGAAAAATAGTTTTGTTTAATGGTGTAGTAAGTGTGCGGGGAGATGGGGCCTTTCTTTCTTTTTTTTTTTTTTAAAGCAAATCACATCAAAAGTGAAAATGAAAAGATACCCGAGTTTGGTGATTGCCATTTCAATTA
>CM060321.1:48005806-48013659 GCA_030674155.1 Stramonita haemastoma | reverse complement strand
TGTGTGTGTTGTGTGTGTGTGTTGTGTGTGTGGTGTGTGTTGTGGTGTGTGTGTGTGATTTTTTATTTTATATTTATGTTTCACATGAGCTTTGGATGGACGTTTTGTACACCATTGACCACTGGTATTTTTTCCGAACTTTTGAAAAAAAAAAATGTGCTTGTCGTGAAACAGCTGCTGAAAATATGGTTTTGTGGGTAGTGTCAAGATTGGCCAAATTTTTAAAGTTTACACAGCAGGCAAAATTTTACTGATGTACTGTTGTAGATTTTACATTGATATTTGATTACATATTTATATAGAGATGTGTAAATACTTGAAAAAAAAATCAAAAGTATTGGTGTTAACGGGACACAAGTGTGTGCACGCATGTATGTATGCTTGCTCATGTGTGCACCAATCCAGATTTTACACCAACACATCTTTATGCTCTATTATAAGGCTAGTAGCCCGTAAAGTGTGCCTGTATTTAAATGACAACAACAACAACAAAACATGAAATGTCAATTAAAAAGAAAAAAAATGCTGTAGGTTGTATGATGGTATGGAAAGTGTTGGGGAGATGGGGTATTTTGTCATATGGCATCAACTGTGAAATGAATAACAAACCTGGTCATATAATTGTCAGTGATATTGTGAGTTGTTGTGGGTGGCAAATCTGTGTATTGATCTTCTGCTGGAGGATTGATGGCAGGTTTTACACCAACATAGTTTACAGAAATCAAAGACCATTGGTATATAATTTTAAGTATAGTAGTGGATAAAGTGGGTTTTTTTTTTAATAATGAGATAAATTGTTTTACAATGTTAGAAAGTGTCAGAGGGTTTTTTTAATTAAAAAAATTACGTCAAATGTAAAAGGAACGAAAACAATTTTGTCATATGATTGCCATTGATTCAAATGTGAAATAACAAACCTTGTCACGTAATTGCCAGTAGTAGCGTGAGTTGATGTTGGTGCAAATCTGTGTATTGATCTGTTGTTGGAAGATTGATGGCAGATTTTACACCAACATATTTTATGGAAAATGTATGTGAAAGGGAAGGTACGAGATTTTAAGCATAGTAATGGATAAAATGTTTTGTTTTACTTTTTAATTTTTTTTAGTATCAAATGTAAATTAACATGAACAATGAGGCATACTGTATAATATGAAAAGTAGGCTGGGCAGAGATTTTCTGTTTTTGTTTGTTTAAATTGCATCTTTAAAAAAAAGAAGAGGAGAAATATGGCCATGTGATTGCTATTAATGTTGGTGGCAAACCTGTATACTGATCTTCTGCTGGAATACTGTTAGATTTTACACCATCACATAATTATTAACGAAAACTGAAAGAGGAGTGGTAACGTGTGACTTTTTTTTTATCTTATTATCATTATTATTTTTTTTATTAATGGTTTGTATTTTGATGAGATGAAGTATGATTTGACGAGAAACATGCCGATTGTTTGCATAATTGTGTGAAAAGTGTTTGGGGATAAGTCTTATCATTTTCTTTTCTTCTTTTTTTTTTTAATAGTATCAAATGTGAAAACAAAACAAAGCTGATGTTGTGATTGCCATTACATCTTTCATGAAATGATTTAGATGTTGGTGGCAGAGCTGTTAACTGATCTTCCACTGGAAGATCAATGTTAATTTTACACCATCTGGTAAAAAAACTTTTTGTGAAAATTTTAATGCTGTGATTTCAAGTTTAGTAGTAGAAAATAGTAGTGGAGAAAGTGTACCCGTGTATTTTTGGAGAAAGTGTACCCGTGTATTTTCTTTTTCTCTTTTTCTTTTTGCTGCTTTTCAAAGGATTGGACCAGAATATAGATTATGAAGAAAAATGTAGTTTTTGGTGTAATGGTGTGGGAAGTGTGGGGGAAGAGGAGGCCTTCTTATTTAAAAAAAGAGAAGCAAATCACATTAATGTGAAGATCAAAACATACCTGAGTTTTGTGATTGCCATTTTAATTTTGTGAAATTACGTCACTTTTTATTAGTGACAGGTCTGTGTACTGATTTTCCAAAGGAAGATAAATGCAGATTTAAATCATAGTCTATGTAAAATATATGTGAAAGATGAATGCTTTGCTTTGATTAGTACTGTGATGGGAAAGTGTAGCCATGTTTTTCTCCTTTTTTTAACGAAATAATCGGATGAAATCTACATAAGCAGAAAAACATCTTAGTTCTTGTGAAACTCTGTGGAAAGTGTGTGGGGAGAAGGGGTCTTTTTTTCAAATCATGAAATGCAAAACCATAAGCATCAGATTGTGAGTTGATGTTGGTCCAAATCTGTGTAAATATAAAAACATTTGATTACATATTTTTATATAGAGATTTGTAAATGTTTGAGAAAAATCAAAAGCTGTCATAGTAATGGTGATAAGGGACAGAGAGTGCAGATATATATGAATGCACATGTGTGTACCAATCCAAATTAAACACCAACACATTTTTATGCTACATTACAAGTCTAGTAGGGTAAAATGTGCCTGCAATTTTTTTTTTATTAAAACATATCAAATGTAGATTAAGAAGAACAATTTAATATAGGATGGTATGGAAAGTGTATGGGAGAATGGGTATTTTGCCATTTTGCATCAATCGTGAAATGAATAACAAACCTGGTCAGATAATTTTCAGTGATATTGCGAGCTGATGGGGGTGGCAAATCTGTGTATTGATCTTCTGCTGGAGGATTGATGGCAGATTTTACACCAACATAGTTTACGAAAAACACAGACTAATGGTATATAATTCTAAGTATAGTAGTGGATAAAGTGTGCCTGTGCTTTCTGGTTCTTTTTTTAAAATAATGAGATAAATTAATGTTGTTTAATACAGAAAGTTTGTCGGGAAGCTTTTTCTATTTTTCTTTAAAAAATCAAATGTAAAAGGAACAAAACAACCCAGTAATATGATTACCATTGATTCAAATGTGAAATAAATAACAAACCTGGCCAAGTGATTGGCGATAGTATTGCACATTGATGGTGCAAATCTGTGTAATGATCTTCTGCAGGAAGATGGATGGCAGGTTTTACACCAATATATTTTACTAAAAATGTATGTGAAAGGGAAAGTATGAGATTTTAAGCATACTAATAGATAAAATTTAATATGCTTGTTTTATTTTTCTTTCATTTACATTTTTTAACATAATAATTATATAAAATGAAAATATACAAGAAAAATTAAATGTACTGTATAATTTAATAAGGAAGTTTGTTGGGGAGAGGTGGTGTTTAAAAAAATTAATGCATTAAATATGAAAGAAAAATAATGTGGTCATGTTGTTGCTAATGATTGTGGCAAATCTGTATACTGATATTTAGCTTGAAGAGGGACAGCAGATTTTGCACCAACACTTCTTACATAAAAAGTATGTGGAATACTAAAGGTAAACAATTTGTCAGTATAGTAACAGGTAAACTGACTTTTTCTTTGTTTATTTGGGGTTAGTATTTTGATAATGAGATCAAGTATGGTTTGACGAGAAACATGATAGTTTTGTATAATTGTGTAAAAAGTGTGGGGGGAGGTGTTTTATCATTTTATTTTTATTTTATTTTAAATCACATCAAATAGGAAAACGAAATGGAAGCTGGCGTGGTAAATGCCATTATGTATTGCATAAAATGATTTTAGATGGATGTTGGTGGCAGATCTGTTTACTAATATTGTGCTGGAAGATCGAAGCAGATTGTACACCAACATCTTTGGCAAAAACTGTGTGAACATGCTAATGCTGATTTTAAGAATAGTAGTGAAGAAAGTGTACCCGTGTATTTTCTTCTGTCTCCCTCTCTCTCTCTCTCTTTCTGTCTCTGTCTGTGTGTCTGTATATCTGTCTGTCTGGATTGATGGTAGATTTTACACCAACATAGTTTACAAAAAGTAAAGACTAAAGGTATATGATTTTAAGTATAGTAGTGGATATTGTGTGTGTGTGTGTGCGTGCGTGTGTGTGTGTGTGTGCGTGTGTGTGCGTGTGTGTGCGTGCGTGTGTGTGTGTGTGTGTGTGTGTGTGTGTGTGTGCGTGTGTGTGTGCGTGCGCGCGCGCGTGTGTGTGTGTGTGTGTGTGTGTGTGTGTGTGTGTGTGTGTGTGTAAATAATGAGAAAAATTGATGATGTCTAATGTAGAAAGTTTGTTGGGAGGGTTTTTCTTTTTTCTTCTTTTTATTTTTGAATTACATCCAATGTGAAAGTAATAACAGCAATCTTGTCATATGATTACCATAGGTTCAAATGTGAAAGAAATAAGAAACATGGTCACGTGATTGCTAATATTGCCAGTTGATGATGGTGCTAATCTGTGTATTGATCTTTGGAAGATGGATGGCAGATTTTACACCATGACATATTTTACGAAAAATGTATGTGAAAGGGAAGTAATGAGCTTTTAAGCACAGTAATGGATGAAATGTGCCTTTAATTTTTCTTTCATGAATTTACTATGAAATAATATCAAATATAAATTGACAGGAAAAATTAAGCGTGCTGCATGAGGAAATTGTGTTATGAAGAAGTCTGGCTTTTTTTTTTTTTTTTTAATGGCATCAAATGCAAAAGAAAAATAATGTGGTCATGCGATTGCTATCAATTAAACTGTTGGTGGCAAATCTGTATAGTGATCTTCTGCTTGAAGATTTACAGCAGATTTTACACCAACACAGCTTACATAAAATGTAGGGGTAAACTGTGACTGTTTTCTTTCCTTTTGCTTATTTGGGGTTTGTATTTTGATAATGGGATTATGATTTGACCAGAAACAAGGGAGTGTTTTAATGATGGTGTGTGTGTGTGTGTGTGTGTGTGTGTGTGTGTGTGTGTGTGTGTGTGTGTGTGTGTGTGTGTGTGTGTAGGGGGGTTATCATTTTTTCTCTTTTTTTGAAATCACATAAGCATTTTCTTGTTTTGAAATCGCATAAAAAATTGTGAAAACCGAACGAAAATTGATGTCGTAAAAACCATTATATATTGCATGAAATGATTTTGAATGATATTGGTGGCAGATCTGTTCACTAATCTTCCGCAGGAAGATTGAAACAGATTTTACACGAACAACTTTGACAAAAACTGTTTGTGAAAATGCTAGTGCTATATAATTTTCAATATTGTAGTGAAGAAAGTGTACCTTGTATTTTCTTTTTTGCTGGACCAGAATTTAAATCAGAAAGAAAATAGTTCATTGTATAATGGGGTGACGAGTGTGAGGGAAGAGAGGGTCTTTTTTTAAAAGCAAATATAATCGAATTTGAAAATGAAAACATACTCAAGTTTTGTAATTGCCATTTAAACTACGTGAAATGACTTCATTTTATATTGAGAGGTCAGCGTACTGATTGTCTACATGTTTTATGAAATATATGTAAAATATGAATGCTTTGCTTTGATGATTACTACAGTGGTGGGAAAGTATGCCAATGTCTGTCTTTTAAAAAAAAAAGAAATAGATCAAATGTATACTGGCAAAAAAGTCTTAATTCCTGTGAAACTTGTCTTGTGATGAAACAGCTGCTGAAAATAAGGTTCTGTGGTAATCACAAGATTGGCCAGAGTTCTTATATAGCAATTTTTGTTCAATGATGTACTGTTGTAGATTTTACATTGTAGGCTTAGGGATGAAAATATAGACATTTGATTACATATTTATATAGAGCTTTGTAAATGCCTGAGATAAATCGAAAGCTGCCATAGTAATATTGTTGAGGGACACGAGTGCACGCATGTATGTATGCACATGTGTGCACCAATCCAGATTTTACACCATATCTTTATTCGATACTATGAGTATAGTGATGGGTAAAGTGTGCCTGCATTCTTAAAAAAAACAAACTACATTCAATGTCGATTAACAAGGAAAATGTAATAGGTTGGACGATGGTATAGAAAGTATGTGGGGAGAAGAAGTATTTTGTCATATCCTTTTAAATATGAAATGAATAACAAACCTGGTCATATGATTGTCAATGATATTATGAGTTGATATAGGTGGCAGATCTGTGTATTGATCTTCTGCTGGAAGATTTGATGGCAGACTGTACACCAACATATTCTACAAAAAATAAAGACTAATGGTAAATGATTTTAATCATAGTAGTGTGGATAAAGTGTGCCTGTAGAGATAAAAATGAGATAAAATCAATGTTATATAGTGTAGAAAGTATCGGAATTTCTTTTAAAAATTACATCAAATGTGAAAGTAACAAAACCAATCTTGTTATATGATTGCCCCATTTATTGAAATGTGAAAGGAATAACGAACCTGGTCACGTGATTGCCAATAGTATTGCGAGTTGATGTTGGTGTACATCTGTGTATTGATCTTCTGTTGGAAGATGGATGGCAGATTTTACACCAACATATATATTTAGAAAAGTGTTTGTGAAAGGGAAGCTATGATCCATGAGATTTTAAGCATAGTAAAGGAGAAAATGTGTCTGTTTTGTTTTTCTTTTATCATTGTAATAAAATAAAATTACATCAAATGTAAATTGACAAGAAAAATAAAGCATACAGTATAATGTAGAAAGTACTTAGAGAGGTTTTCTTTTTCAATTTTTTTTTAAATCACATCAAATGTCAAAGAAAGAAATCTGTTGTAGATTTTACATTGTACGCTTATGGGATGAAAATATAAAAACATTTGATTACATATTTATTTAGAGATTTGTAAATGCTTGAAAAAAATCATGTATGTATGCACACGTGTACACCAATCTAAATTTTACACCAACACATCTTATGCTCTATTGTAAGTCTAGTAGTGGGTAAAATGTGCCGTCAAATAAGAAGAAAGTTATAGGTTGTATGATGATATGGAAAGTGTGGGGAGAATAAATTGGTATTTTGTCATAACACAGCAAATGTGAAATGAATAACAAACCTGGTCATATGATGGTCAGTGATATTGTGAGTTGATGTTGGTGGCAAATCTGTGTATTGATCTTCTGCTGGAGGATTGATGGCAGGTTTTACACCAAATAGTTTACAGAAATTACAGACTAATGGTATATGATTTAAGTATAGAAGTGGATAAAGTGTGCCTGTGCTTTTTGGGTATTTTAATGTTGAGATAAATTAATGTTGTATAATATAGAAAGTCCGAGAGGGTTTTTCTTTTTAAAATTTAAATCGCTTCAAATATGTAAATGGAGCACAAAAAATCCTTATCACAATTAATTCAAATGTGAAATAACCTGACCACATACTTGCCAATAGTATATTGAGTTGATGTTGGTGCAGATCTGTGTATTGATCTTCTGCTGGAAGATGGATGGCAAATTTGACACCAACATATTTTACGAAAAATGTATGTGAAAGGGAAGGTATGAGATTTTAAGCATAAAGTGTGCCTATCCTGTGTGTTTTGTTTTTCTTTTACCCTTTTCTTATGGAATGATATCAAATGTATATTGACAAAAAAAATAAGCGTGCAGTGTATCGAAGAAAGTGTGTTGGGAAGGTTTTCTTTTCTTCTTTTTTAATCGGCATCAAATGTGAAAGAAAAAAATATGAGCATGTGATTGCTGATGTTTGCAAATATGTGTACTGATATTCTGCTGGAAGACTGATACCAGATTTTACACCAACAATTTGTCAGTATAGTAAAGTATAACTTTTTTTTTTGTTATTTAGGGTTTGTGTTTTGATAACTAGATCAAGTATGATTTGATGAGAAACGTGCGATAGCTTGTATAATGCTGTGAAAACTATGAGTGGAGAGGTTTTATTATTATCATTTTTTAATCCCATCAAAATGAATACTGGTGTTGTGATTGCCATTATATACTGCATGAAATGATTTTAGATGCTGGTGGCAGATCTGTTTACTGATCTTCCACTGGAAGATCAATG
>CM060321.1:47998306-48000806 GCA_030674155.1 Stramonita haemastoma | reverse complement strand
GGCCCTAGAGAGGGCAGGTACCCATTAACATCTGGGTGAACTGGGGGGACTGTAGTAAAGCCAAGGCGCATAAACGGTTACCCATCCGATTGGCAACCACGCTCTACACTGCTTAACATTGGCTGGGGGAAAGCGAGTGATCTGATACATACATACATACATACATACATACATACATACATACATACATATATATATATATATATATATATATATATATATATATATATATATATATATATATATATATATATATATATATATTATATCTGTATCTATATCCAACACATACATGCACGCTGGTGTCGTTTTAGACATCAACCCCGAAGTCGGGATGCACCTACATTAATGGTGGGCAAAAACGGTTGTATATACAAAACAATTCAGTATTGGTAACTTCAAACCTCTAGCAACCCCCCCCCCCCCCAAAAAAAAAAAAAAAAAAAAAAAAAGAAAAAGAAGAAAAAAAAAGAAAGTGAAACAAGCAACAAGCAACAAAACTACTCCTTATTTGGTTCCTGAAGTTCTTGTAGAAGCAGTATTACCAGAGAATTATGCACACTTTCCAGTTGTTTTTGTTGGCTGTCTGTTTTTACACCAAACCACACATGCATAAACAAATAATAATATACAGACGAATCAGCCACCATTATGCACTGATTTGGCCGCTGGGTTCGAATCCCAAAAGAGGCATAGAGATTTTTCGGACTACGGCCGGCTCCTATTTCAGAGTGAATGTGCTGTGGGCTCAGTGGGAAGACTGGGACTACACATTCGAGCTTCATCCACTTTACAGATGCGATTCTGAGAGTGTTGCTCAAGTTACCTGACCAACACTGCAAGTGTATGTATCTCTCCGGTCTGGTTGACGCCGAGATGCGTTATGATAGAAAGCCTAGAGTACAGCACTGTTCAGGAGTCTCCACGCATACGCACTTCCAAAACAGCAATTGTAAACCAACCTCATCAACAGTATTATAAAAGAAAATTGTCTATGATTCGGCGGCCCTGGTCGCTCTGATCTCATGGTAACCTAAGTTACGGTTTCCCCGTACGGTTCTGTCTGTACCTGTGGTGAATTTGTGTCCAAGCCAGGGGATGGAGAATCACGGAAGAAGGATGTTGGAGGGATGCAGTCGCCACCCCGGGTGGGCGCCTCACTCAGTCTGGCTCCGCGACTGAGCTGTTGCTACTGTCCGTAAGGGGATGAGTAGGGGGTGTCCTGCGTATGTTAGCTCAGAAAAGGCACCATTAAACACCACCAATGTGACCCAGCAGCTGTGCAGGTTCCCTCTGGCTGGTGGTCCCGCTGCCGCCTGACATTGTTAAGTTCTCTAGAGACTTCTTACATTGATGATGCGATGTACCAAATCTGGCTATGGCTGGAACTGAGAGGAGAGACTGAGATGAGTAAAGTAAGAACAGCAGAGCAGGAATGTCATAGAAGATGAGCGCCCCCCCATCTCCACCCCCACCCCAAAACAAAAATAAAAACAAAACCAAATCAAACAACAACGAAACAAACATAAAAACACCCATCTCCAAGGCAACCCAAACAAACAAAACATACACGGAAGGGTAAACAATAAATCCTGATGATCAAATCATGTTGTTTACAACCGTAACGTATCGACGGGTACACATATGTCTCTGTCTGCATCTTCTAAAGACAGCACGCATACACATGTATATGTGACCCTCTGCCTGCTCATCCTGTGCGCTCTCTCTGTCTCTCTCTCTCTGTCTCTCTCTGTCTCTCTCTCTGTCTCTCTCTCTCTGTCTCTCTCTCTCTGTCTCTCTGTCTGTCTGTCTCTATTCACACACACACACACATACACACACAACACTCACACTCACACACACACACACACACACACACGCACACACACACAACCCCCCCCCCACACACACACACACACATACACACACACACACACACACACACACACACACACACACACACACACACACACACACACACACACACACACACACACACAACACACACTGTCACGGGGACTGTATTTTGAAATAGACTTTTCCAATACGATGGCCCGAAAACTAATTCAATTCATGCTCGGGAAACATCTGGCAAAGATAGACAATTTTCGCTTCCCTGGCATTTTGACAAAAATGGACAATTTTCGCTTCCATGGCCTTTTTGCAAAGAAAGTTGTTTTTCTTTTTCTTTCGCTGTTTTTCCTCCTTCTCCAGTAAAAGAAAGAGAGAACCTAGGTTATGAAGTACTGACACGCAAACACGTAGGCGTACCCGCTGTTAGCTCAAAATGCACGCCCGCACACGCAAACACAAAGACTGAAATGCGTCCTTATAAAAAGGCATACACATAATCATGCGTGCGCGCGTGTGCACGTACGTGAGTGTGTGTCACCTAACACACACACACACACACACACACACACACACACACACACACACATACACACACGCATACACACACGCGCGCGCGCGCGCATACACGCACATACTCATATGCATA
>CM060321.1:47988306-47993306 GCA_030674155.1 Stramonita haemastoma | reverse complement strand
CTTTTACATCATGTGGCTCCTTTTTCATTTTTTGTTCTCGTTTCAATTTCAAATTCTTTTATTTCGAAGATAATAAATAAGAACTCATACTGGTTGGGTTTTTTAATTTTTACATTCAGTCCTGGTGTGTATGACCTTGTAAGTTTTGTCATCTATTCCCACTTGAACACAATGGCCTTCTGTCTTGATAGGTGGAACGAATTTTAGATTGTATGCAAGGTGTTCTCTGTGTGTTGGTGTATTGAACCTCTGTTTATGGTTTCTCTCCCAAGGTTTCAAAATGGTGTCTGGTCTGAATCAAGTATGAGCAGTGTTACTTGTTCTGATAGGATCAAACTCCATCAAAATGTCTTTCAAGTAGATAGGTTGCCTTTTATAAATGTTGAAACTGACGAGTGTGTGTGTGTGTGTGTGTGGAGAGAGAGAGAGAGAGAGAGAGAGAGAGAGAGAGAGAGAGAGAGAGAGAGAGAGAGAGAGAGAGAGAGAGAGGAGAGAGAGAGAGAGAGAGGAGAGAGAGAGAGGAGAGAGAGAGAGAGAGAGAGAGAGAATGTCGGTGGGCCCCAGTTTCAATATGTCAGGCATTCATGTTGAGTGAATTCAACCATGAGACAATCATTACTAGCTGCCATAAAGCACTTGCCATTGTTTTGCAGTTTCGTTTATATTCGCACATTTATAAAATTTGTATGATATTTAAAAAAAATATTGTTTTCTTTATATAACGGTAAACCTGACTTTTGTATTGGTTTAAATGGGTTTATCCCCACAACTTGGCACATTTGAGTGATTCCTCTTTTTCTGTGGTTAATTTAAGCTTTATTGACAATGTTGTCGTAGTTATTGCCATCAGATTTATGTGGAAAAGAACAATTTTCATTTCTTTGCTGTTTGGTATTGTTGCTACTACAGTATGCTATTTCACAAGGTTTAAACCCAGCTGACATTTCATCAACATTGCCATCAGAAAGCATAGGGGGAAAAGAAACAGTTCTTTCTTCTGTACATTGTTATGTTGCTGCACTGTTTTTACACTGTTGCTGCATTGCTGCTGCACCATTGCAGTTTGCTTGGCTCTGATGAAAAGAAAATGGTTGAACTGAAGGCAGCAGTAGGCTAATGTGAAAAACCACATGGCCAGAACATTAAATTTAGGGGACCGTTTTCAGCCCTCACCAGAACACCCTGTGTTTACGTGATCTGAGGAAGAGAGGGTGTCTGTCTGCCTTGTCTGTGTTTATTTAGTCCATGGGCTGTGCCATTGGAGAGAGAGAGGAGAGAGAGAGAGAGAGAGAGAGAGAGAGAGAGAGAGAGGAGAGAGAGGAGAGAGGAGAGGAGAGAGAGAGAGAGAGAGAGAGAGAGACGAGAGAGAGAGAGAGAAGAGAGAAACAGACAGACAGACAGACAGACAGAGACAGACAGAGATAGACAGACAGACAGAGACAGAGACAGACAGACAGACAGACAGAGAGAGAATGAATGAATGAATGAATGAATGAATGAATGAATGAATGAATGAATGAATGATCTTTATTTTTCAAGGGTAACAGAATAATTATTTACATTTTCTTTTTCATGGGGCCCTTGCCCTGATTATGGAATAGCAAAGCAAACTCTCTCTCTCTCTCTCTCTCTCTCTCTCTCTCTCTCTCTCTCTCTCTCTCTCTCTCTCTCTCTCTCTCTCTTCTTCTCTCCTCTCTCTCTCTCCTCAAGATTTAATATCCAATGAGCTGAAAATTGCTTTCTTTCACATTCTCATAATTATGCTGACTTATAGACGCTGGGCAACCCTTTAAAGTTTATTCATAAACACTTTACACAAAACCCTTGCAGCACAGTAAAACATATTTTGTAGACAAAATTGACGTCATATTCCAAAGCAGACATGGACAGGGAGGAGATTAAAAATAGGGCCATCTCTAAGACAGCAACAACCCACATGACCTTTCAGAGACAGCAACCCTCGTAGAATCATCCTCACATCAATATTGACTTCACTCACACATCAGCATCAATGCCACCTGTGCAGAGCTTATCTTTTGTTTAGTTTGATTCACGTGAGCACAGGAAATGCTTCGATTTTAAGATGATGAAATCATTCTCTTCTTCTTCTCTTTTCGTCTCTGCCTTCCGTTACCAGGTGGGGAGAGTAGTATAGGGTCTTCACCTTTACTTGTAATTTGGCAGGCAATCTGCCTGCTTGCCTCAGCCAACTCTTCCAACTTCAGAATTGCTTTTTTCATCGCACAGGTTTCGTGCTATGTTTCCATAACCCACCCACATGAAATTATTATTGAATTTTTAATGTGCGTGGCTGATCTGCATTTCTACATGCATGTCAGGAATTAAAGCACTGGCAGTTGACCTGGGAGATGGTAAAAATTCCCACCTTTAAATCGCCAGTCACCACCACAGAGATTCAAACCAAGAACTCCGTGGAACCATAGGATTGAAGTTAAATGGTATTGGTCGCTCAGTTATGGCATGGGTCTGGTGATTAAGTAAATAACAAGGATCCCTGTAAAACAGAGATATTTATCTGAGGGTCTGAGACTTACTGGGGTAGAAGAAAATTAACACATAAATAGTACAATAAGATGTAAAAAAACAACAACCGAAAACAACAAAACAACAACAGCCCCTCACCCTCCCCCCCAAAAAAAAGAACAATTTTTTAAAAGTACATAACAATAATATGACGGTAACAACAAGAACAATAGTAATAGTAACATGTTCTGCATTCTTCTTCATATATGTATGCAGGTTGTTTGATTTTTTTCGTTCTTCGGCTAGCCCTCATAAGTTCACCAATGGCGAGAAATATGTATGTGACTGTTAACCTACCATTAAGGAAGCCACATTCTGATTTCGCTGATGATGTCTAAACACGACACCAGCGTGCATGTGATTTTTAACAATAAATTGTCGTCATTCCTCACAGCACACAACAGCCTACTATTCCGAAAAGCCGAAAGGGTTTTTAATGTGTATGCAAGATGTTTCAAGTGTGGTCACCCACGGGACCTCGGTTCATAGTCTCCGCTGAAGAACTGTCAGGGGCGTGTGAAGTCGACGTTGATGTTAACTCTAGGGGAAAACCCCCTCAAACGCGGGGAGTCTCGGTGGCTCGAACCCAGGCCATGACATCACCAGCTCAATAATGCTCTAACCACCAGGCTATCCGGCCCCAGGGTGTTTGATATGGCTTGATGATATTAAAAGTTTTCTTT
The DNA here is from genome assembly GCA_030674155.1 of Stramonita haemastoma. Classification (NCBI taxonomy): domain Eukaryota; kingdom Metazoa; phylum Mollusca; class Gastropoda; order Neogastropoda; family Muricidae; genus Stramonita; species Stramonita haemastoma. Next base: position 47,990,079 of record CM060321.1, on the reverse strand, counting down.
TGTCGTTATAGCTGGGGTAGCCTGGTGTGAGCCATTGTGACAAAAATGTAGCATTGACACTTTATATGAAAAGAGCACGTAATACATTTTATTGTTAGGGCCTCAATATCCATCCAAGAAAAAGAAGTCAGGGATAGATAAGTTGTCAGTCAGCTGAGGAAAGGAAGCTAGATGGCTTGTTTCGGATACATATGACTTATGTTATGATGTAATGATCTTGCCATAGTACTGAAGTAGGTCTCTGTGATGTTGTAGGAAAAGTACAGTCATACAAGATCAGTAACTATTGCGACATACTTCTCATAAAGGAGGGCACATACCTATTGATATTTTCGTCAAGTGACTGACTATTTTGGGTTACATTGTTGCATTCATTGATGAATGGATGATTTGTCTTGCAAGTCAGCATTTTTACTATTATGTATATATATATATAATATATATATATATATAATATATATATATATATATATATATATATATATATATATATATATATAAATGATCAATGCTGTGTAGGAAAAGCAGAGCCATATCACAATCTTTAAGTACCTTTTAAGTGCTTAAAAATATTGTGTTAACACAATAACACTCAAGCATTAATAAACATTCCTACTGGTTAAAGTTTAATGGTAGAACAAGACAGGATCGCTATTCAATGGAGTTTCAAACCTCAAATAAGATGAAACAAACAAACGAGCAAACAAAAGGAAAAACAGAATAAAGTACTGAATTGACTAAACTAAAAATAAAATCTAACTGATTAAGTGAAATAAAACAAAACAGAAATCACAGATCCGCTGACATAATCCTAAATAACAGAAACAATTTTTTAAAAGTTGCTCCAGATTCTTCCAGTCTTTAGCTGCGGTAAGAACAAAGACTGACAGAGGTCCCGATAGGCAGACATCCTTCTACCAGCTTCAAATTGAGAAGGAGAGGGGTAGAGTTCCACTCCTCCGGGAGAGTCAATCAACATGTCTTACCACCCTCTCATTGTCTGTCCCGACAGTTTTATCATCCTGCTTCTTATCATCTACTGATCTGTCTTGACAATGTGTCTGTCCCTCTGTCTCTCTCTCTTTTTTTTTGTCTCTGCCTCTCTGCCATGTCTTCTTGTCATCTAATTGTCTGCCCCGACAGTCATCTGTCAGAGTGGTTCCCCCTGGAGGTCACGGGGGTGAAGTGAGAAATCATGGCGGCCTTGCTGACTTCCGGCAGGGAAATGGAGGACACTTCTTCATTACAGCCATGTAGACACTGTGTCCATTAACCCCTGTATCTCTCTGTTTCTCTTTCCTTTCTGTGTGCCGTCCATTACCCCTGTATCCTCTGTCTCTCTTCCGTTCTGTCTAGCTTTTTATGTCTATTCTGTCTGTCTGTCTGCCTGTGTTGCTCTCTCTCTGTCTCTCTGTGTCTCTCTCTGTGTCTGTGTTTGTGTCTCTGTCTCTGTCTCTCTCTCTTTCCCTCTCTTTCTCTCTCTTTCTCTGTCACTCTGTCTTTCTGTCTTCTTATCTGTTCCTCTGTCTCTCTGCTTTCTGCTCTCTCTGCTCTCTCTGTCTCCTCTCTGCTTCTCTCTCTCTGTCTCTCTCTCTGTCTCTCTCTCTCTCGCTCTCTCTCTCTCTCTCTCTGTCTCTCTCTCGTCTCTCTCTGTCTCTCTCTCTCCTCTCTGTCTCTGTCATCTCTCTCTCTCTCCTCTCTCTCTCTCTCTCTCTCTCTTCTCTCCTTCCCCTCTCCTCTCTTCTCTCTCTCTCTCTCTCTCTCTCTCTCTCT
>CM060321.1:47978306-47980806 GCA_030674155.1 Stramonita haemastoma | reverse complement strand
CTGTGTGGTCGGCGGGGCTATAAACAACATGGTTGGATTGGTGGGATACCCTTCCATGACTCCATCCCAACAGGTGAACCTGCAGAGGGCAATAACTACACAATAGGTGACCTCCCCTATGACAGTGGGTAAGCACAGCACATTTGGATCTGATCACTAGCGGTCAGAGCACTCGTTTTCTCCAAGCTATGGTTAAGCAGCATTGAGCGTTACCAGTTACCAGTTGGATAAGATACCGTTTGCGCGCCTTGGCTTCATTACAGTTCCCCAGTTCACCCAGCTGTGAATGGGGACCTGCCCTCTTGAGGGTCAGAAAAGCTAAAGCAGCGAGGGAGAGGAGATGGGCGCCGCCCTCAATATGCTGGACCCTAGAGAAGCTGAGATCTCTGATGCCTTGCTCCGCTTCTACCACATAGGTTGCCTTTACCATGAATCAAGTCCTTTGCGTGAGACTGTAAGATGAAGTCACATGGAAAAACAGCATGTCGAATATTTCATACACATACATACACACATCATGAGTGAGGGAGAGGAGAGTCTGGTGGTGGTGGTTTAGAGTGTTGAGCTCGCAATATGATGGAACAGGTTAGAGCTACCGCCGCCCGTTTAAGGGTATTTTCCACCTGGAGTTAACGTCAGTGCCGACTCTACTCCCTCCAAATTCCTTTGGGTATAAGACTATAAACTGAGGTCTTGTGTACTTGTGCCAAACCACGCAGAACATTTTTGCACACACGTTAAAACCTGTTATACTTTTTGGAAGAGTATGCCTTTCGTCGCTGAGGGAACGGAAGACCAAACACAAAACAAAAACTGCATGGTCACTGGTGTCTTGGTTAGACATCCTGCTCAAAGTCGGAATGCGGCTACCTTCAGGTGGGTAAAAACAGTCGCATACGCATAAATCTCACCTTTAGCAAACTTCGGAGCTTTAGCCAAAAAACGAAAAAAAAAAAAAAGTCGATTCGTTCACAAGTGAGTTATAAATGCCTTGCTCTTGGTTTTCAGTATTTATTATGACTGGATTTTTTTCGGAAACACTGTAGTGTTTCCACATAGGAGGGTCATAGGAGTGCATCTACACTTCTCACACAGTATCAGGGGGAAATGAATCCCCACAGTGACTCGCGAACAAAACCCACCCAGAGATCGTAAATCGACCCAAACCCATGGCTGTGTCCCTTCCAGTGGCAAAGCATATAGATGTATCATCAGTATCATCCCGTCACCTTTGAGTGTGTGTCGGAAGAAAGAGAGAGAGAGAGAGAGAGAGAGAGAGAGAGAGAAGAGAGAAGGAGAGAGAGAGAGAGAGAGAGAGAGAGAAGAGACAGAGACAGAGACGAGAGACAGAGACAGAGACAGACAGACAGACAGACAGACAGACAGACAACAGATACACAGAGAGACACAGAGAGAGAGATAGAGAGATAGATAGAGAGAGAAGGACTGACAAAAGAGACAGACAGACAGAGATAAAGTCAAAGACAGAGAGAGAGAGAGAGAGAAGAGAGAGAGAGAGAGGAGAGAGAGAAGAGAGAGAGAGAGAAGAGAGAGAGAGAGAGAGAGAGAGAGAGAGAGAGAGAGAGAGAGAGAGAGAGAGAGAGAAGAGAGAGAGAGAGGAGAGAGAGAGAGAGAGAGACGCCACACACACACACACACACACACACACACACACACACACACACACACACACACACACACACACACACACACACACACACACACACACACACACAGAGGCAAGCATATAGGCAGACATACAATCGGACAGTCAGACAGAGAGGCAGGCAGGCAGGCAGGCAGGCAGGCAGGCAGGCAGGCAGGCAGGCAGGCAGGCAGGCAGGCAGGGTGAATTCCCTCTGGCATTTCCCTAGTTCTCTGGGGATGATAAGTTGTGGACTTCCGGCAGGGGAGACAAGGGTGTTGTGAACAGCTTGATGATTTAGGACACCATTGGTGCTGTTGACCAGCCGAGGGTCTGTTGGCCTGTGCTTGTCTGTCTGTCTGTCTGTCTCTGTAACTGTCTGTCTCTGTAACTGTCTGTCTCTGTAACTGTCTGTCTGTTCCTGGAACTGTCTGAATCTTCTCTCTCTCTCTCTCTCTCTCTCTCTCTCTCTCTCTCTCTCTCTCTCTCTCTCTCTCTCTCTCTCTCTCTCTCTCTCTCTCTCTCTCTCTCTCTCTCTCTCTCTCTTTCTCTCTCTCTTGTGTCTGTCTGTCTCTCTGTCTCTCTGTCTGCCTGTCCGTCTGTCTGTCTGTCTGGTCTGTCTGTCTGTCTCTGGAACTCCTCTCTCTCTCTCTCTCTCTCTCTCTCTCTCTCTCTCTCTCTCTCTCTCTCTCTCTCTCTCTCTCTCTGTATGTCTGTCGTCCGTCCGTCCGTCCGTCTGACTGTCTGTCTGTCTGTGTATCCTCTGTCTGTCTGTCTGTCTGTCTCTGTCCCCTGTCTCTCTCTGTCTCTGTCTCTGTCTCTCTCTCTCTCTCTCTCTCTCTCTCTCTCTCTTCT
>CM060321.1:47970806-47973306 GCA_030674155.1 Stramonita haemastoma | reverse complement strand
AGTTGCTGTCTTAGAGACCGTGGTATTTTTAATCTCTCTCCAGCCATGTCTGGTTTGAGTTGGGTTTTTTTTAGGGGTAACATGACATCACTTCCGTTCCTAAAAAATGCTGCACTGCTCTGTGTGTGTTTTATTTTAATTGTTTGTGAATATGACTTGAAGGTTTCGGTTTTGTTATTGATAATTATTTATCTCTGTCTTGTTTTTGTTTTATGCCTGGTTTTATTTACTGTTTAGGAGAGGGGGGGGGGGGGGTGGAGGAGGTAGGGTGTTCGCTATCTATCTATCTATCTATCTATCTATCTATCTATCTATCTATCTATCTATCTATCTATCTGTTATCCATCTATCTATGTATCTATGTATCTATCTACGTATTTATCTATGTACGCATATATATATACACGTACGCACGCACGCACGCACGCACACACACACACACACACACACACACACACACACACACACACACACACACACACACATAATATATATATATATATATATATATATATATATATATATATAATATATATATATATATATACATACACACACATTTTACACCTCCCACCCCCACCCCCCTTTTAGGCATGATCACTTCAGAGAAATAAATCTTTCATGAGAGAGAGAGAGAGAGAGAGAGAGAGAGAGAGAGAGAGAGAGAGAGAGAGAGAGAGAGAGAGAGACAGACAGACAGACAGACAGACAGACAGACAGACAGACAGACAGACAGACAGACAGACAGATTTGATTTGATTTGATTTGATTTGATTTGATTTGATTTATTCTTTTATATCGAAACAATGGAATAAGCACTCCTGTGCTTTTTTACATCCAGTCCCCGTGTGTATGCAGTTTTGTAAATGTCATCTGTCCCACCGGCACACGATGGCCTACTCTTACGAAAAGCGGAACAGGATTTAACGTGTGCGCAAGATGTTCTGCGTGCGTTCGCACACGGGGCCTCGGTTTAAAGTCTCGGTTTACAGACAGACAGACAGACAGACAGACGGAGAGCTCCAAGTTTCATCAGTTGTGATATTTTTATGTATGGGACCTATTTCTGGCCACTAATGAGGTGGCCACATTCCAACTTCAGGGTTAATGCGTAAAAACAATGCCAGTATATATATATATATGTGTGTGTGTGTGTGTGTGTGTGTGTGTGTGTGTGTGTGGTGTGTGTGTGTGTGTGTGTGTGTGTGTGTGTGTGTGTGTGTGTGTGTGTGTGTATACAGTGATTTTTTGGGGGTGGTGGTAATCTATTCTTGCCAGCACCAATAGTCTACTCCTCTGAAAAGCAGAACAGGAACAGGGTTAAGGGTGCGCAAGGTGTTCCCATAATTCACACATGGGGTTTTCTTTTCTAGTCTCACTGGAAGATTTTCAGGGTAGTGGAGTTAATACTGATGTCAACTCCAAGGCGAAAAACCCTTACATGTGTTCCTCAGTGGTGGCTAGAACCTTGGCCATCAGATCTGAGTTAAATTAATTAACACTCTAACCACTAGGATCCCCCCCCTTTGCCATTGAAAAAGCAAGTGTAAATGACCTCCAAATGCCTCCACTTGACCCCCTACCCCTAACCCAAGAAGTGGGTGCAAGTGAACCAACCCATTTATCTACCCCCCCCCCTCCCTCACACTTTGCCCTCCTCTCTCTCTCTCTCTCTCCTCTCTCTCTCTCTCTCTCTCTCTCTCTCTCTCTCTCTCTCTCTCTCTCTCTCTCTCTCTCTCCAATGGCACAGCCCATGGACTAAATAAACACAGACAAGGCAGACACCCTCCCTTACTCAGATCACGTAAACACACGGTGTTCTGGTGAGGGCTGAAAACGGTCCCCTAAATTTGATGTTCTGGCCATGTGGTTTTTATATTAGCCCACTGCCACTTTCAGTTCTTTCAGTTCCTCTTTAGTTAAAGCCTGTACTAGTTAGTATAGCTGATACCCCATAGAAATGGTAGCCAAGTGTATTGTATATGTGGATGATTCCCGCAACCCCCCCCCCCCCTGCTTTTTTAATGGCATTTACTGCAAAGACTATACTGACAAAGTTTAAAATGAAGAGAAACAGGAAAGGACATAATGTGCAACATTGTGATTTCAATAAAAGGAAGCTTAATATCTTTGGTTGGCATAAACCAGTCCAAATATCCTTTTTTTTTTTTAAATTACAACCATACCTCCAATTTTTGTGGGGAATATACATAAAAATGCGTGTGAATTTTAAAAAAAAAGTGTTTTAAGGTTGCACTTTTTAAATTTTGGTTTCATACTTGAAGACTACCGAACACATCCTTCACAGATTCATACTCTTTACAGCGACCTGAGGAAGATTGTGTGGCTGACCCAGATAACCCTGCAAACCAAGTTGTATGGCCCAGGTGAGGAGTGGGGAAGGGCATGCCATTACTTTGTGCAGACACATTTGACGATGTAAAGCAACAGGAGAAGGGAGAAGAAGATACCCAATTTCAGAGGACATAAATCTTGGATA
>CM060321.1:47966423-47970706 GCA_030674155.1 Stramonita haemastoma | reverse complement strand
TTAAAAAAAAAATCTGCTTTTGCAGTGAGCAAGAATAAAAATCTGAAAAAGTATGGACATGAAGTAACACATGCTTTATAAGCAAACAAAGACGAACAATAGGATTGTTGTGTGTCTGGTTATTCATTTGTATTGCTATTTTCATTGTTCTGATTACTACAGAGTGTGTGTACATTCTAATCCAAGAAAAAAAAAACTTTGATAGATGTCTACTCTTTTTTTTTTTTATTGGAAAGGATAGCACTCAACCTACAAACTGTTGAAAGCGTTAGTGGAGTTGATGGGTTTCTTGCCTGTTTGTACTTAAACTTTTTTTATTACTTTTCCCCACTTTTTCGTACATAATTATTGGGAATTTTCTCAATATTTTTCCGTGTTTTTTTTTTTATTTGCCTGCATATTTTTTCCTGGGAGGGTGGTAGTTTCCTTTTTGTGATTATTTTGCTTACATCAACAGACAAGAAATTCAGACATAGCTCTCAATCCAAAAATCTATACAGCCTTGTTATTTTACCCATCTTATAATCACGGCATTTCCTGTGTTGATTAGACGTGAGATAACCAGCTGCAATGCTTGTTGCTTAAATGTCAGGTGGCATTGATGTTGATGTGTGAGTGAAGTCAATATTGATGTGAGGATGGCTCTACCAGGGTTGCTGTGCTAAAGGTCATGTGGGTTGTTGCTGTCTTAGAGACAGCTTTATTCCTTAATCTTTGCCCTAGGGATGTCTGTTTGGGAACATGACGTCAGTTTCGTCTAAAATTATTCTCCTGTAAAGCAGGATTTTGTTTTGTGTTCAGCATTTATAAATACATTTTTCAGGGTTTTTCTCGCATATGTAAGTACTGTGAGAAATGAAAGACAACACTTCATAGTGAACAGTCAGCTTAAAATTTTGAAAGATAAATTAGACAGACAGACAGACAGACAGACAGACAGACAAGAGATGAGAGAGATGGGGGGGGGGGGGTTCCCCACCTGGAAGTTTGCACTAGAAAACTCCCCTTTTCTATCCCTCTCTTTGTTTCTGTCTCTTTAACTTAACATCATCTTTCCTGCTTGTTTTCTTCTACCCCAGTCTATTTGCTGGCCTTTCTTCAAACAGGTCTTTTAAATAACTTCTCTTTTTTTTTCATGACATGACATTTTACCTGCACTGTTTTGTTCTGGCAAGCAGGTAGTTCAACTGTGAACATTGGGATGGGCACAGGCTTGTTCATTCTACAGCGTTATCTGGCCGTATGGCTTTTTTCGGATTGATCGCTTCTGTACATGAAAGTTTTTATTATGCTTTTGACTCTTTTTGTAACTTGGGGATGGAATCCTCAGTGGGGTCTGGTTCTATTGGCCTTAGGGAATAAAATGGTGAAGGTATGTGAAACAGGGTATTTTGTCATTTAAGGCACCCTGAAATGATAAGTGTGGCCTTTGTGGTGGGTGGGGGCTATAACAACATGAAATTAAAGGAAATTTGTTGAGAGTCTTGTCCTAAATATTTGCAAGGGAATGGTGTCAGGTCCAATGTATATTCTAGAGGAGAGAGGGGGATCTCATCAAACAAACACCTCATGGAATGTTTGAACCCATGCTCTTTGTTGCTTTCAGATCATCAGTTTGTTGCTCTAACCACTACACTTTCCCAGCCTTGATGACATTGGGTCCACTCTAGACTACAACCTAACCCCCTCCCCCCACCTTTGCCCCAAAATACCACTGATTTGACATTTCTTACTAAAGAGGATTCCACTGTACTCACTTACCTATCCCTGCCCCATGCACCCTCCCCCTCTCTCTCTCTCTAGTCTTTCGGATGAGACTTTAAACCGAGGCCCCGTGTGCGAACACACACAGAACATCTTGCGCACACGTTAAATCCTGTTCCGCTTTTCAGAAGATAGGCCATCATGTGCCAGTGGGAACAGATGACATTTACAAAGTTGCATACACACGGGGACTGGATGTAAAAAAGCACAAGAGTGCTTATTCCATTATCCTCGATATAAAAGATAATAAATCCAAATCAAAATCTCTCTCTCTCTCTCTCTCTCCTCTCTCTCTCTCTCTCTCTCTCTCTCTCTCTCTCCTCTTCTCTCTCTCCTCTCTCTTTTCTCTCTCTCTCTCTCTCTCTCTGCTAGCACAGACAGAAGGCATGGACTAAATAAACAGAGACAAGGCAGACACCCTTTCTTACTCAGATCACGTAAACACACGAGTTGTGAGGGCTGAAAACGTCCCCTAAATTTGATGTTCTGGCCATGTGGTTTTTATACTACCTTTCAGTTCACCTGGTTTCTTTTCAATAAAGCATGGCTGAATGTAATAGATCTAGCTACTAAGCAAAATGTTTAAAACAAATTGTTATACATGTTTTATGTTTTTGTTGGCAGTAAGTACAATTACTTTTATACTTGATCCTGTTTGTCAGGAGTCACAAGCAGCCTTAGTGCAGTGGTTAGCACCTTGGGAGGTCACTGGTTTGAACTTCAGAAGAGTGATCAGGATTTTTGGACTCTGGCCAGCTCCTGCCCATAGTGACTTTGCTGTGGGCTCATTGGGAAGACTGGGACCACAGAGTTGAGCTTCATCCATTTTACGCATGCAGTTTTTAGAGTATTGCTCAAATTACCTGACCAGCACTAAAAGTCTCTGAATCTCTCAAGCCCAGTTGATGCTGGAACATAATTATGATAGGAAGTGTAGAGTATACCCTTGTCAAACAATCTCAATTCATGCGCAATTCTCTATCATCATCATCATCATAGTCATCGTCATCTTTATCATCACCATCATCATCATCATCATCATCATCATCATCATCATCATCATCATCATCATTGATTATCACAAGATAAAAGTAAATTATTGTCTCTGCATCAGTGGCCCCAGTAGTTCTAGTCTCATGATGACTTCAGTTTTGGTTTCTCTATACACTTCTGTATCTGTGGTAAGTTTGTGTCACAGTCTTCAGAGTTGGAGGTTCATGGGAGAAGATCATTGTAGGGGTGATGCGGTGGTCACCACCCTGAGTAGACTTCTCACTCAGTCTGGTTCTGTGACTGAGCCCTTTCTGTCATCACTCAAGGACCCAGTAGGGGGTGTCCTATGTATGTAACCTCAAAACAGGCACCACTGAACACCACCAAAGTTATCCATCCAGCAGCAGTGCAAGGGTCCCTCCAGCTGGTGACCCCAAGGTAGCCTGACATTGGTGGGCTCCCTGTGAAATTTTCCAACCGTAGGAATATGACAAAACTAATCTGGGTATGGTGGAGGTGGAGATACTGAAATGAACAACATGGGAACAGCAGGATAGGAAGATCACAGAGGATGAGGCAGAATAACAGAAAAGTGTTTGCGAGGAGTCAATAGGGCCCAACACTGCATCTTCCAGCCAGGGTCCTCAGTAAGGTTGGCCTGGCAGAACCCAACATCTTCAGCTCCCAGGCTACATACTGAGTGAATCTTGTCTCGCATACCCTCAGTACATTTACACCTGGTCTACTCTTTTAATAGAAGATGAATGGGTTTTGAATGTGTGCACACAAGTTTGGTGCTAACACTGGTTCAATCCCTGGGAAAAGGGAGTCACACAATGTGCATTTAATATTTCAATGTAAAGTCACACTGCACTTGATGAACCACTAAAGAAAACTATTCAGCATTTTTTGTAATAAAAAAACGTTGTTGTTGAGTGTTCTCTGGCCCATCTCCCTAATGCATCACCCAGAACATTCTCCTCGTCTTATTCACCACACATAGGAATCACACCAGTGTGAGGGTATTTTTACGATTCTGTCATCCATTCCTACCCGCATGAAAATTATAATGGTCTAATGTTCTGAAAGGCACAACGAGATTTATAACATGAATGTAAAATGTTCTGAGCGCGTTCATACACTGGACCTCAGTTTATATTCTCTTTTGAAGGACTTTCCAGTGAATGGAGATGGTACTGATGCTAATTCCAGGGGAAACATTCCTTCCTATGAGTGCTTCAGTGGTGGCTGGAACCCAGGCATCACATCATGAGCTCACCACTCTAACCACTAGGATATCCAGCCCTGGCTCTCCCCCTCCTTCCCACCCATCTAAAAATAGCTCATATAGCCTAAAGATCAAATGAATATCAAAGCGAAAAATCTCCCGGGCTGCACTTAATTCCACTTCTTGGCATGGACACATCCCATGGCAATGTACCCTTCACAGTCTCTCCAATCCATCCTGACAATGTTTGCTACTCCCAAACCAGCTGGGTCGCCAACAGACCTACGACTTCTACCTC
>CM060321.1:47956423-47961423 GCA_030674155.1 Stramonita haemastoma | reverse complement strand
GTTGGGGTAGGGGAGGGGAGGGAAGGGTAAGGTAGGGTAAGGTAGGGTAGGGTAGGGAGGGTAGTCTATCTGGTTGTGGTGTTCTCCATTTGGGCTATGCTATGTCCATCTTCTGGATTTTTTTTATGTGGGCCAAGTGTATTCACTACCTGGAGATTGTTATTACTGGCAAACTCCAGCAGTCTCAGCCTCTTTTCTCTGTTTCTTTGTTGCAGTGTGGTCCACAAACACCCTCGCAGTCTTTGTAGGCATCTACTGCTATCTTGGTGTTCCAGTCACCTTGTACAACAACGATGTCGTTCTTGGGAGTTTGATTTAGAACCCCTTGTATTTGGTCGTAGAACTCTTCTGTGGCTTCAGCCGTGCAGTACAGTATGATGTGGGGACGTAATCTTGTGCTACTGTGATGTTGAAGGGGGTTGCTCTCAAGCTGATGGTAATGTCTGCTGGACACTGGCTGACAGCTGATGACGGTTTTCACGATGTCCTTGTGAATGAGGAGTCCCACGCCCTTTTCATGATTATCCCCTTTTCCACTGAAGCATATTTTGTGGTCTTCTCGGGTTGTTGTTTCTTCCATATTTTTCCACCTTACTCCACAGCGCTCTAGGATGTGCCATTGGTATCTGGCCATCTCAAGTGTTAGTTCTTCCACTTTTCATGTGGCCCTTAGTGTTCATACGTTCTAAGTGCCAATGGGGATGTAGTTTTTGGCACGTATCTTTCTGTGTTGTACACGAGTAGCATACTTTCTATCTTTGTCCTGATGTGCAACAAAAGGTACGGTCCTTGGTAACCCGGGCGACAACCAATCCAGTGTGGAGATTCTGCTTGTCTTCTTCATGGGTGTGTCTTGGGCAAATCAGAGCCCGTCCATCTCCAGGTCAGGGTTTTTTGGTTGGGTTTACTCCCCACATGTGGCAGGTAGTGCTGGGTTACATGGTTACCAGTAGCAGAGGAAGCCTCTGACCTGACAATGAGTGGACAGGCACCCCATTAAAATTCTTGGTTGTTTTTATACCAGAGTGGTCATCCTCTTAGACTGGTTGTTTTCACTGAGCTGCAGAGTGCAGTCTACTCTTGAGGCCATCCTCCTCTGCCTTCACACTTTGTTGGGAGACACGTTCTCCTCTTCCCCCTGTTCCATCATTGGGATGTCCTCTTGGTATCTGACTCATACCTTGGGGCTTGTTCGTGGGCATCAGGACGTGTCCACACACCGGTGGGCCTGCATGCATGCCGCACGTTCAGGGGGCCAGGTCACATCCATCAAGAGTTTAATACTAGACTTTTCCTTGTCTCGGATTTTTTTTTATCGAGGTTAGACTCCTCTAGATCCGTTGTGTTCTGTCCCGAGGGTGCATGTTACCCGGTCACAGTGATCACCTTGTGGAGGATGCGGCCAACATTAATGGCTCGCGCACAACAGTCTTGGGATGGAGAGGCTATGCCGATCAGGGGACTAACAGCCGTTGCATGCCATTTTCACACCGAAGTGCTAAACCGTAGAGGCGCTAGGGAGAGAATGTAGTTATGTACGTAAATGAGAGTTTCATCTCATGAAGTTGCTTCAAGATTGTGACATTTTGGGGGTGGCCCGAGGTGCTGAAGTGGGAGAACTTGCCGAAGCGTGGGACCTCTGACTTTCTGGCTTTTGACCAGAGTCCTGATATCAGAGAAGTCTGGAAAGGACTATAATTCGACTATAACATAACATAACATAACATAACATAACATAACATAACATAACATAACATAACATAACATAACATAACATAACATAACATAACATAACATAACATAACATAAAAACAAAAAGCTAGGGAGAGACAAGCTGGGTAATATTTGCTGCTCACACCTCTAGTTAAGGCATCATCATCCGCGTGGGAATCCAGTCCCTTTGACCACCAATAGATAAATAGATAAGTAAATTGCAAAAAAAAGCCTTCGACAAAAAGTAAAAAGAAAAAAAAAACTGCAAGCAAATACTGTACATAACGAGAGTAAAATCCCTCCAGTCATAAAATAGCTCACCACTTTGGGAGGAAAAATCCCCACATGCAATGTCAACAAGTTTGCTTCCTTATAATTATCGTGCAAAACTTGAGGAAGAATCTTTTTGAAGTCAAAATCAAAGTATACAGGGCCTAACTATGTTTCGATTAAAAAAAAAAACCCTGAAAATTAATTTCTAAAAATACAGCAACCTCGTTCACCATGTACACTTCAAAGGGAGCTTACCATGAAGTTATTAGCTCTTTCACAACCTCCGACACCCCCCCCCTCTCACCCGACCACCACCACACTTACCATCCCTACTTTGTATTGAACTCTGGTTCAACAAAGAATGTGTCTTGTGTATTTTATGAAAAGGTGTGCCCTGTGTCAGCATGCTTCAGAGGTCTTTTAGATCAACACCATATGCTGGGCACATTTTTTCCCCAAGAGTGTGAGAAGTGAAGGCTGGAAACACTTTGCTACAGGAGTTCTTCTTCTTTTTTGAAGATCTTCTCTAGGGAGAGCAGCCCGAATTTCACGCAGAGAAAATTGCCGGCGCCTGAAAGTGGTATACAGTTCAATGCAATGTAATGCAATGCAATACAATACTGTGCAAGGTAATACAATGCAATATAATACAATACAGTGCAGTGCAATGCAATACAACACAATGCAATATAACACAATGCAATCCAACCCGATTCAATACAATACAGTGCAATGCAATGCAATACAACACAATACAATGCAATATAACACAATGCAATACAATCCAATGCAATACCTTACGATGAAATGCGAGACAAAGCACGATACGACACGAGACGACACGACACGACACGACAAGATAAGACAAGGCAAGACAAGGCAAGGCAAGGCAAGACAAGACAAGATAAGGCAAGGCAAGACTAAACTAGACTGGACTAGACAATATAAAGATTTTATATTTGTGTGTAGCTTTCCTCCCCTTTCACCCTTTCCGTCTCTTTTCTTGTGATTGCTCCTCTCTGGTCTCACGAAACTCGCTATAATGCCTGTACACTACTAGGTGATTTACACAGGCAAACGTCCACAAGGAACCATTGATCAAAGGAGAAGGGAGTGTGCAAGACTCCTAGGAAAGACCATAGTAACTTTCCCACTGTGGAATGATAAATTACTTCCGCAGTTGATGTTCTCTTTCGCTGAGAATCCTATAAAACACTCTACCGGTTCCCAGATTTCGAACTCGCATCAACGCCCTTCTGGGGGGGCTGTCGATATAAATAGCATCTCCACCTTCTGGAAGTTCTGTGTTTCAATTTCCCTCTTTTCTATCCGTCTCTTTGTTTCTGCCTTGTTCCTTTACTTCTTGTCACATCCTTGTCTTTTTACTGCCTTCTTGGTCCATTCTTCCAGAAAGACTTATGAAATATTCATTGAAACAAAGTTTGTGCATTTCCAATTTTTTCTATTTTTGATTGAAAAAATCATTCCATAATGATACAGATTTTTTCCTTGTTTGCTTATAGTATGCATACTCTGTTGGATTGAATAAAAACATTATAAAAAAAGACTTATAAAAAAAACAATGCTCTCCCATGCCGAAGTCAGATGTGCTGGGCCTGATTTGTCAGGCGCTTAACGGCAGTACAACGCATTTTTGTTCATGTGACAGACAGCAGTAGTTGCTGTTTGAGCGTTCAACGAAGGAGAAGAAGAAAGACATTTCATTGAGCGTGTGTGTACTCATTACTGCAACAAACAAGGGCAACAGGACCCCCAAGTTTCAAAAAAAAAAAGAAGAAAAAAGCTTTCCATTTAAAACTTTCTCTTCCATGACTTAGAAAAGACGAGGACTTTTGTCTGGGGTAAATTGTCACTTGGGGATACTTACCGCCTCAAACAGTCTGCTTCACTTTGAAGTCTTTTGATCACTGCAGGAGTTGGGGAAGATGAGGTGAAGGGAGGGAGATGGTAGTCATTGACCTGCCCGCTGTTCTCTGTCGTAAAACAGACATGGGGAAGAAAATGGCAAGATTGTTGAAGATTTCACTAACTCCTGGTGTGACGTTGGTAGTTTGGATGGAGGGCATGCACATGTGCGATGCTTGTTAAGCTCTTTGATAAACAAGTGCCTAGTAGTTATTACGCTATTCTCTGTCTCTGTATATCTGTTTCTTTGACTTTTTCTCTTCATCTGCCTGTATGCCTGTATGCCTGCTGCCTGCCTGCCTGCTGCTCTGCCTGCCTGCTGCCTTCTGTCTGCTGCCTGCTGCTGTCTGTCTGTCTGTCTGTCTGTCTGTCTCTCTCTCTCTCTCTCTCTCTCTCTCTCTCTCTCTCTCTCTCTCTCTCTCTCTCTCTCTCTCTCTCTCTCTCTCTCTCTCTCTTCTCTTCTCTGTCTTTTGCTGTCCTCCCAATTATCTCCCTTTTTGTCTTGTCGTTCAATCTCGTCTGTCTGACTTTCTCTGTCACTTTGTTGTTGTCTGTCTGTTCTGTCTGTTGTTGTTGTTCTGTCTGTGTTGTCTGTCTCTCTCTCTCGTATCTCTCCTCTCTCTCTCTCTCTCTCTCTCTCTCTCTCCTCTCTCTCTCTCTTTGATACCATTTTCCTGGGAATAAATTATACATTAAGTAAACCCATCTCTTCCTTCATTGTTCCCTTTCATCCTTTTAACACAACTTTCCAGACAATGGTAGGGGGGGGGGGGGGTGAGGGCAGAGAACGGGCCATAATCTGCATGTGGTGAAGTGTATAAAGTACAGGCAGGCAGAAGATAAGGCTAACAGATTCCCCCCCCCCCCCCCCCATCCCCCACCCTCCCAGAAAAGGAACAAACAAAAAAAAAAAAAGAACATGCCACCGACCCAATAAGCTTTGACTAGACCCAGATAAAGGACATGACAGCCACAAACAAAATTAATAAAGGCGTTGTTTTCGTCAGTGCAGTTCCTTTCAGACACCTCATAGTGGAGTGAGTGTGGAGTGGAGTCCTGAGGTGTAGTGTAGTGTAGTGAGTGAGTGG
>CM060321.1:47945949-47956323 GCA_030674155.1 Stramonita haemastoma | reverse complement strand
GTTTTGGAAAAGGGGGGGGGGGGGAAAGGGGGTTTTGGGGGGGGGTAGGGGGGTTTTGGGTGGGTGGGGGGGGGGGTGGGGGTGGGGGGGGTGGGGGGGGGGTTTGGGGGGGGGTTTTTTTTGGGGTTTGGGGGGGTTGGGGTGGGTGGGGGGGGGGGGGGGGTGGGTTTGGGTGGTGGGTGGGGGTGGGGGTTTTTTTTGGGTGTTGTTTTTTGGGGGCTTGTTGGTTTTTTTTTTTTTTTTTTGGGCCCGTGTATTACTTGGAGTTGTTTTTGGGGGTTCGTTTTTTTTTTTTTTTTTTTGGGTGTGGTAAAAATGCGTTTTGTGGTTTGTTTTGGGGGGTTTTTGGTTTTTTTTTTTCTTTTTGGGGTTTTTGTTTGCCCCCTTGTTTTGGGGGTTGTTTTTTTTTGGTTTTTTGGGGGGGTTTTTTTTGGGGGGGTTTTTTGTGCTTTTGTGTTTGGGGGGGGGTTTTTTTTAAGGGGGGGGGTGTCTGTAATGGGGGTTTTTGGGTTTTGTGTTTTTGGTGGGAGTTTTTTTTTTCTGTTTTTTTTTTTTGGTTTTTTTTGGTTTTGGGGTGTTTTTTTTAATTTTTTTTTTTCCCCGTTGGGTTTTGATTGGTTTTTTTTTTGGGTGTTGTTTTCCTTTTCTGTGGCCCTTTTTTTACTTCTAAGTGCCAAGGGGGAATTTTTTGGGGGTTTTTTTTTACACGGTAGATATTTCTATCTTTGTCCCGTGTGCAACAAAAGGTAGGTCCTTGGTAACCCCGGGCGACAAAAAATCCCGTGTGGAGATTCTGCTTGTCTTTTTATGGGTGGGTCTTGGGCAAATCAAACCCCGTCCATCTCCAAAGGGCAGGGTTTTTTGGTTGGTTTACTCCCCCGGGGGCAGGTTTTGTTGGGTGGGTTACAGGACCCGTGCAGAGGAAGCCTCTGACCTGACAATGATGGACAGGACCCCATTAAAAATTCTTGGTTGTTTTTTTACCCGAGTGGTCATTCTTGACTGGTTGTTTTTTACTGAGCTGCAGAGGCGTTACTTTGAGGATCCTCCTCTGCCTTCACCTTTGTTTTGGGGACACGTTCTCCTTTCCCCCCGTTCCATCTTGGGTGTCCTTTGGGATTGATCATACCTTGGGGCTTTGGGTTTGTGGCATCGGGTGTCCCCACACCCGGGGGGGCCGCATGCATGCCCCAGTTCAGGGGGCCAGGTCACTCCCTCAAGAGTTTAATACTAGCTTTTCCCTTTTCTCGGATTTTTTTTTTTTTCGGGTTAGACTCCCCCAGTCTTTTTGTTCTGTCCCCAGGGTGCATGTTACCCCGGGCACAGTGATCACCTTGTGGAGGATGCGGCCAACATTTAAAGGCCGCGCCCAACGTTTGGGAGGAGAGGCTTGCGTCAGGGGGGCTAACAGCCCTTGATGCCATTTTTACACCGAAGTGCTAAACGTAGAGGCGTAGGGGAAAATGTAGTTATGTACGAAAAATGAGGTTTCATCTCTAAAGTTGCTTCAAATTGTGACTTTTGGGGGGGGCCCCGAGGTGCTGAAGGGGGGAGAACTTGCCAAAGCGTGGGCCCCTCTGATTTTGGGCTTTTGCCAGAGTCCTGTATCAGGAAGTCTGGAAAAAGGATTAATTCGACTAAACAAAAATAACATAACATAACAAACTAACATAACATAACATAACAAAACATAACATAACATAACATAAAAAAACTAAAATAACATAACTTTAAAAAACCTAACAAAAAAAAGTTGGGAGAGAAAGTGGGTAATATTTGCTGCCACCCTTAGTTAAGGCATCATCATCCGCGTGGGAATCCGCCCCTTTGACCACCAATAGATAAATAGATAAGTAAATTGAAAAAAAAACCTTCGACAAAAAGTAAAAAAAAAAAAAAACTGCAAGCAAATACTGTACATAACGAGAGTAAAATCCCTCCAGTCATAAAATAGCTCACCACTTTGGGAGGAAAAATCCCCACATGCAATGTCAACAAGTTTGCTTCCTTATAATTATCGTGCAAAACTTGAGGAAGAATCTTTTTGAAGTAAAAAATCAAAGTATACAGGGCCTAACTATGTTTCGATTAAAAAGAAAAACCCTGAAAATTAATTTCTAAAAATACAGCAACCTCGTTCACCATGTACACTTCAAAGGGAGCTTACCATGAAGTTATTAGCTGTTTCACAACCTCCGACACCCCCCCCCCTCTCACCCGACCACCACTTACCATCCCTACTTTGTATTGAACTCTGGTTCAACAAAGAATGTGTCTTGTATATTTTATGAAAAGGTGTGCCCTGTGTCAGCATGCTTCAGAGGTCTTTTAGATCAACCACCATATGCTGGGCACATTTTTTCCCCAAGAGTGTGAGAAGTGAAGGCTGGAAACACTTTGCTACAGGAGTTCTTCTTCTTCTTTGAAGATCTTCTCTAGGGAGAGCAGCCCGAATTTCACGCAGAGAAAATTGCCGCGCGCCTGAAAGTGGTATACAGTTCAATGCAATGTAATGCAATGCAATACAATACTGTGCAAGGTAATACAATGCAATATAATACAATACAGTGCAGTGCAATGCAATACAACACAATGCAATATAACACAATGCAATCCAACCCGATTCAATACAATACAGTGCAATGCAATGCAATACAACACAATACAATGCAATATAACACAATGCAATACAATCCAATGCAATACCTTACGATGAAATGCGAGACAAAGCACGATACGACACGAGACGACACGACACGACACGACAAGATAAGACAAGGCAAGACAAGGCAAGGCAAGGCAAGACAAGACAAGATAAGGCAAGGCAAGACTAACTAGACTGGACTAGACAATATAAAGATTTTATATTTGTGGTGTAGCTTTCCTCCCCTTTCACCCTTTCCGTCTCTTTTTCTTGTGATTGCTCCTCTCTGGTCTCACGAAACTCGCTATAATGCCTGTACACTACTAGGTGATTTACACAGGCAAACGTCCACAAGGAACCATTGATCAAAGGAGAAGGGAGTGTGCAAGACTCCTAGGAAAGACCATAGTAACTTTCCCACTGTGGAATGATAAATTACTTCCGCAGTTGATGTTCTCTTTCGCTGAGAATCCTATAAAACACTCTACGGTTCCCAGATTTCGAACTCGCATCAACGCCCTTCTGGGGGGGCTGTCGATATAAATAGCATCTCCACCTTCTGGAAGTTCTGTGTTTCAATTTCCCTCTTTTCTATCCGTCTCTTTGTTTCTGCCTTGTTCCTTTACTTCTTGTCACATCCTTGTCTTTTTACTGCCTTCTTGGTCCATTCTTCCAGAAAGACTTATGAAATATTCATTGAAAACAAAGTTTGTGCATTTCCAATTTTTTCTATTTTTGATTGAAAAAATCATTCCATAATGATACAGATTTTTTCCTTGTTTGCTTATAGTATGCATACTCTGTTGGATTGAATAAAAACATTATAAAAAAAGACTTATAAAAAAAACAATGCTCTCCCATGCCGAAGTCAGATGTGCTGGGCCTGATTTGTCAGGCGCTTAAACGGCAGTACAACGCATCTTTGTTCATGTGACAGACAGCAGTAGTTGCTGTTTGAGCGTTCAACGAAGGAGAAGAAGAAAGACATATTTCATTGAGCGTGTGTGTACTCATTACTGCAACAAACAAGGGCAACAGGACCCCCAAGTTTCAAAAAAAAAAAAGAAGAAGAAAAAAGCTTTCCATTTAAAACTTTCTCTTCCATTGACTTAGAAAAGACGAGGACTTTTGTCTGGGGTAAATTGTCACTTGGGGATACTTACCGCCTCAAACAGTCTGCTTCACTTTGAAGTCTTTTGATCACTGCAGGAGTTGGGGAAGATGAGGTGAAGGGAGGGAGATGGTAGTCATTGACCTGCCCGCTGTTCTCTGTCGTAAAACAGACATGGGGAAGAAAATGGCAAGATTGTTGAAGATTTCACTAACTCCTGGTGTGACGTTGGTAGGTTTGGATGGAGGGCATGCACATGTGCGATGCTTGTTAAGCTCTTTGATAAACAAGTGCCTAGTAGTTATTACGCTATTCTCTGTCTCTGCATATCTGTTTCTTTGACTTTTTCTCTTCATCTGTCTGTCTGTCTGTTGCCTGTCCTGTCTGCTGTCCTGTCTGTCTGCTGTCTGTCTATCTGTCTGTCTGTCTGTCTGTCTGTCTGTCTGTCTGTCTGTCTGTCTGTCTCTCTCTCTCTCTCTCTCTCTCTCTCTCTCTCCTCTCTCTCTCTCTCTCTCTCTCTCTCTCTCTCTCTCTCTCTCTCTCTCTCTCTGACTGTCTGTCTGTCTGTCTGTCTTTTGCTGTCCTCCCAATTATCCCCTTTTTGTCTTTCGTCAGTCTCCATCGTTGTCCGTCGTCCATTTGTCTGTCTGTCTGTCTGTCTGCTGATTGTGTGTGTGTGTGTGTGTGTGTGTGTGTGTGTGTGTGTGTGGTGTGTGTGTGTGTGTGTGTGTGTGTGTGTGTCTCTCTCTCTCTCTCTCTCCTCTCTCTCTCTCTCTCTCCTCTCCTCTCTCTCTCTCTCCCCCCCCCCTTTCTATCTCTCTTTCTCTTTCTGATACCATTTCCTGGAATAAATTATACATTAAGTAAACCCATCTCTTCCTTCATTGTTCCCTTTCATCCTTTTAACACAACTTTCCAGACAATGGTAGGGGGGGGGGCGGGGGTGAGGGCAGAGAACGGGCCATAATCTGCATGTTGGGAAGTGTATAAAGTACAGACAGGCAGAAGATAAGGCTAACAGACGCCCCCCCCCCCCCCCATCCCCCACCCTCCCAGAAAAGGAACAAAGCAAAAACAAAAAAGAACATGCCACCGACCCCAATAAGCTTTGACTAGACCCAGATAAAGGACATGACAGCCACAAACAAAATTAATAAAGGTGTTGTTTTCGTCAGTGCAGTTCCTTTAAGACACCTCATAGTGGAGTGTAGTGTAGTGTAGTGTAGTGTAGTGTAGTGTAGTGTAGTGGAGTGGAGTGGAGTGGAGTGGAGTGGAGTGGATATCCTGGCGTTTTAGTGTAGTGTAGTGTAATGCAGTACAGTGCAGTGCAGTGCAGTGCAGTGCAGTGCGGTGCGGTGCGGTGCGGTGTGTGGTGCGGTGCGGTGCGGTGCGGTGCGGTGCAGTGCAGTGTAGTGTAGTGTAGCGTAGCATAGCGTAGTGTAGTGTAGTGTAGTGTAGTGTAGTGTAGCATAGCTTAGCGTAGTGTAGTGTAGTGTAGTGTAGAGTAGCGTAGTGTATTGTAGTATAATGTAGTGTAGTGTAGTATGCCGCATGTAATGCGATGTCCTTGTAAAAAGGGAAAGCTGGAACTATACTGAAGCCTACTTTCCTCCTTACATTTCCGACTTCATCATAATTCCTCCAGTCCCAGACAACTGCCCCGACTGACTGCAATCCACCAAAGCCATCAAAGACTACTCTCAGACTTGCCTCTGGAAACTGGCCTGATAATGAACAGTTGTTTCAAACTACGGTCATTAGAAAACTGTTTGTCTGAAAAGTAATGATTGGAGCCGATGTCAGTGTTCACATTTGCACACAGAACTAGGGATAACAAAGTTTGCTGACTATTTCAGTGACACTCATGGGATAGCCGAGTCAAGTGGTTAGAGCATTGAACTCGGTATCTAATGATAGCATAAGTCATGGGGTTTGAATCTCCACTGAAGTTCCTGTCTGAGGGAATGTCACTCCAGAATTAATATTTGCACCAACTCCACTCCCATGAAAATCCTTCTAATAAGAATATAAACCGTGTTCGCAAGTACAAACTCGCGCAGAAAATCCTGCGCACACGTTGAAACCTCATCTTCACTGAAGTCAGAATGTAGCTACCTTAATGATGGGTAAAAGAAGTTGCAAATGCAAAATCTCACTATTGGTAAACCTCAGAGCTCTAACTGAGGAATGAAAAAGATCCTCAAAATCCTTAGTATCCTTCATGGAAGAGTAGCATGCCTGGTATGATGGATGACACAGTTCTACCCAGCATCCACATACAGCTTCATATGCAGAGAAGGATGGGCTGTGATAAATTCAACTTTCCCATTGCACACTCCCTGGGAAACATAGGACAGTGGACTTTAACTACTCAGCAAAAAGTAGGAAAAGTCAAGTTAAGTTTTCATGACACACCAAGAAATGACAACATTTTGCTGACTTATATTCCATGAAAAAAAAATCTAGGTTTTTGACAGAAAAGAATCTGACTTGTAATTCGACACTCTCCCCGACTGACTTAGAAGAAAATTAATTTCAAGGGTAATTGTCTCCCCTAAAACAGGAATATCTAAAGCTTTAATCAATCAACCAATTTAGAAGACACTATTATAACTTTTGTGTAATCAAATCGTCACATAGGGCTACTTAAAGCTTGAAGCAGTAAGCTTCACCACGAAGTCTTTTGATCACTGCAGAAGACGAGGTGAAGATGTGATAGTCATTGACCTGGTTCCTCTTCTCTGTCATTAACCAGACATGTCAAAGAAAATGGCAAGATTGTTAATATCTTCACTACCCAACATGATATTGTTAGTTTGGAGTGCTTGCAGATCTGAAATGCTTGTTAAGCTCTATTACAACCCAAGTATCTCTGTAACTATACACAAATACACCCTCATTTATTCTTCCTTCTTCCATCTCTCTCTCTCTCTCTCCTCTCTCCCTCTCTCTCTCCTCTCTCTCTCTCTCTCTCTCTCTCTCTCTCCTCCTCTCTCTCTCTCTCTCTCTCTCTCTCTCTCTCTCTCTCTCTCTCTCCTTATTTTTTTCTCTCAAATAAACAACAAACTAAGAAAGATACAAATCTGTTGCTTATTTTATCCTTTTTATAAAACACAACCTAGGAACAGTTGTAAAACTGCGCATACAACATGTTTTATTTGGTTTACACAGTTTTATTAGTTCAGAAACAACAAGCAGCAATATATGAAATGAGTACAACAAGCAAAGCGTATATAGGTACTCAAACATCCATACACATGCAAGGTTAGGCTGCAGCTGAACAACATTGCATCAAACAATGAACGATAAGACAAGATAAGATATCTAAGTATTTAAAGATTTTGAAAATACCAGAAAAAACAAACAAAAAGAAACAATGACAAGGGGGTAGATGCATCACGGCAATGCAAGACCATGTTTTATTTACTGTGAAGTATACATGATTTTCCAGGACAAGGCAGCCAGAAAAATGAATTGGGTATACAGCATCATTGGTAGTTCTACCTAAAAAGCTATGCCTCAGGGTATTGCCTCAAAAACAACTCACAGTGTAGTGTAGTGTAGTGTAGTGTAGTGTAGTGTAGTGTAGTGTAGTGTAGTGTAGTGTAGTGTAGTGTAGTGTAGTGTAGTGTAGTGCGGTGCGGTGCGGTGCGGTGCGGTGCGGTGCGGTGCGGTGCGGTGCGGTGCGGTGCGGTGCCGGGCAGGGCAGGGCAGGGCAAGGCAGGGTAGTGTAGTGTAGTGTAGTGTAGTGTAGTGTAGTGTAGTGTAGTGTAGTGTCGTGTAGTGCCGTGCCGTGCCGTGCCGTGCCGTGCCGTGCCGTGCAGTGCAGTGTAGTGTAGTGTAGTGTAGTGTAGTGTAGTGTAGTGTAGTGTAGTGTAGTGTAGTGTAGAGTACAGTAGAGTACAGTAGAGTACAGTAGAGTACAGTAGAGTACAGTAGAGTAGTGTAGTGCTTTAGGCTGAAAAAGAACCCTGACTCAAACTGATTTCAACCTCCCTCTTTACACTTCCAACTACCTTACAATTCCTCCATCCCCAGACATCTGCAGTAATTGACTACAATCCACCAAAGCCATCAAAGACTAATCTCAGACTTTGTCTGGAAACTGGCATGATAATGAACAGATGGTTCAAATTACCACCGGTCATAAGAAAAACACCACAGACTGGAAGATGATGACTGGAGCCAATGGCAATGTTTGGACAGGCACAGGACTAGAGATACCAATGTTTGCTAGACTTTTGTATGATATTCGTGACGCACTTCGACGAAATAAGTCATACAGCACCTGACCCACCTCTTTGCTAGAAGTGATTTTAGTTAAGTGGGGTCAGGTTTTTAATTGTGAGATTTTGATTGATTATAAAACTATAGGCTTTATTCTACCTTGTACTGAAGTATTCAGGTGGAATTGTATTTTCTGTTGCATCAAAACGCGTTTCAAAACACCCACCCCCTCATCCTAACCACCTATTTCTATGCAAAAGTTGTCATATTTTTAATTTCATTTCTTTCTGGAGTCTAGCAGGGTTTTTTTTAATTTGTAAATTCTTTTCATAGAATTGTCCGATTTTCAATTTTGTTTTAATTGAATAGCTTTGTTTTGTTTTGCATATAACATATTAACGGTTAAAACATTGATCACAGGTGCAATGCAGCTCATTATGATTGTGGTGAAAGGTCACAATTATTTGGTGGGGTAGCCTAGTGGATAGAGCATCTTACTTGTGATGTAATGATAATTGAAGGTGCGAGTGTGCATCTCCACTGAAGTTTCTCTTCAAGAGAATTTTCCCCTGGAGTTTACGTTAGTTTCAACTCCACTGCCTCGCAAATTCTTCAGATGGAAACTGTAAGCCAAAATTGTATGTGTATACACACAAAAAACCATTTTGCACAAAGGTAAGAACCTCATCTACCTACTTTTCATAGAGTTGGCCAGTTCTGGTTAAAGAGATAGCCGACATAGACGTATTCAGCATACACTCTGCTACCTGGATAGGAATGAGCTTCGCCAAGTTCAATTTGTCCACGATATGCCTCCTGTAAAAGTCAGTGCAGTGTAATTATGACTCCTCGAACACATGAGGGGAAAAGTCAATTGAAGTTTTAATGACACACCAGGTAATGACAACATTCATTGACATGCGTGTCAGCGGTAAAGGATCTGAAGTTTCTGACAGAAAAGAAGTTTCCCATCAATACAGCATTTTCTTCCACTGACTCAGAAAATACAAGGACTTTTGTCTGGAGTAAATTGTCACTTGGGGATACTTACAGCCTCAAACAGTCTGCTTCACTTTGAAGTCTTTTGATCACTGCAGGAGTTGGGGAAGATGAGGTGAAAGGGAGAGAGGTGGTAGTCATTGACATGGACGATGTTCTCTGTCGTTAAAGAGACATGGGAAAGAAAATGGCAAGATTGTTAATTCCTTACTCGCTCTTGATGTTGTGAGTTTGGAGGGCATGCACATGTGGAATGCTTGTTAAACTCTTTGATCAGTTAAGTGCAGCTGTTAACTGCTCTCTCTCTCTCTCTCTCTCTCTTCTCTCTCTCTCTCTCTCTCTCTCTCTCTCTCTCTCTCTCTCTCTCTCTCTCTCTCTCTCTCTCTCTCTCTCTCTCTCTCTCTCTCTCTCTCTCTCAGGAGCAGGAATGCTTGTTAAGTTGTTTAACAGCCCAAGTGTAGCTGTGACTTCTTGTTAAAAGTCGTTTCTTTGCCTTCATGGCCATGTACCTTAATCCTTTTGAAAGTACCTCCTTGGAAATGTGATACTATGGTGATGGGAATTTTGTGTGTGCATGCTATGAAGTCTCTTTGTTTATAGAATAGATTATCAAAATAGACCCCCCCCCCCCCAAATAAAAAAACCCCACAAACAAACCCCAAAGCAAAACTATAAAAAAAAATCAACAAAACTCAACAACCGAAACAAACGTAACCCCCAGATCAAAACACAACGAACTAAAACATGATGTTTGAACCTGTATGGATTTTAACTTACCTCCCTTCTCTTCGTGCTCCAAGTCTATTCGTCCAGTTCCCAAGCAATGTCTATAGCCGTCCACTGTCTACAAAAACCAATCTGAAGACCACTCTCTGGCCAATCTCATGAAACTGGCCTGATGATAGGCAGTTGGTTCACATTACGGCTATCTGACAAACGTCTACGAAGTTATGATTGGTGCCAATCGCAGTGTTTAGACAGGCACAGGACGAGGGATACCAAAGCTTGCTGACTGTTTTGGATAGATTTACAGATGTTTACCGTGGCATCAGTCTCTGTCTGTGCCTATCATACCCGTTTGCGCGCAATCAATATTGTCTGTGTCTTTTTTCTCGAGATGTTTGATCGAATGGTTGTCAGCATCCAACACTGCTTAGCTTGTTCTTCGAAGTTGAATTTTGTATCTGCAATTGTATGTGTCAGTACCAAACAAGATCACGTGAGCTTTATAGGTAAAAAAATTGCACTCTCTTTTGATTGATCTCTGTAATACTCTTTCGATTATTGTGTAACGTGACTTGGATACAAATATGTTGTCAGTTATCAAAGTAAGATAAAGAAAATGCTAAGGCTTGTGTAAAGTGTTATGCTTTGAAATGTTTATGAAGAAATT
>CM060321.1:47930656-47943156 GCA_030674155.1 Stramonita haemastoma | reverse complement strand
TTTTGACATAGGCTTTGACATTAGGCTTTCATGCATACGTCTTTCACTGGAAAAGTATTGCGCGCTGTTTAAGCTTGATGTTGTTTTTTATTACAGTGTTGTTAATGCTGTGTAAGTGTCTCTACCAATAAACATGTTTAAGACAACAACCCCCACATATGATCCTTTTTAATATACTTATGAGTATCTTTTGTTTTTACTGAGAAGGCTACAAATCACCAAATGCCCGAGAGCACTTGTGCTTGTTGCTTTAAATACAGCGTACACACACATGCTCGCGCGCTCGCGCTCGCGCGCGCGCACACACACACACACACATATACACACACACGCGCACACACACACGCACACACTCATACATATGACTATACATGTGTGTGTATACATATAATTATGTATATATATATATGTATATATATATTAACCTCTTTGTGTGGACAAAAACTGTTTAAAACAACAATCCCCAGAATTTTTTTTTGTTAATTGCTACGTTATCCTATTCCACGAGAAGAACCATTCAGAAACTACTATCCAACAACCTCTTGTGGCTCCTGCTTTCGTTATATAAAACGATCTCCAAGGATAGCGTTTGATAGATGTATCCTTTTTCTACACAAAAAATAAATCACCCAGCCAATACAAATGGACACTTGTGACCATGGCTGTTGTGGCCCCGTGATTAATACACTCTTTCTCCCGCCGGCGGTTCTTCTCCCGACACCCCTCTCCTGCTTCACTTCCGGTGTCCTCCGCTTTGGGAATCCTTCTCCGCCATATGTCCGCCAGTCATTTCCGATAGTCTCCCTTTACTCCTCGCTTCATAGAGTACGCTCTGTCTGTTTTTCTGTCAGTCTGTCTGTCCGGTCTCTGGGTTTTTCTTCGGTTGTGTGTGTGTGTGTGTGTGTGTGTGTGTGTGTGTGTGTGTGTGTGTGTGTGTGTGTGTGTGTGTGTGTGTTGTGTGTTGTGTGTCTGTCTGTCTGTCTGTCTGTCTGTCTGTCTGTTTGACTCTTTATCTCTCTCTTTCTCTGTGTATCTCTATGTCTTGTCTGTCTCTGTTCATCTTTGTATCAATCTCTCAAACACTAGTAGAGAGAAAGACTGTTGCTCTTTATCTCTATGTTCGTGTGTGTGTGTGGTGTTGTGTGTGTGTGTGTGTGTGTGTGTGTGTGTGTGTGTGTGTGTGTGTGTGTGTGTGTGTGTGTGTGTGTGTGTGTGTGTGTGTGTGTGTGTGTGTGTGTGTGTGTGTGTGTGTGTTGTGTACGTGTGTGTATGTGTGTGTGTGCACACGTGTATATATTATATGTATATGTGTGTATGTGGGAATGTGTGTGTCTTTGTGTCTGTGTTTGCGTGTATGTGTTGATTGTTATAATGATAGACGGAAGAAAAAAAGTGATCCTACACTCCCCTCATAAAAAGGCAGTCAACCAAACAAAAACAAAGCCAAAATAACACATACATTGTATACCTGTTGAACTCTGGGCATAAACTTGACACTGAAATAAACTTTGTATGCTGTACACACTTTCAACATGAACTGGATTTGTTTTCCTTTAACCTCTTGAGAAATCTTAAAAGGCTTCTCTGCTGTGTTCAGGCAGGGTGTCATGGACCAACTAAACCCAATAGGATCCATCCCTCTCCAGATAGCAGCCATGGTGCATGCTGAGTATATTCGTTTCAACCATACCACTGGTTAGGCCTAGAGCAGGCCTATTGCTCTTCTGCAAAATGCAGTTTGGTTGGGTTTTTTTTTTAACGTTTGCGGAAGACATCTGCATATGTTTGCACTTGGAAACTTGATATACCATCTCCGTTGAAGGTCTCTTGGGGGAAGTGAAGTCAGTACTATGCGAGATACCTCCAGTCCTTAACATGACTGATGTCTCCCTTGGCTTCTTGAGGGGATGCTGGGTCACTGAGTTGACAATTGTAGGCAATGCATCCTTGGGTCTGTTGGAGCTCAAGTCTCTCCTCTTTTCAGGTTGCCAAGTCAAAGTGTCCATTTTTTACATTACACAAAATTGTGGCGCTCCACCACGAAATGAGTCGCTTAGCACATAACCCACTTTTCTGCTAGGAACCATTAAAGGCAGGTAGGGTCAAGTTGGCAATTTTGAGATTTTGATTGATTATTAAAGTATAGCCATTACTCTACCTTATAGTGAAATATCAAATCATAATGTTGTCTCCTTTTGCCTTTAAACGTGTTTAAAACATATCCAATCCCTAATTCTGACCACCTATTAGGATGCTAAACATGTCACTTTCTCATTTTGTCATTTCCTGCAGTCTAGTATTTCAACTTGCAATAACTTTTCCTGGAATTGTCCGATTTTCAATCTGTTTTTTTTGTATTGTATAGCCATTTTATTGTAGTTTGATAACATATCAATAACTAAAAATTGACCTCTGGTGCAATGCGTCTCATTATGTGGTGGAGCGTCACAATTGCCTTTTGGGGCACATAGAAAAATCTTCACAAAGCTACCCAAGCTATAAATTATATGAAAAGACTGCTGGGCTTGTTCCGTGTCATCCATAACATAGTCCAAAGATTGTCTGCCCTAAAAAAAACAACCCCAAAAACCCATGTATGTAAGATATCATGCATGTATTTACACATGAGACCTCAGTTTATAGTCTCATCTGCTTTGTTGTTTTTTTCAAAGTCAGTTTAGCTGTGAATAAGGGAAGACAGGGCACCTGCATTTTCACTATCCCTTTCCAAAATTCACTATCAGCCTCTGGTGCTCAGCCTGGAACAACAAACAGTTGCTCTTCACACGACATAAAGAAACACACCCTGAGACCCCTAGAACAGGCCTAATCAGTTCTTTTGGCAGACTGAAGTGGCCACGAACCCCTATCTTATCCCCCCCCCCCCCTCTCTCTCTCTCTCTCTCTCTCCTCTCTCTCTCTCTCTCTCTCTCTCTCTCTCTCTCTCTCTCTCTCTCTCCCCCTGCTCCAGATGCCACAAAGCACTTTGCCCTCTGCGTCATTGCTCCTGGACACTGACAGGAAATGGAGCGTGTCACGTGATGTCTGAGCCGCCATCAGGTGCTGTGACGTCTCTAAGTGTGTTGTCTCTCACTGGTGCAATATGGCGTGAGATGTGGAGAACTGTTTGGCTGTGATGCAGGAGAGGGAATTGTTTCTCTGTTGTGGATGTATAACTATGAAAATGATGAAAGTCTCTGAACATGATAAGTGAGGCTAAAAGTCTCGCTTATTTTACAGAAAGGTCCAATAAAAAGAAAACTGAGTATAGTGCCTATTCACCAAAATACAGATATTTAATTGGCAGCAAAAAAAGACTGTTTAAAAACCAGAAAAAAAGACAAGAGGGGAAGTTAAGTGTTTTTTCAAGATTTTACATGTGAGTACATACTGTAATAACACCAAGCATGCTTTGTGAAAATGTGCTTGTCTTTAAGAACTTTTCTGCCTGAATTATTTTGTAAATTTGTTTCTCTGTAATTTATCCATTAACTTTAATATTTTAAAGAGAAATTTTGAAACTGGTCCAAAAGTATAATACAAATGCTTAGACAACAAAGTGTAACTTTTATCAAGATGAATTTCTATAAATTAAAAAAGGTTGCCAACATGAATAAAATAGCCTACTAAAAGCAGGGGATTCCCTGTGTGGATGGGGTGGGGTAGCTCCATGCCCAGATCACTCACTTTTCCTAAGCTAAGGTTAAGCAGCATTGAGCATGGTTACCAGTTGGATGGGTGACAATGTACACACCTTAGCTTCAATACAGTCCCCCAGTTCACCCAGCTGTAAATGGGTACTTGTCCTCTTAAGGGTCAGGGAAGAAAAAACAGCAAGAGAGAGGAGATGAGACACTGCTCCCAATGGCTTGGTCCCTGGAGAAGTGAGGTGTCTTCTGCCTTGCTCACGTTTGACCACATAAGTTATGGGAACACCTTTACCACCTTTACTTAAAGCATATTTTGAAATACGTGTTTATTACTGCTTTTAAGAGTTTTTCACAGAATTACAGATTTTGTTCACTAACTTATCAGTTCTGGTAATGGTGACATATCACAGACAATATTTCAATTTTTATTGCTTTCAACTGAATTCAGCTATTAACAGAGGAACTGTTGTGTTTTTTTTTAAAGCAATACATGACTATTTCTTCCACCACTACACAGTTACTAAGCTAGATATTTGTTTTTTATACAGATAACACATAAATGGAAAATGATCAAAGCAAGGTCAATACACATCTTCCTACAGTTTTTACACAAAGAAATAAAATACCATACAGAGCTCGATCCTTTCTCAAAGACAGAGCTGAGTTTCCCCCACTGGATATTGGAGTTCATCAACATTCTCTTCTCTGTGGACATTTTCTTTTCTCTATCATATAAACAACTAAACATAATGAGACATCAAGGGAAAATGAAAGCGTGAGCAGGAGAGGAAAGTATCCCACAGAATGAATAGACTGAGACTTCCAGTTCCTGACTGATCAAAGGAGAGTTGCCAGGCTCCATCCAGCTTCTAGCTTATTAACACAGGTCTGTTTTGACAACCTGTAATGGTGAGATCAAGTGGCAGGAAATGAAGTATTTTACTCTGGAAAAAAATAGTGAGAACTTTTCTTCTTCTTCTTCTTCTTCTTCTTCTTCTTCTTCTTCTTCTTCTTCTCTTCTTCTTCTTCTTCTTCTTTCTTCTTCTTCTTCTCTTCTTCTTCTTCTTCTTCTTCTTCTTCTTCTTCTTCTTCTTCTTCTTCCTCCTCCTCCTCCCTCTCCTCCTCCTCCTCCTCCTCCCCATCTTTCTCCAACTCTTCTTTCCCTCCCTTGTCATCCTTTCCTGCATGCATGCAGGTGCATGTTTGTGTGTGTGTGTGTATGTGTGTGTGTGAGACAGACAAAGAAAGAGCAAGAGAGAGAGAGAGAGAGAGAGAGAGAGAGAGAGAGAGAGAGAGGAGAGGAGAGAGAGAGAGAGAGAGAGAGAGAGAGAGAGAGAGAGAGAGTGTAAGTGTGTGAGAGAGAGTGAGTCTCTGTGTGCATGCACAGGGTGTGCATGCGTGCTTGCTGGTGGCACACATTGTGTGTGCATGCGTGCATGTGTATGTGTATGTGTGTGTGTGTGTGTGTGTGTGTGTGTGTGTGTGTGTGTGTGTGTGTGTGTGTGTGTGTGTGTGTGTTGTGTGTGTGTGTGTGTGCATGAGTGTGCCCGCATCCATGTGTGTATGTGTGTGATGGTTTTAACAAAAGCTGCTACAATTTCTATAACAGATATCACAACAAAATAAATCCCTTATGCTACAGATAAAATTTTTTTGTATATTTCTACATGACTTATGGGATAGCTCATGGTCAGAATACTCCTACACCCAAACAAAGGTTATGCAGCAACAAGCATGGTTGCCAAGTGGATAGGCACTCATTTGCATCCCTGGTTTTAGTATTGTCCCCCAGTTCTCCCAGCTGTA
This sequence comes from Stramonita haemastoma, assembly GCA_030674155.1. Taxonomy (NCBI): domain Eukaryota; kingdom Metazoa; phylum Mollusca; class Gastropoda; order Neogastropoda; family Muricidae; genus Stramonita; species Stramonita haemastoma. The sequence continues at coordinate 47,937,700 of CM060321.1, read as the reverse complement.
AATGGATACCTGCTCTCTTTAGGGACATGGAAGGTAAAGCAGCCAGGAAGAGGAAGTGGGCACTGCCCTCAAAATACTGGCCCCTAAAGAAGCTGATGTCTCTGATAGGTCATGAAGTTTTCCCTGTGACTGTATAGGATATAAGAATGCCTTTACACAAATCATGTCATATGCGTCAAGCATTTTATACCACTCCCTTTTTTGTTATTTTCCTACCAAAAGTTGAAAAATGCTTAACTTCTAATGGAACTTACCAATATTTCTTATCAGGCCAGGCAGACCTTAAAACAAAGGATATAAAGCACCCAGTCTTTTCAAAGTCAAGTCAAGTCAAAGTCAAAGTCAAAAACACTTTAATCATCCCTGAAGGGCAATTACAATACTGACAGGCATATTGATACAAATCATAATCAAACACACGAAGGAGCTACATTTCTTATTTGTTCAAACATTATATAACTTCAAATAAAATGTCACAAACACTCACACTCTACGCGCCCGCACTTGCACACACGCAAACACACGCATACACACACACCAATGTTTAGATACAATGTTCTTAAAAACCATTGACTAGAAAAGACATATGATCACCATTATTTACACATTATACGCACGCGTTCACACCCGCACATATACATGCATGCCGCACACGCACACACACACACACACACACACACACACACACACACACACACACACACACACACACACACACACACACACACACACGCTCCCCCCCCTCCCCATACAATCCACACCCACCCCCCCCACACTCACACATACACACACGCTCCCCCCCCCCTATCCATACACACCATCCACACCCACCCGTCCCCCCCCCCCCACACACACACATGCACATAATTGGTAATTACCCATCTATGCATTTCACAACTATGTCTGCACTATCAGCCTCTGGTGCTGAGCCTGGAACAACAAACTGTTGCTCTTCACACACATGAAGGAACACCCTCAGACCCCTAGCACAGACCTAATCCATTCTTTTGGCAGACTGATATCGCCATGATTCCCTATCCTATCCCCACTAACACACCCCATCTCTCTCTCTCTCTCTCTCTTCTCCTCTCTCTCCTCTCTCTCTCTCTCTCTCTCTCTCTCTCTCTCTCTCTCTCTCTCCTCTCTCCTCTCTCTCTCTCTCCTCCTGCTCCAGATGCCACAAAGCACTTTGCCCTCTGCGTCATTGCTCCTGGACACTGACAGGAAATGGAGCGTGTCACGTGATGTCTGAGCGCCATCAGGTGCTGTGACGTCTCTAAGTGTGTTGTCTCTCACTGGTGCAATATGGCGTGAGATGTGGAGAACTGTTTGGCTATGATGCAGAAGAGGGGATTCGTTTCACTGCCGTGTACTTTCATGAATAATGTGACAACTAACAAAAATTCTGCAATCGATGGGCATGATTAAAAGTTCCTCTTATCTTTCATTGAGGTCCAATTGCAGCAGAACTAATTAAAGGTCATACTTTCCAACATGTAGATAACTGTTGCTAACAGTAAGATACTGTTTAACAATCAGAGAAAGACATGAGGGAAAGCATTTCAAGATTTCATTCATTACTTTCCCATCTAATGTCATCAGCCTGTTTTGTAAAATTATTTCTCTTTCTTTGAGAACATTTTGCTTCAGAGAAGAAGATTCATGGTATTAAGAATGTGTGAGATAAAATCTTTAATAATAAAATAATACTATTATCAAAACAATTAGAAGCAGAATTTGAAAAACAAGAGATAACCATTCACCAACTAGACACATGTTTCAAAGCAGACTTTTGTTATTCCTTTTGAGAACTTTTGACTTTTGACTAGTATAAAATTTGTTAATGATGACAAACGTAAAGCCAATGTTGATATCTATAACTGTACACAAAAGAATTTGGCTTTTAGACTACAGGAAATAAGTTTCAAAGAAAAGAGCAATATTTCTTTCTATCACATATTAATACAAAGAAAGACAACCAGATATTTGTTACACAGACTGACAAACTCAAAGATGGACAGGTGATTAAATCAAGGTGAGTACACAAAGCGACGTGTTGTTACAAACAAACACACAAGCATTATACAACGTTGATAATATCTCAAAACAAATCTGAGTTCCTCCTCCCCGCACCTATCCACCTCTTTACCCTCCAGATATCAGCATTATCAACTTTCACTTCTCTTGAGGACATTTTCTGCTCTCTGTCTTAAAACAACGATAACATATCAAAGGAAAAAATTAAGTACAGTCCATAAAGGTGAGATTGACACAGACTGACTGGGATGAGGCATCCAATTATGGACTGATCAAAAGACAGCAACCTACCTCCACCCAGCCTCCAGCTTATTAAGGCAGGTCGGTTTTGGCAACCTTTAATCATAAGATCAACAGGCAGGAAATTAACTATGTTAGTCTGGACAGAAATAGTAATGAGCTTCAGCTTTCTCTTCCTCCTTCTCCATCTTCTTCTTCTTTGTACGTGGTCCTCCTCTTCTTCATCCTTCTCCTCTTTCTCCTCTTCTTCCTAGTCTTATTTCCACAAGGCCACAGTATCCAAAAAGACGGTCACACACAAACAAACACAAAACACACACACAACCACACACACACAAACACAACACACACACACACACACACAAACACATACATACATACATACATACATACATACATACATACATACACATACATACATACATACATACATACATACATACATTCATACATACATACATACATACATACATACATACATACATACAGACAGACAGACAGACAGACAGACAGACAGACAGACAGACAGACAGACAGACAGACAGACAGACAACATAGTCCTTCGATGAGACTTGAAACTGAGGCCCCGTGTGCGAACGCACGCAGAACATCTTGCGCACACGTTAAATCCTGTTCCGCTTTTCGTAAGATACGCCATCGTGTGCCGGTGGGAACAGATGACATTTACAAAAACTGCATACACAGGGGACTGGATGTAAAAACGCACAGAGTGCTTATTCCATTATCCTCGATATAAAAGAACAAGTTAAGTTAAGATAGGACATACATACATACATACATACATACATACATACATACATACATACATACATACATACATACATACATACATACAGACAGACAGACAGACAGACAGACAGACAGACAGACAGACAGACAGACAGACAGACAGACATACACGCGCGCACACACACACACACACACACACGCATAAACGCGCGCGCGCGCACGCACACACACACACACACACACCACACACGCGCGCGCACACACACAACGTTCTTCTCTCTCTCTCTCTCTCTCTCCTCTCTCTCTCTCGATCTCTCTCTCCATCTCTCGTCTCTCATCTCTTCTCCTCTCTCTCTCTCTCTCTATATATATATATATATATATATAGCTGTGGAAGGAAAAATAACATATGTAAGAGACAGAGCAGCACAGTATATTGTTGAGGAAATCAGACAACGCTTAAAAATGAGGTATCTATGTATGGCATCAGATATAGCAGTTAACCTCAGTGACACAATCTGCTGACATAATGTCTGTGCTCGGCGTTGCATTACAGAAATGTCACAGGCTGGATGATTTGCATCTGTCATCCTATGACAAGGGCTTATGGCAGATTAGCGAAGCTGTTGTATTGATATCCGCTGGTGAGATAAAGAATAGTGACTGACAGTCCTTTCCATTTGGCACACAATTATATTTGGATGATTTGCTGTAAGGTGTATTGTATGTGTGTGTGTGTGTTTGATTGATTTATTGATTGATTTATTCTTTTATATCGAGGATAATGGAATAAGCACTCTTGTGCTTTTTACATCCAGTCCCCGTGTGTATGCAGTTTTGTAAATGTGTGTGTGATTGTGTGTGTGTGTGTGTGTGTGTGTGTGTGTGTGTGTGGTGTGTGTGTGTGTGTGTGTGTGTCTGTGTGTCTGTGTGTCTGTGTGTCTGTGTGTGTGTGTGTCTGTGTGTCTGTGTGTCTATGTGTCTGTGTGTCTGTGTGTCTGTGTGTGTCATGATGGTTGCGTGTGTGCCTGCATATATGTGAGAAGTAACGATTGTAACAATCACTGAAAACTGAGACAATTCCCACAACAGACGTCACGACAACAACACCAATCCCTCATCGTACTGCCACAGTTTTGAAGAGTTGTACACAGCGAATATCACATACACCATCCATTGTACATCACTTCCTCATTCTGTTATTCTCTCACAATTTTTTTTACCCCAAACACTCTTTAATCTTCATAGAACTGACCTGTCGTATAAGGCCAGGCAGGCCTCGAATAACAAAACGTATTGAGCATGCCATATTTCTCTTCCACTCTCTCCACTTCACAGCCATGCCTGAACTATCAGCCTCTGAAACAACAAACCTTTGCTCTTCACAGGACATAAACAACACCTAGCACACACCTAACTGATTCTTTTGGCAGCCCAGTAGAGCTCCATGGATATATATATTTTTTAAAGAAAACCCTCTGGAGAGTGGCAAGGTCATTACAGCAGACTGCAGACTTTGGCAACATGACCAGATTAAACATTTAGCATAGCCAAAGAAAGCAAGACGTAGAAGGAAGAAAAGAAAGAAGAAGAAGAAGAAGAAGAAGAAGAAGAAGAAAGAAGAAGAAGAAGAAGAGAAGAAGAAGAAGAAGAAGAAGAAGAAGAAGAAGAAGAAGAAGAAGAAGAAGAGAGAGAAGGAGAGGAGGAAGGAGGAGGAGGAGGTTCTTTTGGCAGACTGAAGTGGCCACAGACCCCTATCTTCTCCTTTTACCGCCCCCCCCCCCCCCCCCGGTCCTTCCCTTCCCTCTTCACAGACCATAAAGATCTTTGCCCTCTGTGTCGTCTGCTTGTAGCAGCTGAACAGGAGTGTGTCTGAACGCCTTCAGTACAAGCAATGTGACGTCTCTGAGTGTGCAGGAAGGCAGGTTTGTCTTCTCCACAGTGCAATATAGGCCTAGCGTGAAGTCTGGAGAGGTCTCTGTGTGTTAGTGATGCAGAATGGAAACATTGTTCCACTGTTGTTTGCCTTTTACACAATGGGTGAGAAGTATATGTTTTAAATGAAATGTGGATGCAACAAGTCAGTAACCTACATTTCATTCAAGATCAATAATCCACGATGGGAGATCGGTGGTCTAGAGGTTAGCTCACCTGCCTAGAAAGCGAAAAGTCTGGGTTCGATCCCCGTTTGTGCTCGAAACTTTCCCCCATTCACTGGACTGTCAATCATGGCCTAAGTTCTAGTCTTTCGAATGAGACGATAAGCCAAAGTTTCGTTTGCAACGCGCCTTAAGCGCACAAAAAAGAACCTATGGCATCAAGGGAGTTGTCCCAGGCAAAATTATGTAGAAAATTGCATATCTGATAGGGAAACAAATACATATGCAGACAGGAAAAGAAAGAAAGTAATAATGTGTGGCACTGCTCTTATAATGTCGCGCATTCCCCAGGGAGAGCAGCCTGAATTTCACGTAGATTAATCTGCTGTGACTTCAAGTGCGCAAATACAAAACACAAACACAAGGAAATAACTACAGTTGATATAACATGACTAATTTGTTAACTTGTCTTTCAGCCAACCCAGAAACGAAAAAAAAACCCCACCATCAGTACAGACCTAGTCACTTCTTGTGGCAGACTGAAGTGGCCACAATCCTCTCTCTCTCTCTCTCTCTCTCTCTCTCTCTCTCTCTCTCTCTCTCTCTCTCTCTCTCTCTCTCTCTCTCTCTCTCTCTCTCTCTCTCTCTCTCTCTCCTCTCTCCTCTCTCTCCTCTCTCTCTCTCTCTCTCTCTCTCTCTCTCTCTCTCTCTCACTCTCTCTCTCTCTCTCTCTGAGGGCTGGATGAAAAAAAGTCTTGTAACTTAATCTATTACCCTCGTAAAATAAAATTGCGTTTGCGTTTGCCTCTCTCTCTCTCTCTCTCTCTCTCTCTCTCTCTCTCTCTCTCTCTCTCTCTCTCTCTTCTCTCTCTCTCTCTCTCTCTCTTCTCTCTTCTCTCTCTCTCTCTCTCTCTCTCTCTCTCTTCTTTAGAGGTCACAAAGAGTGTTTAGGTTGCACTCCGGTTTCAGCTTCCCGACCTAATGACATTTTCTATAGGGTGCTACTCAGAAAATTGTTTTGCTCTTTTTAAAAGATTTGTATAAGGTATGAAAAATGCACAGTATGATAAGTTTTGATTTTGTTTTGTTTTTCTTTTTAATCGTTCTTTGGCAAGAGTTCTGATGTTACCCAATGGTGAGATTCTTGCGTATGCAACCATTTTACCCAGCATCAAGGTAGCCACATTTTGACTTTGGGGATACAGTGGGGAATCGAACCAAACAATTGTTGTCATGACAGTTGGAAATACTTCCCTACTCTTTCCAATTTTCAACTGTCTTGGGTTCTTTTGATGCGCAAAAGTCTGTAAGCACACATGTCCAAATGGCTTCAAGTTCTCTTTGACAGACTTCTTTCAGTTCGAGTTTCCTGTCAAACTGTGAAGAAAAGTCAAGATTGGAAATCGAACTCAGAACCTCAGGGTTTACTTGCTATGCATGCGAGTGTCTAAATCGTCCTGCCTCTTTCTGGTTCGAAGTTGAGGATATATTATACTTACGGCAAGTATTCACAGCCAGCTGTAAAGGATCATGACCTGAGTATCGCTTTGTGTTCCTACAGGGATGCTCCTGCGCGTACATTTTGAATTTGGGATTTGGGGGGTATCTGGTTATAAAAGGATAGAGGGGATACAGCGCTTACCGGACACAATTTGGAAATTAAAATCGACCAGATTAGAGCAAAATTGTAAGTCAGCAGCTTGTCTTTTACAAAGTGTGTTTCTTTAAAAAATATTTAAGTTGGGGGGATGCAGTGGTAAGCGCTGTATGTATGTTTGAGTTGATGTGTAGAAACAGTAGGAAGTAGGCCAAATTTTAAAGCTGGACTGTGGCCTTAAACTCTGTGTCACTGTATCTGGACACTGACAGGAAACGGAGCGTATCACGTGATGTGTGAGCGCCATCAGGCGGTGTGACG
>CM060321.1:47890656-47915656 GCA_030674155.1 Stramonita haemastoma | reverse complement strand
CAAAGTTCAATACTTAGCTCAAAATAAACTCTCTCTCTCTCTCTCTCTCTCTCTCTCCTCTCCTCTCCTCTCTCTCCTCTCTCTCTCTCTCTCTCTCTCTCTCTCTCTCTCTCTCCTCTCTCTCTCTCTCTCTCTCTCTCTCTCTCTCTCTCTCTCTCTCTCTCAAGTTTCTTACACAACATTTCCTATTCAATTCCAATATTTGCAAATGAATTTACAGGCAGGAGCTGATAAAAAAAATATTTCTGCGATCCAATTCAACTTTAATACTTTCACATTTCAATTCTGCTTTAACTCTCAATTTCTATCTAACCTTGATACATACGTCCACTTTTAAATCTTACCTTGAAAAGTTCCCACATTTTAAGTTCAGCTAAGACACTTCTACTGTTCAATCCAACTTATTCGTGTCGACTTTTCTTGATTTGTGGAGTTCCCACTATAGTTCTCCGTTCACGTTCCAATCCAACTTTTTACTGCTGAATGTTCTGACTCTGACTGTCACTCTGGCTACACATACCATTTTATTTTGCCTCTTTTCCTTCTATTTCCCGATTTCATTCTTAATGCCATGCCGCCCGTACTAAGTAAGGCATACACAGAGATAAAAACAACTTTTTTTGTGAAGAAAACTAGCTCTTGATTCATAAGCCATGTGATTTTGTACTATTTTTGGTAGGTCTGAATTGGGATTTTTTTTTCGTCAAATACTGTATTCTCCTCAGTCCTTTGTCGTCTTCGGGAATTCTAATCCCTTTTTTGTGAAAAACTAGATCTTTATTCAAAATCCATGTGATTTTGTTACCGTTTTGGTAGGTATGAATTGGGTTTTTTTTTGTTAAACACTGCACCCTCCTCAGTCCTTTGTGGGTTTTCTAACCACAATATTAATGCGCAGGGCACCGTAGGAACACAAGCCATTCTCATTTACTTTATGTTCCAAATCCCTCAAACAAGTGCACCGTGCATTTTATCGTACTTCTAAAAAACATGTGAAAAAAAGCACATTTTCTTTTTCTGACAAGCACCCAATAGAAGAGATTACTTACTGAAGCTAAAGTGAATTCTAAATCTAAGGAAAAGAAGATAAGGAAAGAGGAGAGAGAGAGGGAGAAAAAAAAGAAGAAGAAGAAGAAAAGAGAAGAAGAGAGAAGAAGAAGAAAATAAGAGGAGGGGAGGAGGAGTGAGAAGAGGAGAGGAGAGAAAATTCGAAAGAGGAAGAATGTCATTTGTTCCTACTGGCGCGCGATGCCTGCTCTCCCGAAAGACAAAACGGATTTGGATATTATGTACCCAAGATGACTGTTCTGCCTCATTTGCACACGGGCCTCGATTTATAGTCTTATCTATCTTATCAAAAGGACTCTCGGGAAGTGAAGTCAAACTGATGATGTTGATTCCAGAGGGGGGAAATCCCCATGACGGGATGTCTCAGTGGTGGTTCGATCCCAGGCTTATCAGATCATGAGCGTAACGCCCCAGCCACTAGGCTACCACGCCTCCCCCCTCTCTTTGTCGTATGTTTATTATCAGTAAATACCTACTGTATAGAAGACAATACCTAACACATAAACTAAAACTGGAGTGCAGCCTGAACAGGTGACACTACAGTCGATGATTCCTGTGATAGTCTCCAGACGAAAAAGCTTGCTCCTTTCCTTTGACATTTCATGGAGCTCTTTTCTGTTCCGAAAAGTCAGCAGAAACATCGACTGACAATAATCTTTTTTTTGTCTGGCTTATTGTTTTAGGAGGGTTTGTGTTGTTTTGCTTTGTTGTACGTAGGTGGCAAGGTGAACGCTAGTGCCTTCAGTAAGTTCGACAACATGTATTTGGCCTGACTTTTATATCTTTACACTCTTTCACCTGGCCCGTAGTCTGGTTGACCGTTGAGGCACCACTGAATATTTTGCAACCAGCTTCCTCAGCCTGGGGTCTCCTTCTTTGTCGTCGTTGATTGGTCAGACAGCAACTCCGGAATCCCTAAAAAGGAAAATCTCCGGAAGCCCTGACAAATGCTGTTGTGTGCTGAAGGCCCTCCAGGGGTCCACAAAGCTTGTCCCTCACCAGCAGGTCTGTAGGCCAGATATCGGCCCTCAGGTTTGGTATGTTGGACTGAGGACTGGACACTGCTGACATTTTGTCTTCTATATTTAGCCCTTGCCTTTGTTGTTGCTGTTTTTGTCATCCGTTCTCACCGGCACAAAATTAAATGGCCCACTCTACCAAAAAGGCAAAGCGGATTTTAACGTGTGCCCAAGAGGTCCGTGCGTTCGCACAAAGAACTTTGGTTTTTATTCATCCCAAGGACGTTCGGGGTGGGGAGGGGGGGTAGTGGAGTCAGGACTGGTTGTTACTCAAAAGAAAAAAAAACTCCCCTTAAACGGGCGCCTTGCTTGTGGCTCAAACCCGGGCCCGACCCTGGGCTGTCAAGTTGCGAGCTCAACGCTCTAACCACAAGGCTATCCTCCACCCCCTCCACCCAACTGAGATTTGAACCCAGTTCTCAGTAACCGGCTGGTGCTCTAGCCACTAAGCTATACTGCCCCCTGACTATTATACCTACACGGCTGCAAATAGCTGGAATGACGACAGCGGAAAGTGGAGGTAATGTCTTCCTAACAATACCATCCAACATCCCCTGTCTTTTTCTGTTAGCACAACGACTTCTGTGACATTTTCTGTCCATTTCTCTACCGCCACTTCTTGTGGCTTTCAGGTCAAAATGTCCAGTTTCGAATAGAATGTCTCTTTCAAAACAAAAAAAAGGAAACAGTTGAGAGAGAGAGAGAGAGAGAGAGAGAGAGAGAGAGAGAGAGAGAGAGAGAGAGAGAGAGAGAGAGAGAGAGAGAGAGAGAGAGAGAGAGAGAGAGAGAGAGAGGACGAGAGGACAGGACGGACAGGACAGACAGACAGACAGACAGACAGAGACAGACAGACAGACAGACAGACAGAGAAGAGAGACAGAGAGACAGACTGAGAGAGATGGGGGGTTTTTTTGTTTGTTTGTTTGTGTGTGTGTGTGTGTGTGTGTGTGTGTGTGTGTGTGTGTGTGTGTGTGTGTGGTGTGTGTGTGTGTGTGTGTGTGTGTGTGTGTGTGTGGTTGTGTGTGTGGGTGTGTGTGTGTGTGGTGTGTGTGTGTTGTGTGTGTGTGTGTGGTGTGTAGTGTGAGTGTGTGTGTTGTTGTGTGTGGTGGTGAGATGTGTGTGTGTGTGTGTGGGTTGGTGTGTGTGTGTTGTGTGTGTGTGGGTGTGTGTGTGTGGTGTGTATGACGCTATCTTATCACAATTTGTCGGCTACCCAAATTGTGGCGGGAGACAGTTTGGGTGAAGTATAAGATTAGGATTTGTCGCTTCATTGAGACAATTAATATTGAGTTCCAGTGTCAGAGATTTCAGAAAATAAACTTGTATGGTTCCCTTTGCTCCTGTACTATTTTTTTTTCTTTTTGAGGCGATAGGGATATGATCCATTTCCACCCCCACTCTTTTTCTTCGTCCGTATAATCATTACTGAAGTCTTCTTCTTCTTCTTCTTCTTCTTCTTCTTCTTCTTCTTCTTCTTCTTCTTCTTCTTCTTCTTCTCTCTCTCCTTCCTCCTCCTCCTCCTCCTCCTCCTCCTCTCCTCCTCTCTCCTCTCTTCTCCTCTCCTCCTCCTCCTCCTCCTCCTTCCTCCTCCTTCCTCCTCCCTCCTCCTCCTCCTCCTCCTCCTCCTTCTCTCTTCCTCCTCCTTCCTCCTCCTTCCTCCTCTGCCTCTTCCTCTTCTCTCTCTCTCCCTTCTCTTTCTTTTTTCTCATCCTTCTTTTTCGTTCGTCGTCGTCGTCTCTCCCCTCCTCCTCCTCTTTCTTTTTCTTTCTTTCTTCTTTTTATTTGTCTTTGTGTTCTTGTACTTCTACTTCTTTGTATTCTTCTCTTTTTCTTCTCTTCTTCTCCTTCTCCACTACTCCTTCTTCTCCTTTCCTTCTTTTCGTCCTCCTTTTCTCCTCCTCCTCCTCCTCTCTCCTCCTCCTTCCTCCTCCTCCTCCTCCTCTCTCCTCCTCCTCTCCTCCTTCTCCTCCTCTTCCTCCTCTCCTCCTCCTCCTCCTCTCTCCTCCTTCTCCTCCTCCTCTTCCTTATCATCTTCTTATTTTTCGACTTTTGTCCGAAAGATACTGTTCTCATCATCATTGTGTTGTAGTTTGACTCGTCAAAATATTAATAATTGAAAAAAAAAGCAATAACATCACAGAAAAGAAAAGGTTGTTTTTGTTGGGTTTTACCAGATTGGGAGAGATTGGTCCCCAACTCTTGTCTCCTACGGTCAGCGACAACAGTTTCTAAATGTCAGACTAAACCGACTGAATTGCGCGTGGCGTCACGACTTATCAGGGGACGCCATAAAAAGAACTGTTTTAGCGTCATAGTTTCCCAATAAGTTCTCCAGATTTGGAAATGCCCCTTTCTCCGCGACCAGTTTTGACGTCATTTCAACTGTCAGAGGTTGAGTGAACTGTCTGTGACTTGTTATATCAGGAGATGTACTTAATAAAAGACTTTAAGTGTTTGGGGGGGGGGGGGGGGGGGGGGGGGTTGTTTTTGGTCTGGTGCTATAGACTAATAGCCTTTGACTGAATTGTTTGCTGAATAATAAAGTTAAACGGAAAATTCTTGGTAAAGTTGTCTCTTTTTATGTTGTTGTTTGTTTTCTTTTCTTTTCTTTGTTGTGATATTGTTTACGTGATGTATTAGCTGGCGATAAAAACAGGTGGTTCTATCAAGGCACCTGTTCAAGGGGATTTTTACCCACTAGAGTTAACTTCTGTACCGACTTCACTTCCCCAAAAGTCCTTCGGGTGAGACTGTAAACAGAGGTCCAGTGTGTAAACTCATGCAGAACATGTTGCGCACAAGTTAAAACTCGTTCCACCTTTCGGAAGGTTGTGTGCCGGTGGGAACAAATTAACAAAACTGCATGTACACAGGGACTAGATGTAAAAAGGCACGTGCGTGCTTATTCCGTTATCCTCGAAATAAAAGAATAACATGAAAAACAAGCAAGAAATATTTCTCTTCCCTCTCTACCTTTCCGTTCCTGTTTATGTCGATGCCTGTTTATCTCTGTAGTTCTGCCTGTCTGTCAGCCTGTCTCCACCCCTCTCCATCTCTGTGTGCCTGCCTGCCTGCCTGCCTGCCTGCCTGCCTGCCTGCCTGCCTGCCTGCCTGCCTGCTCTCTCTTCTTCTCTCTCTCGTCTTCTCTCTCTTCTTCTCTCGTCTTCTCTCTCTCTCTCTCTCTCTCTCTCTCTCTCTCTCTCTCTCTCTCTCTCTCTCTGTTAATGCTTATCTGTCACCCTTGAAAAATAAAGATCATTCATTCATTCATTCATTCATTCATTCATTCATCTCTATCTATCTATCTATCTATCTATCTATCTATCTATCTATCTATCTATCTATTATCTATCATATCTATCTATCTATCTATCTATCTATCTATCTATTATATCTATCTTTTACATGCATATATTATATATTCATATATCTATCCATATTTATCTATCTGTCTATTTATCTATCTGTCTATCTATCTATCTATCTATCTATCTATCTATCTATCTATTATCTATTCTATCTATCTGTCTGTCTGTCTGTCTGTCTGTCTGTCTGTCTATCTATCTATCTTTCTTCTTCTTTCTTTCTATCCCTATCAACTTTCCTTATACTTCACTTTCTTCTTTTTCTTTTTTTGTCTTTTTTTTGTCTTTTCAAAGAGAGATTGTATTCTCCTAAAAGCCAGCAGACATTGTGAAGAACTGCCAGTGCTATAACTGTGGCTGACTGACTGAGGTGAAAATGTCAGCCGAGTTGTTGTGCTGAACAGGGACAGCCGTGATGGAGTCATTTAGGACAGACACCTGGCCTCCCTCCTGCCGCAGTCAGTCAGGCCGGCTATTTCCAGAGCCATCTGTGGGTGTCACAAGAAGGAGAGGGGGCGGAATCACCAAGCTGTTAAAGCCCTTATTGTATGGCATTGTCCTTAACTGTCTGTACGGTCGCTAACTGGATTAAGTAAGACAGAACATCTTGCGCACGTACACGTTAAATCCTGTTCCGCTTTTCGTAAGAGTAGGCCAATGTGTGGCAGTGGGAATAGATGACAATATTTACAAAACTGCATACACACGGGGACTGATGAAAAAAAAGCGCATGAGTGCTTATTCCATTATCGTCGATATAAAAGAATAGAATAAATATAAAGAATAAAATAAATAAATAAAATAAAAAAGACATTCAACTGTTCGAACCTGGTCCCAAAAGTCATTGAAAACTACTTTTTTTTTTGGGGGGGGGGGTTGGTATGCTGCTTACAGCACATCACTTTATATCAACACAGATGGGAACAGGACCCACAATAATGGCAATAAAAAGATATTAACTAAATCAAAATTTAGTCGTGACTGGTGAAACGGGTACTCCTTTACCTAGTAGAGTACGCAGCATTCCACAGGAAGGAAGTTTCCGTAGGAAGTTTTCAGACCAGGGGAGGAGTTCTTATCTCTGGTGAACCTGTCCACTTTACCACACAACAGCCACGTAACGTTCCACACAACAGTCGTACAAGCAATCTGAGGATGGAGAGAGGAAACTTCGCGTTTCCACTGTCATGTCAGTTCAAGGAGATTCCCCCCCCCCCCTTTTCCTTCCCCCCCTTTCCCCCCCCCTCCCAACACAGAAGTGACCAATGGTACTGATTATTTATTTATTATTTTTTTATTTATTTATTTATTTTTATTTATTTATTTTTTATTTTTTTATTCTTCTATATCGAGGATAATAGAATAAGCACTCATGTGTTGTTGTTTTTTTTTACATCCAGTCCCCGTGTGTATGCAGTTTTGTAAATATTGTCATCTGTTCTCACCGACACACAATGGCCTACTCTTACGAAAAGCGGAACAGGATTTCACGTGATTCGGTGACCTGGGCAGGATAGTCCAGGGGTTAGAGCGTTGAGCTCACGATTCACAGCGCAGGTCGAGTCACCACTAGGGCTATGAGCGTTCTGCTCATTTGATAGGTTTTTTTTCCCGCTGGAGTTAGCATCAATACTGACTTTTCTCCCTTCAAAGTCCTGTGGGTGAGACTAAAGTCCCGTATATACGAACGCATGCAGAACATCTTGTGTGCCTGTTAAAACCGTTCCACCCGTAAGAAGAGTATACTGTTGCGTGCTGGTAGGAATACTTGACAAAATTTTAAAAAATAATCCGGCATGCACACTGATGTGTTTAGACATTATCACTAAAGTGCGGCTGCCTTAATGGTGGGGAAAAAACCGGGTCACGTTCACAAAATTTCACCATTGGTGAACCTTGGACCATTAGCCGTGGAACGAAAAAAAATATACTGATTCTCCCCCCTCCCATTTCCTATTCCCCCCTCCCCCCCCCCCCCCCCCCCCCCCCCCCCCCCCCCCCCCCCCCCCCCCGACATTCATTTGGAGGAGAGACTACAAAGTGAGATCCCAAGTGTTGACACATGCAGAGTATCTTGCACACGCATGGTAAAAGCCTGTCTAATATTCTATCGTGAAAGCGTAGGCTAGGCTAGCTATGTAATGTGCGGTGGTATGGCACTGTTGGGAGATGTTGTGTCTGCTTGCCTCTGTACTGTCTGTCCTCTGCTCAGCTGATGACAGGGCTGTGAGTGTAGCAGTGGACATAATAAACGAATGTCTGACTTTGCCTGGCGCTGTCTCTCTGTCTGTGGTCTGTTTGTCTGTTGTTGTCTGTCTGCCCCCCCCCCCCCCCTCTCTCTCTCGTCGATCAGTCTTCTTCTCTCTCTCTCTCTCTCTCTCTCTCTCTCTCTCTCTCTCTCTCTCTCTCTCTCTCTCTCTCTCTCTCTCTGGGCAGATCTTAAGAGCCTCCTCTACATCAGAAAGATCTCATCATGCATCATAAGAGTCACTCTTAACATTAAGAAATATTATTCATTCATTCATTCATTATCTCTTGAACATTCCTGGCTGTACTGTTTTTGTTCGTGCAGTTATTTTGTTGATTAAAAAAACAACAACAACCAGTCATTCCATTTAAAGTAAGACATTTAGACCTGTACGCCATAAGACGTGGTCAATTGTGGGGGTGAAAAATGTCAGAGCTGTTGTTGCCTAAATCTGGAACCAGAATATTCCAGACAGCTATAGCAGGAGGGAGACACCTTGCCTGTTTCCCGCTGTCGTTATTCAGCTTAGTTACACCTTGTAACACAGAACACTCGGTGGTCTAGCCGTAACGCTCCTGCCTAGAAAGCAAGAAATGTAGGTTCGATCTCTCCCCCCCATCCACTAAACCTTAACTGGTGGTTTATTGCTAGTTTTGTTTGTTTTTTTTTTCGGATAGATGAGAAACTGAGGTCCCTTAGTAATTGCATACAGTGCACGTAAAAGAGCTATAAACAAGAGAGCCACTCCGGAAAGAAACCAGCCGACCAACAACTCTCCAGCTATCGGATTAACGAACAAAAAAACAGCCAAACAACTAACTAGATAACTAGCCAACCAACCAACTAGCCAGCTTACTAACCAACCATCCAACCTAGTCAGCTAACTAACCAACCAACCAACTAGCCAGTAACCAACCAACCAAAAATTACCCAGTAAGCCAACCAACCAAAAATTACCCACATGTAAGCCAACCAACCAAAAATTAGCCAGTAAGCCAACTAACCAAAAATTAGCCAGTAAGCCAACCAACCAAAAATTAGCCAGTAACCAACCAACCAAAATATGCAGTACCCACCAACTAATACGTAAGCATCCAACCAAAAATTCAGCCAGTAAGCCATCAACCAAAATTAGCCAGTAAACCAACCAACCAACAATTAGCCAGTAAGCCAACCAACCAACAATTAGCCAGTAAGCCCACCAACCAACTAGCCAGTAAACCAACCAACCAACAATTAGCCAGTAAGTCAACCAACCAACAATTAGCCAGTAAGTCAACCAACCAACAATTAGCCAGTAAGCCCACCAACCAACTAGCCAGTAAACCAACCAACCAACAATTAGCCAGTAGGCCAACCAACCAAAAATTAGCCAGTAAGCAACCAACCAACAATTAGCCAGTAAGCCAACCAACCAACGAACAATTAGCCAGTAAGCCAACCAACCAACAATTAGCCAGTAAGCCAACCAACCACAATTAGCCAGTAAGCCAACTAACCAACAATTAGCCAGTAAGCCAACCAACCAACAATTAGCCAGTAAGCCAACAACCAACAATTAGCCAGTAAGCCAACCAACCAACAATTAGCCAGTAAGCCAACTAACCAACAATTAGCCAGTAAGCCAACCAACCAACAACTATCAAGCTAGCCAACTAACGAACGAACAAGCCAATCAACATCCAGCCAGCTAGCCAATCAACAACTAGCAAGTAAACCAAATATCCAATGATTTTTTTTTAAACGAAAACAGAGAGAATCAAAACAATCCGAAATACATCATTAAAAAAAAACACACACACACCACACACACACACATAACAATCAAATCAATCAAAAATAAAAAAATACAAGCTCAACAAATAAAAAATGAACAATAAAATATAAACAAAACACACACACACACACACACACACACACACACACACACACACACACACACACACACACACACACACACACACAGTCCTTTGATGAGACGAGGCTCCGTATGCGATAGCACGTAGAACATCTTGCGGACACATTCAATCCTGTTCCGCTTTTCGTAAGAGTGGGCCATTGTGTGCCGGTGGGAACAGATGACAAAATTTACAAAAACTGTATACACACGGGGACTGGATGTAAAAAAAAGCACACGAGTGCTTATTCCATTATCCTCGATATATAAAGAATAAATAAAAAAAATAATCTCTCTCACACACACACACACACACACACACACACACACACACACACACACACACACACACACACACACACACACAACAACAAACAAACAACAAACACCCAACATGACATGAAAAGGAATGAAGACCCGACAACAACTCCAAACAAAAAAGAAAAGAAAAAAAAGAAAGAGAGCAGACAAAAACAAAGCCATCCCCAGAAGGTGAAGAGGAGCCCCCTTCCAGCACAAACAGTTTATGAGGTGCTATGTTTGGCAACGTAAGAGGCGTAATAACCCTACAGCACAGCTTTTCCTGCTCTCATCAATATGATTCATATGTCATTTCATCATTATCGTTACCAGCCTCCTCCTCCTCTCTCCTCCTCCTCCTCCTCCTCCTCCTCCTCCTCCCTCCTCTCCTCTTCTTCCTACTCCTTCCTCCTCCTCGTCATCATCGTCATCGTCATCATCATTGTTACCATCATCATGTCATCATCATCATCATCGTTATCATCATCGTCGTCGTCGTCGTCGTCGTTGTCTCGTCGTCGTCATCATCATCATCATCATCATCATACATCATCATCATCATCATCATCATATCGTCGTCGTCGTCGTCGTCGTCGTCGTCGTCGTCGTCGTCGACTTCGTTGTCGTTGTCGTCATCGTCATCATCCTCATCGTTGCTGTCATTGTCGTTGTCGTCGTCATTATCATCATTTTACCCCCCCCCCCACAACACACACAACACAACACACACACACACACACACACACACCACACATACACGGGCGAGCGCATCACACAACTAACACACACATGCACACACACGCATGCCGGGGCATGCACGCACGACATGCACCACGCAGAGGGACGGGATAGCCTGGTGGTCAGAGCTTTGCGTTCGCGGTCTGACAGTTCAGGATCGAGCCTGGGTTCAAGCCTCAACGACACCAATTAACATCAGTGCCAACTCCATTCCCCGTAAGCCCTTTTGGATAAAACTGTAAACTGAGGTCCTATGCATGTATAAACATCTTGTAGTCACGTTGAAACTCTCTCTGCCTTTCGGAAGAGTAGGTCAGTGCGTGCAGGTATGAATGGATGACGAAATGTACAAAGAAAAACGCATGCACACAAGTGTCCTGTTCAGACATCATCCCTGAAGTCGGAATGCGCCTACCTTACGGGTGGGCAAATGGCCACATACGCAAAATCTCACAGTTGGTAACCCTTGGAGCTGTAACTGCAGATATAAAAAAGGTAAAACAAAAAAAATAAAAAATAACTAAAGGAAATAACCTAGAATCTGAGCAACAGCCCAAACTACAAGCAGTTTCTTCCAACAAAGCTTCACAGTATCTCTCTAAGACACTGCACGCCAGAGATCGAAGATACACTGGAAAGTCTCCCAAACGTCAGACAGCAGACAGAAAATATCATTCACAAAATAATCATCACCGTGACCTTTTAGAAAAGTCTGAACTGGAAACACGCCACGTAGTGTTTCACCACGCGGCTTTGTCACAGACACACTTACTGATTCCCATCCAACATTTACAAATGCGGAGTTTTGATTGGCTGGTGCAGAGGGGATATGTATGTATGTATGTATGTATGTATGTATGTATGTATGTATGTATGTATGTATGTATGTATGTATGTATGTATGTATGTATCTTTGTATGTATATATATATATATATATATATATAGGAGAGAGAGAGAGAGAGAGAGAGAGAGAGAGAGGAGAGGAGAGAGAGAGGGCTAAAGTATCATGACGAATTGAAGGGCTATATATGAGTGCAAACCATTTCAGACGTCATCAGCTGTCAGCACTACGTTCAACATCATTTATAGACAGTCTGGTGGTATTTCGTGAAGTCATAACACTTTATCATTATTTACGGATAATTTTGCCATTAACTTTGTTACTGAAGTTTAATTGCACTGTGCAGCGATGGATAGATAGACAGACAGACATAATCATAGCAGATAGATAGATAGATAGATAGATAGATAGATAGATAGATAGATAGATAGATAGATAGATAGATGATAGATAGATAGTAGTTAGTAGTAGTAGTAGTAGTAGTAGAGTAGCTAGCAGCAGCAGCAGCTAGCAGCAGCAGAGCAGCAAGTGTCAGTAGTAGTAGTAGTAGTAGTAGTAGTAGTAGTAGTAGTAGTAGTAGTAGTGAGTAGTAGAAGAAGAGAAGAAGAAGAAGAAGAAGAAGAGAAGTAAGAAGAAGAAGAAGAAGAAGAAGAAAGAACAACAACAACAACAACAACACAACAACAACAAAAGACTCCGACCATATGATGATGATGATGATGATGATGATGATGATGATGATGATGTGATGATGATGATGATGATGATGATGATGATGATGATGATGACGACGACGACGACGACGACGATGATGACGATGATATACAGTGGCAGCTTAGATGATGACAGAAACAGTGCCACCCATGATGAAACGACAGCACCAAGCTATAACGGTGATGAAGAAGTCAATGACATTGACGATGATGATGAGGCAGGAACTCAGCAGGAAGAAGACATCAGGTCTGTGACAGGTCCTACGGTGTGTCAGCCTCTTTGACATTTCACACACCCTGTGCTCTGTCAGCATCTTTGGCCACACTCCCATTTTCAGAAATCTTCGTCTGCTTTCTTTTCTTTCTTCCATGTTTTTTGTTTTCAAAGCATGGGTATCTACGCAACAACACACACACACAAAAAGTCCAACTGAGTGTGCATTTGGAATAGTGTCTTTCTAATTTTTTGTTATTTGGACAGTTTATATCTCTATCTGCTTGTCTGATGTCTCTGTCTCTCTGTCTTTTCCTGTTCTAGCTGTATCTTCCTTCTTCTTTCCTGTTTTGTTTTCGCTTTACGTTTAGATGACTGTTTTGAATTGTCTGAAGATTTGTTGCACTCTGGAGAGTACTGGGTATGTTCATATAATTATCCGTTCCCAGTACATCTCCACCATGCATTGCCAGATATGTGAACGTGCGTATCAAAAGTTCGGTATCGTTTATGCATATATGGTACAGAAGAGAGTAAATCAACAGCATTTCTGTACATAAACTAGCTAGATTATTTTACATAAAAGATAAAGGTAAAGGTGTCCCATAACCTAGGTGATCGTAGGGGAGCAAGGCATCAGAGACCTCAGGTTCTCTAGGGGCCAGCATATTTACGGGGGCGCCCATCTCCTCTCCCTCGCTGCTTTACCTTCCCTGACCCTAAAGAGGGCAGGTATCCATTTACGACTGGGTGAACTGGCGGGACTGTACTGAAGCCAAGGCGCGCAAACCGTCACCCATCCAACTGGTAACCACGTTCACGCTGCATAACTTGA
The DNA here is from genome assembly GCA_030674155.1 of Stramonita haemastoma. Lineage (NCBI taxonomy): Eukaryota > Metazoa > Mollusca > Gastropoda > Neogastropoda > Muricidae > Stramonita > Stramonita haemastoma. Next base: position 47,902,416 of record CM060321.1, on the reverse strand, counting down.
TTTTGGGAAATCGAGCGCTCTGACCACTGAGCTACCCCGCCCCCATATGCATACCATCAACCCACCAAGCTCACTACCACAATCTCTCCAGTTTGATCGTGTGTGACACAAGACCGAAGTAGAGAGACACGTCTAATGCTTGTTCCATTCGGCTTTGTCTTGAATTGTCAGCCAGTGAATCAGTCTACTGGCTCCATAAACCGGGCCCTTACTGGTTAAATCCTGTGAACATTAACTTTTTTTTTATCAAACTCGTGAAGTTTCCAATCTTAGCAACAACCAGCAATAAAATCAATCTCTTCCAACAATACTTTGCAACATCTCTTGTGACATTTCACATGGTAGGTGGAAGACATCATATTGGAAAGTCTGCTAGACGTCAAACAGCAGATAGAAAATATAATTCACAAATCATCACCACGACCTTTTAGAAAACTCTAAATTGGAAACAGGCCAATTCGGTATTTGACTCGGTCTCTCTGCCACAGGTGTTTCGATTGATTCCAATCCAAAATTTACAAATATGGAGAGGGATGGGTTGGTCTTGAGGGATGTATGGAGATGAACATCTCTGACGTCATTTCAAGTTCATTGTTTAGGAACATTTCTGACATCCTAAGTATCCTATTATACCGTCATTGCAGTTTCATAGCACTATTCGCAGGTAGCTAAGTTGCCACCAAATGATGTCATTTTACACAATTATCATCACAAACAGTTGTGTTGTCATTAAAAAAACACTGTAATGTAACTGCATAGTTCACTGTTTGATTGATTTCCTGGGGGAGACAAAAAAGAAGATGAAGAGAAAGAGAAGAAGGAGGAGGAGGTTGTGATGATATGATAATGATAATAATAATGATGAGGAGGAGGAGGAGGAGGAGAAGGAGGAGGAGGTGCAGTAGTAGTTTAGGCAATGACAGTAATAATGTCATCAGCATCGAGATGACAGCACTAGGGAGTAATTGTGGAGCTCCACAATCAATGAGACGGAGTGCACATGAGGTAATTTTAGTTATTGACAGTATAAGGCAGTAAAGTGGCATAATACAAAAACAGATGGAAACATCGGCAATTCTGTGCAACATTATTACAAATTGAAATGGTAGACTGCAGGATTTGACAAAATGAGAAACGGACAAGTTTATTTTAGTAACAGGTTGTCAGAATGAGTGCTTTGGTATTTTCAAAACACATTTAAAAGTAAAAGGAATAAAAATGATACCTTGATATTTCATTATAAGATAAATAAACAGATCTAGTTTAATAATCAATCAAAATCACAAAATTGACAACTTGACCCCCACCTGCCTTTAAAGGCTCCTAGCGCAAAATTAGGTAATGTGCTAAGCGACTCATTTCGTGGTGGAGCGCCACAATTGTGGAGATGATGATATCAATAGCAGTGACAATGAGTAGGAGGAGGAGGAGGAGGATGGCGATGACTCAGCAAGTAGAAGACATCAGGTCTGTGACAGATTCCACAATGTGTCAGTTTCTTTGACATTTCACACACCACCCTTTTGTCAACATCTGTGGCAACCCCTTCCATTTCCAAAAATCGTTGCCTGTTCATCTTCATTTTCCGAGGCCGGGTGATCTACGAAAAGAAAAGATTGTGTGTCTGCATCTGGAATAGATTCTATCTGACTTTGTCTTTCTAGAAGAAAAGATTGTGTCTCTGCATCTAATAGATTCTATCTGACTCTATGTCTTCCTTTGTCAAACGCTTTGTCTGCTTGCCTGCCTACTTGTCCATCTGTATGTATCTCTATGTGTCCACCTCCTGCCTCTCTATTCATATTTTGCCTTCCTCCCTGGGGATGCCGTGGGCCTGTCAGTATAAATAGCATCTTCACTTTCTGGAAACTCTGTGAAAGGAATTCCCTGTTTTCTATCCCTCTCTTTGTTTCTTCCTGGTTTCGTTTCTTCCTGACACCTCCTTCTTGTCTATTTTCTGCCTTCTTGGTTCATTTTATTCTCCTGCCTTTTTTCCAGAAAGACTTAAAAGATAACAATTTCTCTCCCATGCACTGGGCCTGACTTGTCAGGCGCTGAAAGGCAGCACAACACATTTTCGCTCAGATGGCTGACAGAAATAGCTGCTGTCTGAGCGTTCGATAAAGTATAATGTTTTGCCCCAACTTTCCTGCCTTGTTTCCCTCATGTGTCTAGATGACCAGCTTGGGTTGTTCCAAGAATCTGTTACACTGTACAAGTAAGTGGGTATCTTCATATACCCGTCCTTAACTCATCTAAAACATGAATAGCATGATTTAAAAAAAAAAGATACATATTGGCTTTTGTTTATGCATATTTTACACATAAGAAAATAATTCAACAACAAGTATGTGCACGATTTCATCTCAGCTACCTTAAATTTGTTGACCATCCAGCAAATCTGGTAACTGCAATCATTACACTTTGATCCCCCAAAACACAAGACCAAGTAAAGATAGTGCTTCCACCACTCAGCTTTGTCGTGAATCTTTGTCTGTTAGTCTCACATCTCCATTAACCAGTAACTCATCTATAAAACTTTAGTATTAATTATTAAAACAAGAAACTTACCCAGAAATACACCAGCAGCTGAAAAAAATATTTGTTTTAAAAAATCCACCTCCAAGAATACTTTGCAATATCTCTCTCGACCTTTCATACCAGAGGTCAACGACACACTGGAAAGTCTCCCTGACGTCAGACAACAGACAGAAAACATTTTTCACAAATCATCACTACGACCTTTCAGAAAACTCTGAACTGGAAACACGCCACATCAATATTTCACTTCGTCTCTCTACAACAGATACCATCATTGATTCTGATCCAACATTGACAAATACAGACTTTTGATTGGTTCGTCTAGAGGGATGTTCAGGGCTGAGTATCAATGGTGTCCTTACATCGTCATTATTCTTTACGTTTATAGATTTCAGAAGTTATCTATGACTTCAGTACACGTCAATGCTATTTATAAACAGTTGTGATGTTATGGAGTTATGAGGATGGTGATGACTCAGATAAAAGCTCAGCATGCAGAAGACAACAGGTCTGCAACAGGGCCCCAGTGTGTTCTCAGATTCTTTGACATTTCACATATTTATCCTGGGTTTAAAAAAAAAATCTTTGACTTTGCTTCCATTTTCAGAAATCGTTGTTTGCTTCATTTCTATTTTCTTTCAGGGAACAGGTGGTAGACACAAAAAACAAATATGATGTATATGAAATAGATTCAGAGGACGCTTTAGCTGATTGGTTAAAACTGTTCGACCAATCCCATGGGTCCATAAAGTCATCGGTTTGAATCCTGGCAACGTCTGGTGAATTATTAGTGGGGATTTTTACTATCCCCCAGATCAACTTCAAGCACAGACCTTCAGTAGTGTATACACATGCAGATCAAATATGCACATTAAAGGTCTTATAGTCCTTTGTCATTATTCAATGAGTTACGGAAACACGAACATACCCAGCATACATCTCCGAAGTCCAATCCAATCATGTTGTTTATAGCCCCACCGACCACACGGGTCATATCAGGACTGTTCTCCGAGATCAGAATGTGGCTACCTTCATGATGGGCAAAAATGGTTGCATATGCAAAATCTTACCATTTGTGAACTTTGGAGCTCTAGTCGGGGAATGGAAAAGGAAAAAAAAAGACCAACAAAAGAAAGAAACAGTCTTATTCGTTGTCCTCCTGGTATGTTTTCTCTCTGTCTGCATGCTGTCTTTTCTTTCTTTCTTTCTTTTTTTCTGTCTTTCTGTATGTTTGTCTGTCTGTCTGCCTATCTGTCCTTGCCTATTTGCGTCTTGCTTGACTTTCCTGTCTTGTTTTTCTCCTGTGTTTATTTGACCAATTTGGACTGTCTGAGAATCTGTTGCTCTAGCAAGAACTGAGTATGTTCACTTCTTCTTTGCTCTCTGACTTTGAGCTTGTACTGCAAGATTTTTTTAAAAATGTGCATGCTTAGTATCATCCATGCTTATTATGACACAGAAAGGAATCAAACAACAGCACGTCTGTACAAAAAACGACTTGGGATATCTTCAGTTGTACACTGTTAACTCACCAAGCCCATCCAACGTAATATTTACCATTCATCCCACATGACACAAAGACCAAACTAGAATAGATGTCTTATGCTTTGTCCTCTTTTTTCCGACCCCTTACTTCGTACACTACCAACATCACTGAGTTAAACGGTCTAGGAGAGCTACAGTAGATTGTAGAACTTAGCAAAGACAGAGAAAGATGGCGAACTGAGGGGAGCAATATGTGGAGTTTCTGCTGACGACAGCAGCGGTGGTAGAGAGATGACATGGTGATGATGCAGATGACAGGTGATGATGCAGATGACTTATGATGAATTTTCTTGCACTGAGCTTTGTCTTCAGTCTGCTTGTCTGGCTGTCAGTCTTGTGCTTTATAAAACAGCACTTTACTTACCAAAACCTCAAGGAGTCATTGAACTGAGGACATTACCAAGAACCTGAGCAACAGCCAAAAATAAAGTCAGCCACTGTCAACAACACTTCGCAATGTCTTTCTTGACATTTCCCGCTGGAGGCTGACGACACACTGGAAAGTCTCCTTGACGTCAGACAGCAGATGGAAAACATTGTTTACAAATCATCATCACCTGACCTTTCAGAAAACTCTAAACTGGAAACAGGCCACATCAATATCTCACCTTGCCCCTCTCTTGTCACAGGTATCATCACTGATTCCCATCCAAATTTTATATATACGGAATTTTGATTGGTTCATCTATACGGAAATGTGGGGGTGGGTATACTATTATTATTGGCTAATGTATTCATAGACAGTTCTGTCATCATCGATGATATCAAAACACGTCATTAAATATTCATGGAATCTCCTAGGGGGGGTTATCTATGATACTGTCGTACCTTATTCTAGTTTACTACAATTCCTGTTATCTTTTTCTTAATGCGATTTTATAGCAGAGTCCAAATCACGTAGATCCATAGCACAATGTAAGCCATCCATCAATCCATCCATCCATCCATCCATCCATCCATCCATCATCCATCCATGTCCATCCATCTGTCCATCCATCCATCTGTCCATCCAGATCTGTCACTCAGCTTACCTGTATGTCTACCTATGTTTATATCCAACATCTCTACCTGCTGTTGTTGTCTTGTATTTTGTAAACATTCTCCAACAAACTGAAAGGAACTTGAACCACTGCCTAACTTCAACATTGTCACTGGCAATACAACGTTTGAAGCCGGCGCCAATTTCTGGGATGTAGCTTAGCTAGCCGTGATGTCAGTGCAGGCAGGGTACCACTGCTACCCATGCATTTTCTGAAGAAAAGGTCAGGAAGAATTGTGTTCACCATGTTGCAGGGGGGATGGTAGGGGTAGGGGTGGGGTAGGGGGCGTGATGGTGTTTGTAATGGGAGGGGAGGAGAGGGCAGGGGAGGAGAGGGGCTTGGACTTGTAGGGCCAGGTCCTCCTCACTGTGTGTTTAGGGAAATGACGGTGGTTGGTGAAGTTGCATGAGTCAAGGGAAAGTTCAGCGAACTCTGAGGGTTTACTTTGGGCACTGCTACATAATAGCCTTGATTTTCTTTTGAATAACGGACAAAATGTGTGTGTTGTGTGTGGGGGGGGGGGGGGGGGTGTTAGAGAGAAGAGGGGAGAGAGGGAGGGAGAGTCAGAGACAGAGATAGAGAGATGGATGGACAGACGGACAGACTGTCAGACAGGCATACAGACAGACACACGAAGAGAAAGAGAGAGAGAGATACAGACAGACAGACAGATGGACTGACAGACAGAGACAGACAGAGACACAGAGAGACACAGAGAGATACAGAGAGACACAGAGAGAGACACAGAGAGAGAGAGGTTAATAAGACACAGAGAGATAGAGGCTAAAGCGAAAGACAGAAACAATAAATGGGTTAATCGATTGATTGATTAGTTATATCAAATGGTGAATTAATCAATCAATCAATTATCAATTAATACTGAATGAACACCAGTTTCAGGCAACAAAATAGACAAATTACGACTATACAGTATTTTATATGTTGGGTTGTTTACTGCAATGTATTGTATTAAATTGTATTGCGATGTATTGCATTGTATTGTATAGTGTGAAATGGCATGGTATGCCATGCTATTGTATGGTGTAGAGTCATGTTGTATTATATTGAAACTTTTTTATTGCATAACAAACAGAAAGGAGTTTTTTTCTGAGTTTATTTTGTCATGTTCCCTCTTTCTTTCTCCCTCCCACACCCTTTGGACAGTGTATGACATACTCTACCATTCACTTTGTGTGAAAAAAATTTTGTACATCCCATTAAGATTTGTTTTATGATATTGTCAAAGACAACACTCCTGTTGCCGTGGATTCTTTAACGTGCAGTAAACGTGTGTTAGAAACAAATTTATAGAACCACCTGAAAGACTAGCACTCAAACCTGCCAGCAGTCATGTCCTAGAGGCACAGAACAAGCCCAGCAGCAAGCAGGATTCGAACACTGGGACGTTTTAGCTTTGTAGGCAAGTGTGTGTTCTCTGGATCCCCAAACAAGGAGAAAGCTCAAAGTCAGAGAAAGAATAGCAGACTTCAAGACAAACCCTGACTCAAACTAAAAGCTGTCGTCAGTTATTGGTGTAAGCTAATTTCCAAGGCCCATAAATATTAATCCAATGTCGTTAGGCTTTGAACACGTTTAGCTGAAACTGTCTCCATCCATGACAATATTTAAGCATAACATGACACTAAAAAAAGAAAACCAACAAAAAAACTCTCACGACTGGAGAAAAAAAACCTTCTGAAGTTGGGTGCAGCTGCCTCTATAAAGGTAAAGGTAAAGGTGTCCCATGACCTGTGTGGTCGTAAGGGACCGAGGCGTCAGAGACCTCAGCTTCTCTAGGGGCCAGCATATTGAGGGCGGCGCCCATCTCCTCTCCCTCTATAGCGAGGTCTAAAAAAAACAACTAACCTTACACGCAAAACGTCTCATCTAGCCTGTGCTGAGGACAGCGTTTCCAACGTCAGATGAGCCAGACAGAGTGCTTGCTCCGAATGACGTAGCTCGGGGAAAAGATCCAACAACAACAACAACAGCAACAACAACAAAAACAACAAAGAAAAAAAAACCATCACCCCCAAACTCAATCACAATATACCCGACACGTCCACAAAGAAGCAAGAGACAGGGAGAGAGGAAGGAAGGGAGGAAGTGAGGGAGGGAGGACGGGAGGGAGGGAGAGGGATCTGATAACACCGCTCAATCACATTCCGTTGCCGTTTCTGGCCGTAGTGCCCAGACATACACAGATTCCATACCACGTCCTCTGACAGAGACCATCTCACATTTCTACAGCAAAAAAGGGAAGATCAATCTCAGGTTAGGAGGGAAAAGAAAAGAGCTGTAACGTAGCTTTATTCAGGGATGGAGTGTATCACATGTTGGGGGTCAAGAAAGATATCGTGTATGTGTGTGTGTATGTGAGGGAAGAACGGGGTGTTTTGTTGTTTGTTGCTGCTGTTGTTGTTGTTGTTGCTGTTGTTGTTGTTGTTGTTGTTGTTGCTGATGTTGTTGTTGTTTCGTTCTTTGGTTTGAGCTCCGTCGTTTACAAATTATCTTTTTTTCTTCGTTTTTGTTTGTTTTGTTTGTTGGTTGTTGTTTTTTGGGGGGTGTAAACCGTTTTGCCAACCTTAAGGTAGACTTCAGAGACAATGTCTAAACACACCAGTGGGCATGCGTTTGGTTCTTCTTGTTGTTTTAATCTTTGTCTCATCTTACCAGCACGCAATGGCCTGCTCTTTCCAAAGACGGAACGGGTTTAAACGAGTGCGCAAGCTGTTCTGTGTACTTCGCAAACAGGACCTCGGTTTTTTAGTCTCAGTCGAAACACTTTCAGGGATGTGGAGTCAGTACTGATATCAACTCCTGGGGAAAATCCTTTCGAAGGGATCCTCAGTGGCTGGAACCAGGGCCGCAGATTGCGAGCTCAAGCCCTAGTAGTAGCAGGTATCCCTAGTCTCAGAAGACTATGGAGTTGCGCTCGCTAGGCTCTAGAGCGCAAAGCCTGGGTAGTAAGTATGAGGGCAAGCTGTTGCCCATGCTGCAGAACTCTCTGTCGTCTGGTCTCTCTCATGTCTCGAAAGATGCGTATTGTTGTAGTGGTGGTGCGTCTCTAGGCTGCTAGGTGTCTTTGTTGTTTGTTAGCGTGTTGCAGCCTGTGTGATGTAGTCTCATATGAGTGCTAAGTCTTCATATGACTCATAGACTCCAGATCATCTTGTCGATCGATCAGCATCGCTGATGGTGCTGTTGTGTGTTTTGTGTGTGTGTTGTGTGTGTGTGTGTGTGTGTGTGTTGTTTTTTTTTGTTGTAGTTCTTCGTTTAACGTCCTTCACTAAATAGTGAATCAGACATGTGTGTGTGTGTGCGTGGTGAGTGAGTGCGGTGGTGTGTGTGAAGTGAGTGTGTGTGATGAGTGATGAGTGTGTGTGGTGTGCGTGCGTGCGTGCGTGCGTGCGTGCGTGATGCGTGTGTGTTGTGTGAGTTCCTCGGCAATCAGCTCAGAGGATTACCAATGGTGAGATTTTTGCGTAAGCCACCGTTTACCTACAATTTAGATAGCTGCATTCTGACTTCGGGGAGATGCCTGTGTGCATACTGTTGCCTTTATTTTCGATGTTGTCATCCGTTTCTATTACCACAAAATGGCCTATTCTTCCGAAAAATGGAACGGGCTTTTAATTCATGCAGGCGCAAGATGTTCAACGTGCGTTCCCAAACGGGACGTCGGTTTAGAGTCTCATTCTAAGGACTTTTGGGGGAGTGGAGTAGGCACTGATGTAAACCCCGAGGGGGCAGGGGGGGGGGGGGGGGGGCTTTGAACAGACGTCTCGGTAATGGCTCGAACACGGGTCTTCAGATCACGAGCACAACGCTCTAACCACTAGGCTAACCCCTCCCCCGTGAATTACTCATTAACAGATGCGAAGGTGTTGATGACACACCACCCCCACCTCTTCATCAACACCTGCCTCAGGAAGATCCTCAAGATCCGCTGGCCAGACAAGATCAACAATGAAGAATTATGGCAAAGAACCAGACAACATTCTGTTGAGAAAGAAATCCTACAGAGACGTTAGCGATGGATAGGACACGCCCTACGGAAACCTGTATCCAGCATCACAAGACAAGCTCTCACCTGGAATTCACAAGGGAAAAGGAAGAGAGGGCGGCCTAGAAATACCTGGCGCCGAGATCTGGAAGCAGATGCGAAACAGATGGGCAAGACGTAGGGACAACTGGAACGCCTAGCCCAGAGCCGAGATGCCTGGAGACAGCTGGTTGGCGGTCTATGCCCCAGAAGGACCACAGGCAGACATGACATGACATGACAGATGCGAAGGGAAAGAAAGTGTGAAATAATGATAACCACGTCAAAGTCAAGAAAATATCGAAGTGGGATACCCTATTGGCGGCAAACCCCAAAATAATGCAGAGTGGACACCCTATGTTCCTGTCCTTCTTTTGCAATGCCACTTCCTGATCAACAAGATAATACAAGAAAAAACAAGAGAGAGAAAGAGAGAGAGGGAGAGGGGGGGAGACAGAGACAGACAGACTGACAAACAGACAGAGAGACAGACAGAGAGACGGACAGAGACAGACAGAGAGACAGACAGAGAGACGGACAGAGACAGACAGACAGAGACAAAGACAGAGAGATAGACAGACAGAGACAGAGAGACAGAGAGACAAAGACAGACTGACAGAGACAGACTGACAGACTGAAAGACAGACAGACATACAGACAGACAGACAGAAACGAATATTGTACTCTATTATTTTGTAGTGAATTGTACCGTATTGTATCATAACAGCATTGCGTAGTATGTTTTATTCATGGCAGGTTTTTTTAAAAGTGAAATTCGGGCTTTTCACAGGGAAGACGTATCGCCAGTTGTACAGCGCCACCTATTTCTTGTCTCCTCTTTTGAAAGCGCAAAGCTTCATTTCCCTAAGAGGTTATCTATTCCACACTTTCTTGCCAGAAACCATTCTCTCCTTGCCATGGGTTCTTTAACGTGCGTGGAATATACGTCACACACGACTGGCACTTCAATTCATCCTCCCATCTTGAAAGACTAGCACCCAGACTGTCAATCATGGTCTAGTAGTTGATGAAGGGGAAGGAGGAGGGGGGGGGGGGAGAGAGAATTATGGACTCAGACGGTAGGAATCAAACCTGCAACCGCTCGCTTTTAAGATTGACGTTGGACCGTTGGACCACGCATCCATTCGTAACTTGTTCAGAGACATAGGGTTTTTACCTGTAAGAGTGTGTGTGTGGGGGTGGGGGTGGGGGTTGGGATGGAAGAGTGAATAAAGGGGGGTGGGTAATGAGTTTGATAGCAGAAGGGAAGAAGTGGAGTAGAGGTCGGATTAATCAAACCAAATCAAATCAAATCAAATCAAACCAAATCAAATCAAATCAAATCAAACCAAATCAAATCAAATCCAAATCAAAATCAAAAACCAAACCAAATCAAACCAAATCAAATCAAATTCTTTTATTTTGAGGATGATAAATAAGCACTCATGTGCTTTTTTGCATCCAGTCCCCGCCCTAATCTGGGATTACATCAGTTTAAGAAACACCTCCTACTAAAATTTGGGTTAAAATGAAGAAAGAAGAGAGAGAAGAGGAGAGGAGAGAGAGAGAGAGAGAGAGAGAGAGAGAGAGAGAGAGAGAGAGAGAGAGAGAGAGAGAGAGAGAGAGAGATGAGAGAGAGAGAAGAGAGAGATGATGAATAGATGAGATGAGATAGATAGATGATAGATAGATAGATAGATGATGATGAGATAGATAGATAGATGATAGATAGATAGATAGATAGATAGATAGATAGATAGATAGATAGATAGATAGATAGATAGATAGATAGATAGATGGATAGATAGATGATGAGGATGGAGGAAGAGAGAGAGAAGAAGAAGATAGAGAGAGAGAGAGAAGAGAAGAAGAAGACAGACAGACAGACAGACAGACAGAAGACAGACAGGACAGACAGACAGACAGACAGACAGACAGACAGACAGAGACAGAGAGGAGAAAGAGGAAGGAAGGGGTGGTGGGGTTTGGGGGGTGGGGGTGGGACGGGGTGGGGGTGAAGGGTGGGTGGATGTTAGAATGAATGAATGGGGGCTTATTCAGGTGGCGAAAAGCGATGAATCATAATCAATACACTGGCTAAGCTCGCTGCCTCTCCCCAACATCGCCTTGCCAAGCCTTTGGTGGACTTTGGCACTGATTTTGATATTTCTCTGTTTGGTTTCTGTCGTTTCTGTCTGTCTGTCTGTCTGTCTGTCTGTCTCTGTTTGTCTGTCTGTCTGGTCTGTCTCTGTATCTCTTTGTCTCTGTATGTCTGTCTCTGTCTCTGTCTGTCTCTGTCTCCGTCTCTCTCTGTCTCTCTGTTTCTCTCTCCCTCTCTCTCTCTCTTTCTCTCTCTCTCCAGAAATCGCACATTCTTTGGGGGTTTTTTGTGTTTTTTTTCGCTCTATCCCCTACTATCACTACCTCTGGTAGGTAGCCTAACATAAAGGAGACAGACGGACAGAGACAGAGACAGACAGACAGACAAACAGACAGACGGACAAACAGACAGACAGACAGACAGACAGACAGACAGACAGACAGACAGACAGACATGTAATTAATGGGTGAGAAAATAGCCAGGTCCCC
>CM060321.1:47887967-47890556 GCA_030674155.1 Stramonita haemastoma | reverse complement strand
TCTGTGTCTGTGTGTCTGTGTGTGTGTATGTGTGTGTGTGCGCGCGCGCATGTGTGCATTGTGTGTGTTTTTGTGTGTGTGTGTGTGCGCGCGTGCATGCGTGTGTGTGTGTGTGTGTGTGCACGCGCGCGCGCGCACGCGTGTGTGTGTGTGTGTGTGTGTGTGTGTGTGTGTGTGTGTGTGTGTGTGTGTGTGTGTGTGTGTGTATTTCTTGTAGAGTTCGATTCGCTTGCTTAATTCACAACTTTGAAATATTGATCATTTTATGCTTGACATTCTTTAGGCTGTTTTTGTTTGTTTGTTGGTTTTGTTTTGTTTTGTTTATTTTATCATTGGCCTGGGGGTAGGGGTGGTTTTGTTTTACTATTTGTTTGAAAATTGTTACTTTTTCTTTCATTATCCGTTTAGTTGCTCGTTAGTTTGGTTTTATAATTGTTTGCTTTTCATTTCTTTGATTCTTTATGTCTTTGGTTTAAACTTTTTTTTAAAGACATCCATATATACACTTACAATAGAGCTACAAAAAAAACCTAAAAGCGTACAAATCTATTTCCTTCTTGCTCACTCGCGTTGTTCACGGTATATGTCTTTGCATTTTAGTTTTTTATTGGAGTTTTTTGTTGTTGTTGTTGTTTTTTTTCACTTATAGCCTTCAGCCGGCAAATGAAGCATAGCAGAGCAATTCGTTGTGGGGTTGTTTCAGTTGGTGATACCTACAGTGTAAACTGTGATAGAGTTCTCGGAGGATCTGATAACTCCTGTCATTACTGTTAGGGACATCAAAGGGAAACCACTGGCATTGGTATCGGTGTTAAGGTCTGAGGTGCAAACAGGAAGCGGAAACATCATCTTTGCTGTAACAATTGTCTGTCTGTCTTTGAGCCTGTTTTTATCGAAACGCGTGAGTGTGTTTTTTTTCCCAACACTTACGATGTTAGGATGGCCAATCTATTTAGCTGTCTTCTTGTATGTCTGTGTGTCTGTCTGTCTGTCTATCTGTCTGTCTATCTGTCTGTCTGGCTGTCTGTCTGTCTATCTGTCTGTCTATCTGTCTGTCTGGTTGTCTGGCTGGCTGGCTGGCTGGCTAGCTGGCTGGCTGCCTGGTTGGTTGGTTGTCTATCCATCTATCTATTCTGTCTGTCTGGCTGTCTGGCTGTCTATCTTTCCTTCTGTCTGTCTGTCTGTCTGTCTGTCTATCTGTCTGTCTGTCTGTCTGTCATTTATTGTTTATTTGCTCATTTCTTGTCTTGTTGACTTGCACACAAATACAAGGAGAGGACTAGATATTCATAAACAAAACTACACCACTGTTCAAAATGTTTTAAAGGACTTTGAGCAATTCATAATACAGTTAATTTTGCCTAAGTTATATACTCTTTGCCTGTAAGACCTCTAGTGTAAGACGTTGTGGGTTTTATATACACATACGCACACGCATGCCCGCGCGCATCTCTCTCTCTCTCTCTCTCTCTCTCTCTCTCTCTCTCTCTCTCTCTCTCTCTCTCTCTCTCTCTTCTCTCTCTCTCTCTCTCTCTCTCTCCTCTCTCTCTCTCTCTTCTTCTTCTTCTTCTTCTTCTTCTTCTTCTTCTTCTTCTTCTTCTTCTTCTTCTCTATAACACGAGGAAATTCAAAAGAGCTCCTTTTTCTTAGTGTTTTCCGCGTAGAATTGTTATGTTCAGGTTTCTTGTCCTTGTTGCATCCTATAACATGTGTGCGTGTCTGCGTGTGTGTTTGCCCGTGTGTGAGTGCGTGCGTGCGTGAGTGCATGCGTGAGTGTGCGCGCATGTGTGTGTGCGTGCGTGCGTGCGTGCGTGTGTCAAATCAAATCAAATCAAATCATGAGTGCGTGTGTGTGCGCGCATGTGAGTGTGCGTGTGTGTGTGTGCGTGCGTGCATGCATGCATGCGTACATGTGTGTGTATGACTCTATTCCTTCTTTTTAGAGAGTAGGGAGGAGTCCAAAGTGGGAGCCAAGGCTGTGCAGCCCCTGTGCCTCAGTGGTGATGGCATTTCGCTGTTAATTCACAGCACATGCAGGCTTTTAGTCCTCTCCTCTCTCCATGCATCATTCTCGTAGAGTCCGCAGGGTATTTTATTATATGGTACACGGTGCAAGGTGTGTGTTGGATGGGGGGAGGGGTGTGTGAGTGTGTGCATGTGTGCGCGCGCGTGAGTGTATGGGGTTTCGTGCGTTTGTGTGTGTGTGTGTGTGTGTGGTGTGTGTGTGTGTGTGTGTGTGTGCGTGTGTGTGTTGTGTGTGTGTGTGTGTGTGTGTGTGTGTGTGTGCGTGCGTGCGTACGTGTGTGTGTGCGTGCGTGTGTGTGTGTGCGTGTGTGTGTGTGTGTGTGTGTGTGTGTGTGTTAAAGCGACATGCAGGCAAATAACTATAGACCGTGCAGGTTCACAGAGCCCCATTATTAAACCTACAAGAGATTACGGAGGGAGAGATAGCCAGTCTCCAAAGCGCCACAATGGTTAGCGCCTTGGGTTAGTAACTGAACGATCACGGGTTCGAATCCTGCAGAAGTCGTGCAGACTTTTCCAGACTTTGGCGGGTTCCTATTCAGAGTTAAGTGTGCTATGGGCTCT
>CM060321.1:47875467-47885467 GCA_030674155.1 Stramonita haemastoma | reverse complement strand
AGCAAAAAGGCAACACAAAATCTAACGAAATAGGCACCCAGACAGCGAGCGACAAAGACAGACAACATAACGAAATAGAAACACAAGAAGAAATTTAAAAAAAGAAAAGAAAGACAAGACACTCAGAAAGACAAAGAAATACACCAAAGTCTGACCATTCAACTTACTACCAGTCTCCGTCCCCCGGAGAGATAGAGACAAGGACAGAGACAGAGAGACAGACAGACAGACAGAAGACCGTCTTTGGAAGAGACAGACACACTGCTGGCAACAGAGACAGAGACAGCCCTTGAGGGAAGAGACAGACAGACAGAAAGAGAGACTGACAGAGAGACACAGAGAGACAGACACAGAGAGACAGACAGACAGACACAGAGACACAGACAGACAGACAGACAGAGACATATTTATTCTTTTTTTTTATATCGAGGATAACAGAATAAGCAACATGTGCTTTTTTTCATCCGGTCCCCGTGTGTATGCAGTTTTTGTAAATATTGTCATCTGTTCCCACCGGCACACGATGGCCTACTCTTACGAAAAGCGGAACAGGATTTAACGTGTGCGCAAGATGTTCTGCGTGCGTTCGCACACGGGGCCTCGGTTTAAAGTCTCATCCGAAGGACTGACAGACAGAGACAGAGAGAGACAGAGACAGATTCGGATTCGAATATCGGATTCGGATGATTTATTCCTGTTTAGGCCATCGCCCTTCATGAAGGGGCTGGTGAACAAAACTAAACAACAACAAAAAGTACAAATAAAACTCGATAAAAGAACAAAACAAAACCAATGCACCAGTCACAGTTACCAGACAGAGACAGAGAGACAGGGAGAAACAGAGACAGAGAGAAACAGAGACAGAGAGAGTCAGAGACAGCGGCCGTTGATTAAGGTTCGTCCCAAAAGAGGAAAAGGGAGAGCATCCATCCTGTGCACCAGACACCGCCATTTGCAGCCGCGGACTGCCCGGGCTCCGCTATCCTCACCTCTCCTGAAGGCAGACATCCATCACCACCCTGGGGTGTGCTCCCTCACACAAGGAGGAGGAGGAGGAGGAGGGGGAATAAGAATGGATAAAGGAGAAGTTCTGGAGGGAAGAGGAATAAGAGGAGGAAAAGGATGATGAAGAAGAAGAAGAATTGTGGGAGGAGGAGGAGGAGTAACTTGAGGAGAAGGGTGAAGAAGAAGAAGAAGAAGAAGAAGAAGAAGAAGAAGAAGAAGAAGAAGAAGAAGAAGAAGAAGAAGAAGAAGAAGAAGAAGAAGAAGAAGAAGAAGAAGAAGAAGAAGAAGAAGAAGAAGAAGAGGAGGAGGGGAGGAGGAGAGGAGGAGTGAGAGGAGGTGAAGGATGAAAAAAGTCGAGATGGAGGAGGAATAAGAGAATAAGTATGGAGACAGGAGGAGGAGTAACTTGAGGAGAAGGGTGAAGAAGAAGAAGAGGAGGGGAGAAGGAGGAGTGGGAGGAGGAGGAACAAGAAGAGGAGGAGGAAAAAAGACAAGATGGAGGGGGAATAAGAGGAGGAGTAGGGGAACAGTAGGAGAAGTAGCAGGAGGAGAAGGGAGAAGAAGAAGAAGAAGAAGAAGAAGAGGTGGAGGAGGGGTAAGGAGGAGGAATAAGAGGAGGAAATGGATGATGAAGAAGATGAAAATGGGGGAGGAGGAGGCATAAGAGGAGGAAACGGTTTAAGAAGATACGGAGGGAAGAGAAATAAAAGGAGGAAAAGGATGAAGAAGAAGAAATGGGGGAGGAGGAGGCATAAGAGGAGGAAAAAGATGAAGGAGAAGATATGGGGGAGGGGAGGAGAAGAGGAGAACACGGATGAAGGAGAAGATATGGATGGAATGGAGGAGGAGGAATAGCAGGAGATGAGAAGAACAAAAGGAAGAAAGAATGAATGGATGAATGAATGACCTCTATACGCACGGATGAACATTTTATATCAAGTTTAGTACAATCTGTCCTTGTAAACATACATACGTCAAAACAATCAGTGAAATATGAAAACCGAAAAAGAAGCTCAAGGAAAGCACAGGCGTGCGCGCGCAAACGTGCACACACACACATACACAGTTTCACACACCACACACACCACACACACACACACACGCGCGCGCGCGCCGCGCCGCGCGCGCAACCCACATACACACGTACGCACGCACACGCACACATAACCACACACATCTCATCAAAACTAAACAATACACCACTGTCAGTTTACCCATTTAAAACAGCAACCACACCCAACCACCCACCCACACACATTATTATGACGACGAAACCTGCAACAACAACAACATTACAAGAAAAACAGACCCAAAAAGGAAACCTTTGAAATGCACTTCTTCAGACATATAACTTATGAATTGAGCCAAGAAAACTTCGTTTCATATTGCACTCAAACTTCCACAGAAATGGGTCCAGTCTACTTTTATCCCCATCCCCCATCCCACCCCACCCCACCCCACTCCACAAAAAAAAAAACCCAGAGAGACAAAGAGAGAGAGAGAGAGAGAGAGAGAGAGAGAGAGAGAGAGAGAGAGAGAGAGAGACAAGACAGACAGACAGACAGACAGACAGACAGACAGACAGACAAGACAGACAGACAGACAGACAGACAGACAGACAGAGTAGAGAGAGAGAGAGACAGAGACAGAGACAGAGACAGAGACAGAGAGATTTGATTTGATTTGATTTGATTTGATTTGATTTATTTTATATCGAGGATAATGAATTAAGCACTCTTGTGCTTTTTTACATCCAGTCCCCGTGTGCCTGCAATTTTGAGAGAGAGAGAGAGAGAGAGAGAGAGAGAGAGAGAGAGAGAGAGAGAGAGAGAGGAGAGAGAGAGAGAGAGAGAGAGAAGAGAGAGAGAGAGAGAAGAGAGAGAGAGAGGAGAGAGAGAGAGAGAGAGAGAGAGAGAGAGAGAGAGGGGAGGAAAAGAAAAGACTTCAAATACAAAGTTGAAAACCTCTCCGAACGCATTCCAGTCACGTGCTTCATAATGTCATTTATTCTGCAGCAAAGAAAGACAGATTCAGTGGTAATTCGAAACTGCGGCTCTCGATTCTGACACCCAGTCAGCAGATTTCAATAGGTTTGGTTTACCAAGATCCGATGACCATCTGGCTCTTGGTTAGCCTGTTCAGAATGATAATTAGGTTTCGTTGTTAGGATTTTTTTTTCCAAGGAAAAGATTGTAAAGACGTGAGGGTTTTTATTCCTTCAATATAATTGGATTTTCAGATGTGTGTGAACGGAATGATGTATCGGTGTGTGTGTAAGAGGATGCAAGACTTGGAGAGATGTAGTACGTACAGCGTGTGAGGTGTTCTAGGTAGATGAAAAGAAATATTTGAATTTAAACTGTCTTTTTGTCTCTTTCTTTTTTGTTTTGTCAATTTTTACAACGGTATAGACTTTGTTGGGTTTTTTTTTTTTTTACCCCATGTATATCTTCAGGACTTGTTTTTAGTTTTTCAGGAAGGGTGGGGGGATGGATGGTCTTGCTCTTTCTTTGTTTGAGGCTGGTTTGGTTTTGTTTTGTTTTGTTTTGTGGGTTGTTGTTGTTTGTTTTTTTTTTGGGGGGGGGGGGGGTTGTGGGGGCTGTTTTTGATTTGGGATTAAAAAAAAACAACTTTTCATTATGATCCTTTTTCTTCTTTAATCATCTTCGCTGCTCTTGTATTTTTCCTGGTCGTCTTTTATTATTTGGGGTCCGTTTGTTTGTCTAGTTTCTTTTTCATTGCTATTGCTGTATCTGTCAGCTTCTTTTTGTTGTTAGTTTTTTTTTGGGTGTTATTGTTTGTTTTGTTTTGTTTTTTGAGTGTTCTTAGTTTAAATTACCTCTGCTAATTATTTCACAGGTCGCTTGTATCATTTCTAAGCAAATCAGCAATTTTTTCAGCTTTCCCCACGTAATTTTAAATTATTCCTCTCTCTGTCTCTTTGCCAATATGTTTGTCTGTCTGGCTGTCTGTTTCTCTCTGTCTCTGTATCACTCTCTCTCTAAACCTTCTATCTGCTATTAAAACAGAAAAAATAAGTAAATAGCATTCTTCCATATTTTAAGAAATATGGTCTGTGGTATTGTAATTTAAGAGATACCCACAAACACTACCCTGCCCTATACAGTACCACTTGCTAGTTGAGACGGAACAAATACGCCAACGCGGACATAGCAGTTAAGAGGGGGGGGGGGGGGGTGGTATGTGTGTGCGTGCGTTGTATGTGTGTGGGTGTCCTGTCTGTTTGTCTGTCTGTCTGTCTATCTGACTGTCTGTCTGTCTGTCTGCTGTCTGTCTGTCTTGTCTGTCTGTCTGTTTTAAGAATGCAGGGACAAGGAATTGGAAAAGGATTACAAGCGCAAGTACATTGATATCCTTTCAAAAATGCTGGTTATTTTAAACGAGACAGACAGACAGATAGACATAGAGACAGATAGACACAGAGAGAGAGAGACAGAGAGAAAGAGAAGAGAGGGGGGGGAGTAGATAGATAGATAGATAGATAGATAGATAGATAGATAGATAGATAGATAGATAGATAGATAGATAGATAGATAGATAGATAGATAGATAGATAGATAGATAGATAGATAGAAGATAGATAGATAGATGGGATAGATAGAGAGAGACAGAGACAGAGACAGAGTTCTCAGAATCAGAGCATTACGCTGATCAAGCTTGCAAAGTGCTAAAAACATGACAAAAATTATGAACAAAAACACACAAAAGATATACAAATTAAACCTCTGATTCTCCCTACATTAATTCTATATAATATGAGGGGCGGGATAGCCTTGTGGTTTGAGCGTTGAGCTCGTGATCTGGCAGCCTGGGTTCAATCCTTCACCAAGACACCAATTCAGGGAGGAGTTGTTGTTTTTTTCCCCTAGCGTTAACATCAGTACGGACTCTACTGTCTCCAAATATCCTTCAGATGAGACTATAACCTCAGTACCCTGTGTTCAAATAAATGCAGAATATCTTGTTCACATGTTAAACCCCGTCCATCTTCTCGGAAGAGTAGGCCATTTTGTGCCGACAGGAATGTATGACCATTTTATTGTAAAGCGCATGCATACTTGTGTTAAGACATCATCCCTGAAGTCGGAGTGTGGCTACATTATTTGTCACGGTAAAAACAGTCGCATACCAGTGGTGAACCTCAGAACTCTAGAAGAGGGACAAGGACATAATCTTGTAGCTTGCAACCTGCACTGTCCCTCACCAACTTTTTTCTCTCTCTCTCTAAAATACAGAGGGAAAAAAGGAGAGAAGAAAAAAACAACACATGATTATGAAACACTCTCCAAACGAATTCTAGTCACGCGTTTCATAATGTCATTCAAACTGTAGCAATGAAAGACAGTATCATTGCTCATTCGAAACTGCGGCTCCCTATTCTAATACAGAATCAGCAGTTTTTCAATGGATTTGGCTTGCCAAGATCCGGTGAGACGTCTGCTTTTTGGTTAGCCTGTTCAGAATGACATACAGCTTGTGAAGGTCCCTTTTCCTGTCTTATTTTTCTCTTTAAAGAGAAGATTGAAAAAAATGTAGGCATTCTCTCTCTCTCTCTCTCTCTCTCTCTCTCTCTCTCTCTCTCTCTCTCTCTCTCTCTCTCTCTCTCTCTCTCTCTCTCTCTCTCTCTCTCTCTCTCACTCTCTCCCCCCCCTCTCTCTCTCTCTCTCCCTCTCTCTCTCTCTCTCCTCTCTCTCTCTCTTCCTCTCTCTCTCTCTCTCTCTCTCTCTCTCTCTCTCTCTCTCTCTCTCTCTCTCTCTCTCTCTCTCTCTCTCTCTCTCTCTGTGACATAATTGGATCTAGGAATGCCAGGAAATTTAAAGAGATCATCCCAGAAGTCGCAGTGTGGCTGCCTTCATGGAAAATAAAAATGGTCGCATACGCAAAATCTCACCATTGGCTGAACCTTGGAGATCTAGCCGAGAAGAGATAAGATGGAAAAGCTTGTTTTTGTTTGTTTTGTTTTGTTTGTTGTTGTTTCTTTGTATTTTTTAAGAGTGTAGAATATTTCGAATTCTTGTATAGACTAGTATCGTAGGGCGTTTAGTTTCTGGACTGACGCTGTAGCTTTTGTGGTCTCTCTTTTGTTCATTAGCATTTGCCATTATAGTTGTATTTCTATCAAGCTTGTAGCTGTTTTGTCCTCATTTTGTCATCTCTCATATCCACCACTAGCTTCTCACCACCTTGTACTGTACTGGTTTGCCCCACTTTCCTCCCGCTGACAATGAAGAAAACAAGATGCCTCACAATAACACCGAAATACTTTCCTGCCGAATTCCCGTCACACACTTCCACTTCAAAGTGTTATTCAGTCTTTGAGTAGAAAAAAAGTAGAGGAATTGCAAACAATACCGACATACAGTTAGTAGGGTTTTTTCAGTACGTTAGGTAGGCTGAAGTATACCAGCCCTGAGCAATTTTATTTTTGGAGGGGGGGGGGTGTCTGTTTAGAATAAGAATCAGCTTGTTTGTTTCTTTGTTTGAACAACACACACACATACGCACACACACCCCCATTCAAGCACGCACGCACGCACACACACACACACACACCACGCAACGCACGCAGCACACACACACACAATCACACACCCATGTATGCATATATATGATTATTTTTTCTAAGATGGATGGCTGGCTGAAAAAAAGCAATTGCAGTGCTTATTCAATGTACCATCTGAAAATAAAACTTTGACTTCTCACACACATACACACATACACACTACAACACACACACACACACACACACACACACACACACACCAAACACACACACACACACACACACACCACACACACACACACACACACACACACACACATGGACAGACAGAAAGTCACACAGAGAGACAGAAACACAAAGAGAGAAATACAGAAAAAACAGACAGACACAGGCAAAAAGAGCTATAGACATAATTGAGGTGAAACCCCTTTTTTTCTTTTCTTTCTAATTACAGCGCCAGGCCGTCTAGGCACAAAGAAGACATTTCCCAGGAAGAAAGCAGACACACTTGCAACCTGCCTTATTAACTTTGTCCACCTGCCAGCCTCAAGAAAAGGTGATGAATTTCCAGACAGCCATTGCACCAATTCCAGTCAGGTAGACCTGGATTGGGAGGGGAGGAGGGGAGAGGCGGAACCCACAGCAATTCCAAACTGTGGCTCTGCTTTCTTATACAGAGTCAGCAGTTTCTCAATGGGTTTGGTATGCCAAGATCCGGTGACTGTCTGCCTACTTGGTTAGCCTGTTTGGAATGACAATCAGCTTTTCAAGGTTCTTTTTTTTATTTATCTTATTTTCTCTTTATAGGAGAAGACTGAATAGACGCTTTGTTTATTTTCTCTCTCTTACACAGGATTAGATTTAGAGGTGAGTGGAAAAATTTAAAAAATCTTTTTTTTCTGAGAGAAAGGTGTAGAATATCAAGAACTCACTCTCCCGAAGCTAAGGCTAAGAACCCCTAAGTATGGTTACCACTTGGATGGGTGACCGTTCTTGCACCTTGGCTCCAGGAAAATCTCCTAGTTTACCCAGTTGTAAATAAGAGTTCCTAGCAGTGAGGGAGTGGATATGGGCACCGCCCTCAAAATTCTGACCCCTAGAGAAGCTGAAGTACCTGATGCCCACTCCCTACAATCTGATGGGTTATAGGAACACCTTCATTTGTATGTCATCATGAAGGATGTAGTTTGTTGATTCACCCTTTAATTTTCATGACCTGTCTTTGCTCATTAGCTTTTAACCACTGTTGCACTTCTTTAAAGCATATTGCTGTTTTGCTATCATTTTGAAGAGAGGCACACCAGCTTTCTATTGCTGTCTATGGGTCTGCCTCTTTTTCCCCACAGAAAGGGTGCTACACCCTAGTACTGAAATATCTTCCTGCAAGATTTAAGTCCACCCCTTTATAGTCTTCTTCATTCTGATCCTTGGCAACAACAAAAATTCGTATATATGGCAGTTCCAAAATATCGGCCTGCCTGTCTGTATACATACTAGTTTTCAATAATTTTTGCTGACTTAAGTATACTAGCTCTCTGCTGTTATTTCATTTGTACTTTTCGATGGGGGGTGGGGGGTGGGGGGGGGAGGGGGGCGGTGTTAGAAAAACAATTACCTCATGTGCCTTTTCATTTGAAAGCACGTGCATACAGAGAGAAGAGTAAGAACGAAACAGATAGACAGTAATGTAGACAGACAGACTAAAAGAAAGATAGACAGAGAAAAGAAACCACATGCACACACACACACACGTGCGCGCGTGCGTGCACACGCACACACACACACACAAACACACACAAATACACACATACACATACATATATATATATATACATATATATATATATATATATATAGAGAGAGAGAGAGAGAGAGAGAGAGAGAGAGAGAGAGAGAGAGAGAGATTTTATTATTTATTTTATTCTTTTATATCGAGGATAACAGAATAGCAATCAGTGCTTTTTCATCCGTCCCCGTGTGTATGCAGTTTTGTAAATATTGTCATCTGTTCCACCGGCACATGATGGCCTACTCTTACGAAAAGCGGAACAGGATTTAGCGAGAGAGAGAGAGAGAGAGAGAGATCAGAGACAGAGACAGAGACAGAGACAGAGACAGAGACAGAGAGAGATTTAGTGAGACAGAGAGACAAGAGAAACAGACAGAAAAAGCGCCATAGATACAATAGGGGGATCACACTAATATTTTCTCTTCTGAATTACAGATTGTCTATGCATAAACAAGACATTTCCCCGGGAAGAAACCAGACACACTTCCAACCTGCCTAGTTAACTTTGTCGCCCTGCCAGCAGCAACAAAAACTGGTGATAATACAGAATGTCCAGACAGCCATTGCACCAATTCCAGTCAGGTAGAACAGGGATTGGGAGGGGAGGAGGGAGAGAGGCGGAATCTGTAGCAATTCCAAACTGTGGCTCTGCTTTCTTATACAGAGTCAGCAGTTTTTCAATGGGTTTGGTATGCCAAGATCCGGTGACTGTCTGCCTCTTGGTAAGCCTGTGGAGAATAAGAATGAGCTTGTTTGCTTTTGGGACCCAGGGCATTGATGCCTGGAGTGGGGAGGGGGGGGGGGGTAGAAGGGTCTGTGTGGTGACTGTTTCAGACCGTTCTGAATAGGATGTAGGCCTAGACTGCTTGGAGAAGAGAGATTGTGCGGTTGGGCAAGTGTGTGTGTGTGTGTGTGTGTGTGTGTGTGTGTGTGTGTGTGTGTGTGTGTGTGGTGTGTGTGTGTGTGTGTGTGTGTGTGTGTTTGTGTGTGTGTGTGTAAATTCATTTAACGCCTTTTCACAAGTTGTGTGTGTGTATGTGTGTGTGTGTGTGTGAGTGTGTGTGCGAGTGTGTGTGTGTGTGTGTGTGTGTGTGTGTGTGTGTGTGTGTGTGTGTGTGTGTGTGTGTGTGTGTGGTGTGTGTGTGAGTGTGTGTGTGTGTGTTAAAGACCGGATCCATTACAATTACGGAGTATGAGTGTTGCCCAGTTTTTTTTTGGTACACATAGTATTTCTTTATAGATAGATAGATAGATAGATAGATAGATAGATAGATAGATAGATAGATAGATAGATAGATAGATAGAAGATAGACAGATAGACAGATAGATAGATAGATCGATCGATGATAGATAGATGATAGATAGATAGATAGATAGATAGATAGATAGATAGATAGATAGATAGATAGATAGATAGATAGATAGATAGATAGATAGATAGATAGATAGATAGATAGATATACAGACAGACGACAGACAGATAGATAGATAGATAGATAGATAGATAGATAGATAGATAGATAGATAGATAGATAGATAGATAGATAGATAGATAGATAGATAGATAGATAGATAGATAGATAGACAGACAGATAGACAGATAGATAGATAGATAGATAGATAGATAGATAGATAGATAGATAGAGATAGATAGATAGATAGATAGATAGATAGATAGATAG
>CM060321.1:47867967-47870467 GCA_030674155.1 Stramonita haemastoma | reverse complement strand
GTAGATGAGAGTATAAACTTGAACACTTCTGATAAGAATCCTAAACTTTTTCTTTCTGGCAAAGACAGACCGGTCATGATAAAAAACTGACACTGTTCTTTCTTTGAGAAATGATGGGGGATATTTAGCATACACACAAGTTCTCAACCATACGGCAAGGGCGGTCAGGCTGAAACAGACCCCAAACGGATCATTTGTCGCTGTTAACGTGTATCTCAAGGGGCTTGTGGCATCAGGTTCAACACGAACATTCGACCATTCAAGATAGAGCATGTTCTATTTGGATCAGGTTAAGATGGCCAGCTGGCAGCCTTCAGCCAATCAGTGCTCAGTTTAAAGCTTCAGGTCATCTTGAATCTGTGAGCGTGTGTGTGTGTGTGTGTGTGTGTGTGTGTGTGTGTGTTATGAATGGGATTGAAGCCTTGGTGTACACAATGACCTTGTTACTTTGTGCACCTTTCAAGCTGTTTGTGTAGTAGTTCATCCTTTTCCACATGATAGGTCAGAGCTAACACGTTTTGAATGGTCCACCTGAACCACAAGCTTGAAAAGGATAGTTTTGTTGCCTGCTTTAACCTGGTTCCTCTGTTTCCATCAGAAAATGTGTTTGACACTCTACCCACCAGGTTGATTCTCGCCACACACACACACACTTTTGGGGGGGGGGGGGGTTCCTAAGCACAATAAACACCACCCCAAAATAGTTTACCCTTTGGTTCAGATTATAATGGCGGGGTACATTGCCATGACAAACACTGCCAAAATTGCATAATTTCTCCTGGGGACAAAAGGTCATAGAGGGGTATAATTATGGCCATGACAGAGACCGCTACAAAACCTATAACTTACTCCCAGAAACAGAATAATTATGATGGAGAGGTAGGTAACCATTATAAACACCGCTTCAAGTTGTGTAACTTACTCCTGGAGGCAGAAAGTCACAAACGAGTGTCTGGCCATATTGAACACTGCTACAAACTGCAATGGTTTACTTCTGGTATCAGAATACCATGGAGGAGTATCTAACTATGATGAACACACTACAAACTGTATGGTTCACCCCTGGGGTCGGAATAGCAGGGAGAGTATCTGGTCATAATGAACGTTGTTACAAGCGATGAGGTTTACACCTGGGGTCAGTGTCATAGAGGGATAGATGGCCTTGACAAGCATCGCTTCAAATCAAAATGTCTGGTGCACTCCTGGGATCAGAAGACCATGGAGGAATATCTAATCATAATGAACACCGTGACAAACTGTATGGTTTGCACCTGGGGTCACAATATCATGGACCGAGGAAGATCCTATAAGAATGACACCGTGACAAACGGTATGGTTTGACCTGGAGTCACAATATCATGGACGGAGGAAGATCCTATAAGAATGAACACGTTACAAACTGTATGGTTTGCACCTGGGTCAGAATGTCATAGAGGGATATATAGCCGTGACAAACACCAGCTTCTAAAAATAAATGTTTTGGTTTACTCCCGGGGTAACAGAATATGCTGGAGGGGGGTATGTGGCCATGACAAACACCGGCAGAGTGGATTTCAATATCCTCTGGGCCTTTCAAAGGGCCGGGGAAAATGGCCTCTGTCAGGCCTTCAGCCTCTCCCTTCTACGGCACTTTACTCTGGTAGGACCCACGGGAGCTTAAGCCTTATAGTGTGTGGTGTGTGTGTGTGTGTGTGTGTGTGTGTGTGCGTGCGTGCGTGCGTGTGTGTGTGTGTGTGTGTGTGTGTGTGTGTGTGTGTGTGTTGTAGTGTTGTGTTGTAGTGTTGTGGTGTGTTGTGCTGTGGTGTGGTATGGTGTGGTGTGGTGTGGTGTGTGTGTGTGTTGTAGTGTGCGTGTTGTAGTATGTGTGTGTGCGTGCGCGCGCGGGCGCGCGCGTGTGTTGTGTTGTGTTGTGTTATGTTGTGTTGTGTTATGTTGTGTTGTGTTGTGTTGTGTTCTACTCCATGCGTGTGTGCGTGCTCGTACGCGCGCGCGTGTGCACCTGTCTATCTGTCTGTACATCGTCTGTCCATCCGTCCGCCCTTCTGTACTTACATCTGTCTGTCTGTCTGTCTGTCTGTCTGTCTGTCAAGGAGAGATTCTGCCTCTGTGTCATTTTGAATGGGATGTATAAGCATGAAACTTCTCCTTTAGTTGACAAGTCGGTAAGATTTCACTGGTGCGGGATATTCCGTGTGTGCTACACCACATCTGCAACATAAATCCATCTTGAAAAGTAAAAGCCAAGACAATTTCAGGTCTTACCTCCCCACCTTCCTTTTTTCTAATCAGATAAGTGCTTTTTCTCTTTATAAAGGAACCTCAGTCCATGAATATACTGATAAAAAAGCAGGACATGTATAAATGTCTGACAGCCAGAGGTTTTTTGGGTTTTTTTAATGTTCTAGTGTCTTTCTTCTGATCTGTTCTGTTCTGTTCTCTTCTCTCTCTTCTGCCACAATCAGATCCTCTTGCTTGAAACTGCATGCACAAATTAACAAAA
>CM060321.1:47860467-47862967 GCA_030674155.1 Stramonita haemastoma | reverse complement strand
TTTTTATTTCTCTGTCTGTCTGTCTGTCTGGTCTGTCCTGTAAGTATGTATGTATGTTTCTATCTCTATGCCTCTGTTTCTATCTGTCTCTAACTGTCTGCCTATGGTTGTCTGTAAGTCTGTCTTCTGTCTGTCTGTCTCCTCTGACTGTCTCTAGATTTGCATGTCCTCTTTTCTTCTCTACCTGTCTGTCTGTCTGTCTGTCTGTCTGTCTGTCTGTCTGTCTGTCTGTCTGTCTGTCGTCTGTCTGTCTGTCTCTGTCTGTCTGTCTTCTGTCTCTCTCTCTCTCTCTCTCTCTCTCTCTCTCTCTCTCTCTCTCTCTCTCTCTCTCTCTCTCTCTCTCTCTCTCTCTCTCTCTCTCTCTCTCTCTCTCTCTGTACGTTTAGATTCTAATTGCTGTCAGCCACCTAGCTATCCTTTCGGAGAAGAAAGGAACCACAATTTAAACAGGTGTTTGCTTTATTTCTCAGATTTCCGAGCCTTTTCTATGCCAGCTTGGTCTGTCTGTTTCTCTCTTCTTGTCTGTCTGTCTATCTGTCTTTGTCTCCTTGTCTGTCATCTGTCTGTCTGCCTGTCTTTGTCTCTGCCTCTTTGTCTGTCTGTCTGTTGTAAGCATGTTGCCTTTTTCATCTTATTTACACATTCCCACTCCACCTTTTTGTGTTAAAGTGCAAATGTGTTCGTTTTATTTTTTCCATTTTAAATCTGTTTTTCTTGCCCCATTCTGTCTTTCTGTCTGTCTGTGTGTCTGTCACAACACACACACACACACAGTTTCTCTCTTCGTCTGTCTGTCTGTCTGTCTGTCTGTCTTGTTCTGTCTGTCTGTCTGTCTGTCTGTCTGTCTGTCTGTCTGTCTGTCTGTCTGTCTGTCTGTTCTCTCTCTCTCTCTCTCTCTCTCTCTCTCTCTCTCTCTCTCTCTCTCTCTCTCTCTCTCTCTCTCTCTCTCTCTCTCTCTCTGGAATGATTGCATCTTAATGCACGAATGGTTTGTGTTTGAGGTTTGTTTTGGGTGTTGTTGTTTTTGGTTGTGTTATTTTTTTTACTCGAGTGTCTTCAATCACAGATTTCAGGTGGGGTAGGACATTGAACTTCAACTCCAACTATCCGTCCATCCATCATGCAGACGAGCATCAATCTGTTATAATTAAGATTATGTAGTCAATGTTTAATTGGTGTGTGACCTTTTTGTTTTTCTTTTTTTTTCCCAGTTCCTTGGCAAGTGCTCATCCAATGCTGAGGTTTTGCGTATGCCACACTTGGTACCCACCCTTAAGGCAGCTGCATTCCGACTTCAGGGATGGTGTCTATAAGCACGACAACAGTGTGCCTGTGTTTTTTTTAATATATTTTTCCATCTGTTCCCACCGGCATGCAGTGGCCTACTCTGTACAAAGGAAGGCCATTGTGTGCCGGTGGGAACAGATGACAAATTTACAAATCTGCATACACATGGGAACTGGATTTAAATAAGTACATGAGTGCTTATTCCATTATTCCTGAAATAGAAGAATAAATACATAAATAGATAAGTAAACAAATGAATGAATAAACGGCAGAACAGGTTTTGACGTGTGCGCAAGATGTTTTGCGTGTGCCCGCACACGGGACGTCTGTTTATAATCTCATCTGAAAGAATTTTAGGGTGTGGAGTCAGTACTGATGTTAACTCCAGGGGAAAGATTTCCCTCGAACAGACTGCTCGGTGGTGGCTTGAACCCGGGCCGTCAGACTACAGGCTTCACGCTCTAACAGTCAGGCTACCCCGCCCGTGGCCTGTATTTGGGCGTGGACAAAGTCAGGACAAAATAGTTAATGCCACATGATGGAGTATAGGTCTGGAGGTGACGCATCCATCGTGAAAACGAGAGGTCCCGGTTCGATTCTCCTCTCTGAATTGGAATACCCTCAATTGGAAAAAAATGAGATCCTACTTGAATCTTAAGATGAAATGCTACTGTTTTATAGCACGGCGTTTCATGATATAATTATCTGTTTCAAATAGTTTTCTTTGCAATTGTGGTAAATGAATAAGATAACATATTTATGCTAAATCAAGGCAGCCAAACACAATTCGTTTCCATTTCGAGAGATTTGTGGCCGTCATCTAAAATAAAGACAGATCATTATAAAGTTTCAATAATCACTCGAGTTGCGTTACCTTTGAGCTGTCTGTATGCGGGAACTTTTTGTCCCAGTTCCAAAAACTAAAATCCTACCGATGAGACTATAAGCCAATGTTTTAAGTGCAAACGCACGTATACCATCTTCACTTTGACCTTCACTTCCCCTTAGTCAAGTGGACTGTTGCAGCAGTACTGCAGATACATGTTCGAGTCCAAGGCAAGCCACCTAGATGAAGGACATCAGCAATGGTCTGACATGAAGAGGGATGGGCTCTGCCATGCGACATTGCCCAAGAGACACCTTATTTTTTTTATTTATCTAGTAAGTTTGTAGTTAGTGAGTGAGTGAGTGAGTGAGTGAGTGAGTGAGTGAG
>CM060321.1:47847967-47850467 GCA_030674155.1 Stramonita haemastoma | reverse complement strand
TCTTCCTATGCGCATGGGAGACAAAGCCATTGACAGGGGATCTAGATAGAAGAATCCAGGTAATGGAAAGAAGGTGTTACCAAAAGATATTGGACATCAGCTACACTGAATAATTATATCACTGTTGGGGAGAGTGACAGACAGAGACAGACACAGAGAGAAAGACACAGAAAGAGGGTGGGTGGGGAGAGAGAGAAAGAGAAAAGAGAGAGAGAGAGAGAGAGAGAGAGAGAGAGAGAGAGAGAGAGAGAGAGAGAGAGAGAGAGAGAGAGAGAGAGAGAGAGAGAGAGGAGAGAGAGAGAGAGAGAGAGAGAGAGAGGAAGAGAGAGAGAGGGGGGGGGGGGGGGTAGAGGGGGTAGAGGAGAGGGGGAGAGAGAGAGAGAGGGGGAGAGAGAGAGACATAAACAGACAGACAGACAGACAGACAGACAGACAGACAGACAGTCAGACAGACAGTCAGACAGACAGACAGTCAGACAGACAGAAACGGAAATAGACAGAAAGATATACAAAGAAAGAGGGACAGAAAGGAACAGACAGGTAGAGACAGACGGAAAGACAGAGAAATAGGCATACATAGACAGACAGACAGAGTACATATTTTTGATTGGCAATTGAACAACATTAGGTGATGCCATAAAATAATTCATTTTCAAGAGTATAAACGGGCGTGTAAAGTTCTGAACAGGAATCCTTTGCAGTGAGAATGATAGATCACTTGGAAAGCCAGTGATAGACAGACAGATAGACAGACAGACACCGGAGTAAACATACAAAAGTTACATACATACATACATACATACATACATACATACATACATACATACATACATACATTACATACATACATACATACATACATATCATACATACATACATACATTTGATTTTTACATCCAGTCACCGTGTGCATGCACTTGTGTAAAATTTGTCATCCATTCCCACCAGCACACATTACGTTCGACCCACTCTTCCGAAAGTTAGAGCGGTTTCAACGTGTGCAAAAGATGTTCTGCGTATGTTCGCACACGGGGCCTCGGTTTGTAGTCCCACCTTCAGGATTTTCGGGGGACTGGAATCGGCACTGATGTTAACTCCAGGAGAAAAATTCTCTTGAACGAGCGTCTCGAGGTAGCTCGAAGCAGGGATCGAACCTGGGCCATCAGATCACGAGCTTAATGTTCCATGCATTGGCAGGCAGCCCACCTGGAGAATGAAAGGAAACGGTAAGTTTGTCCACGAAAAGTTTCTAGTCCTGGGAAGAAGCTGTCATGCCTGTTGAGCCTGTTCACTTTACGACAACGGCCACATAACGACACACCATGTACCAGCCATGGAACATAAAATAAACCACAAACACAAAAATAGGAGCCGCCTCATCCCCCCTCTACCCACCCACCGATAAATAAAGGAAAGAAAAAAAGAGAAAGAAATGCGGATTAGAAGATGAGGACAAACAGTGGATTAGAAATACGAAACATAGAAAAAGGGAAAGACACAAATTGACAAATAAAAAATGGAGGAGGAAGAGAGGGAAGTGGGGTGGGGATGGAAGAAGAGGCATGACCGAAATAATCGAGAGGAAAAGAAAACATGGAAAAAAAACAGAAAGGAGTACAGTATCGAATGTAGCAGGGAATTAACACGTAATTTTTACTCTCACTGGATGAACTGTGGGAAGGGAAATAATAATATAAAAAAGACACTGTGTTATAACAACGCAGGAAATTAGGGTGTCAGCGATATATTTTTTTTGTTGTTTTACACCCAGCCAATTAACACCCCAAGGCGATGCTTGCTTTCACAGCAGAAGGCAGAACTTCACGGGCTATTTCGTGTTTTTCCCTGTAACCCTAGAACGTTGACATCGAGACATAACGGTGACTTGGGCAGGGGGTGGAGTGGGGGTGGGAGGTAGTCTCCACTGAAATTTCTGTTCGAGAACATCTTTTTTTTATCATTATTCATTCTCCTAGAGTCCAAATACTAGCTCTCACAAGTCGGTGTCATCGAGTACGACGCTAGCCACTGCACCCAATGACACCCACGCGACCCTCCTTCTCTTATTAGCTCCACCAGTCTTGACTGGCCCTGCTGACTTCATGGATTCTCATGCCAAAGGGTTGTGTGATGTTGCCAATGAGAGAAGCTGCTGGTGTGCCTTTTTTGTTTTTGTTTTTTTTGCCTGACTAACAATCTAACTCTGCTCTCCCGAAAACTCTTCGGGCAAGACCATAAACTACGATCCTTGCGTCAAGAGAACATCTTGCATGCACGCAGGTTAACACCTAACCGACCCCCTCCCCCATCTCCTTTTGTTACAGAGCATGCAAGCTAAAGCTGATTGTATTTTTTAAATTATTATTTTCTTATTTTATTTTTATACCACTTTATGTCATGGCAGATTTTTCTGCGTGAAATTCGGGCTGCTCTCCCCGGGGAGAGCACGTCACCACAAAAGCAGATCCTACCCATTTTTAAAAAACATTTTCTGTCTTCA
>CM060321.1:47837967-47840467 GCA_030674155.1 Stramonita haemastoma | reverse complement strand
CGCGACCAGTTTCAACTTCTACATCAATCGAAGATTTAGTTTTGTAGCAAAATAGAAGCACCCAAAAGAAGGGTAGGTTGAATACAGAGAGAGAGAGAGAGAGAGAGAGAGAGAGAGAGAGAGAGAGAGAGAGAGAGAGAGAGAGAGAGAGAAGAGAGAGAGAGAGAGAGAGAAGAGAGAGAGAGAGAGAGAGAGAGAATGAATGAATGAATGAATGAATGAATGAAGAATGAATGAATGAATGAATGAATAATCTTTATTTTTCAAGGGTAGAAGAGAGAGAGAGAGAGAGAGAGAGAGAGAGAGAGAGAGAGAGAGAGAGAGAGAGAGAGAGAGAGAGAGAGAGAGAGAGAGATGGGGGTGGAGAGAAGTGGTGATATACGTCCTTGACTTACCCCAGTCCCAAGGGAACATTGTCTGCACGGGCATCAGTCCTCAAGGTAAGTCTTCCCCTTCCTGTCCCTCTTCCTGTCGTTGTCTTCCTCTCGCTAATCACTTCATTTCTTTCTCGCACGCAACCTCCTTCTTTGTTTTCGTGCTTCTCTCTTTTCTTCTTCTTTTTTCCTCTCTTGCTTTTCTTTTCTAGTTGGCAATAGGTGGTAGACTTCTTCTTCTTTTCTTCTTCTTCTCCTTGCTTCTTCTTCTTCTCTTCTTCTTTCTTTCTTCTTCTCTTCTTCTTCTTCTTCTTCTTCTTCTTCTTCTTCTTCTTCTTCTTCTTCTTTTTTTCTTCTTCTTCTTCTTCTTTGTATTCTTCTTCTCTTCTTCTTCTTCCTTCTTTTCTTCTTCTTCTTCTTCTTCTTCTTCTTCTTCTTCTTTCTTCTTTCTTCTTCTTCTTCTGCTTTCTTCTTCTTCTTCTTCTTCTTCTTCTTCTTCTTCTTCTTTCTCCTCGTCTCTCTCTCTTTGTATTCTTCTTCTTCTTCTTCTTCTTTGTATTCTTCTTCTTCTTTTGTATTCTTCTTCTTCTGTTCTGTTCTTCTTTTGCATTCTTCTTCTTTTGCATTCTCCTTCTTTGCAGTCTTCCTTCTTTGCATTCTTCTTCTGCTTCTTCTTGTTCTTCTTCGCATTTTTCTTCTTTGCATTCTTCTTCTTCTTCTCCTCCTTCTCTGCATTTTTCTTCTTCTTCATTTTTTTCGCTTTTCTCTTCGCATTTTGCATTCTTCGTCGTTCCTTGGCTATGGCCTTATTGGGTAGAATGCATAGTGCCTTGGTCCTCTCCCGCGCTTGTAATAATGCAGGAGTTCTGCCCCCTGGCCACAGCCGACACGTTCCGACTTCAGGGCAACTTATCAGAAAGTTTTTAAGAAAAGTTTTTGTTTCAGATTTGCATGAAAACAGGCAAGATAATGTGCTGAATAGGCAGAAAATAACCACGAGAGAGAGAGAGAGAAGAGGAGAGAGACAGAGAGAGACAGAGACGAGAGACAAAAGAGGAGCGGATAGAGAGAGAGAGACAGAGAGAGACACAAGAGAGAGAGGGACAGCGGAATAGAGAGGGGTGGAGAAAAGAAGGGAAAGAGAGAGAGGGAGGGGGAGAGAGAGAGAGAGAGAGAGAGAGAGAGGAAAAGAGAGAGAGAGAGAGAGAGAGAGAGAGAGAGAGGAGAGAGGAGAGAGGGGGGGGGGGTCAGGGTAAAGACAGAAACAAAAGAAGTGATAGAAACGGGGAAATTTGTAGCAGAAAATTTCCAGAAGGTGGGGATGCTGTTTATACTGAAAGGGCCCCCGGCATTCCCCTAGAAAAGAGTCAATCATTTAAACAGTCAGTCAGTTAAGTCAGCCAGTCAAATTCAGTCAACGAGGTCAGTCAGTCAGTCAGTCACTCTACCTTCCTGCCCGCTAGTTATGCCATGATGGGAACGGATGGCAAAATGAACAATACTCTATTCACACGGGGACTGGATGTAAAAAAAAAAAAACACACACAAAAACACGAGTGCTTATTCCATCATCCTCAAATAAAAGAAGAAAATCTATTTTTTTTAAATGGTAACTGTGATTATCGTCCTTTCAAAGTCTAGTACCGTATGCGAAACATCTTGCGCTCACAATTTTGTTAAGTATGCAGTTTTCGTAGGCCATTGACATTGGGCGTAACGATCATACCTAGCATGCAATTTTTCAACTGACGAGGGATGGGCTCCGTCAGGTTCTGCTTGCGCAAGACACACAACCTGGCGACCAGGGCAATGCCTTCAGGGCAGTCATTCTCTTCATCGCAGAGAGACACATGATTCAGTGGTGTGATGTGTCGCTAGTTAGTCAGGGAGAGAGAGAGGGGGGGGAGGGGGGGGAGGAGAGAGAGAGAGGGGGGGGGGGAGGAGGGAGGAGGGGGAGAGAGAGAGAGAGAGAGAGAGAGAGAGAGAGAGAGAGAGAGAGAGAGAGAGAGAAGGAGAGAGAGAGAGAGAGAGAGAGAGAGAGAGAGAGAGAGAGAGAGAGAAATAGAGCTTCGTAGTGTGATGGATCAGTTTCAACTGTGAAAGACAATACGGGAAAATAATTGACG
>CM060321.1:47825677-47837867 GCA_030674155.1 Stramonita haemastoma | reverse complement strand
TTTCCATGACAAATTGTGTGGTCAACAACAAAATGTAAGTAATTTTGATCGCCAAAAATCGATTTAAAAAAAAATGAAGGGAACATAACATGTCTTTTCCCCCCACGAACAAATAGATTTCAGAACTAACCAAATTTACAAAGTTAACCTTTCATTTAAGTGGTTGAAGGGAAACAACCACAGTTTAAAACATTCACTGTTAATCTTTCCATTACAGTTTTTTTCCCTTTCAACTGTGTAATATTACAGGATTCTATAATCTTAATTTGATTGATAAAATCCAAACAGAAGGCAAAAGTACCCCCTCCCCACCCCACCCCACCCCCAAAAAAAAGAAACTTGTGAACACTAAACACTTTACTTTTCAGCCACAAACCCGTTGTCAGGAAAAATTATTTCAGGACTACCTGACATATCAATTTGATCCAGTAGAAAATAAGCCTCTTCCTATCACCATTTCAGGACTAATTTTCCATCTTGATGGAAACAAATTCATTGTCAGGTTTATGATATTTGAATGCAAATCTGACATAAGATATCCAAGTTGTTATTAAAAAAGGAGGGAACTATTATCAATAGAAACACATCTCCATCTTGCTAAACAAATGAGCCACTTTCCCAATAAAAAGTATATTTCATGACAATAACTCAAAATCTGACCTGATAAAATACCAACAACAGACATTTCAAAAATCTATTTAAAAGGGGGCTGACTGTATCAATAGAAACACACTTTCGATCTCTCCATAACACATTAACTACTTTTCCAATAAGAAGTATATTTCAGGATTATTCTTAAATTCTTATCTGATAAAATACCATCAACAAATAATTCAAAATTTATTTCTAAGAAAAAGGGGGAGGGGAAACTATTGATAGAAACACACATTCCATATATCTGTTCATAACAAACCACTTTTTCAATAAGAAGTATGTTTCAGGATAATTCCTAAATTCTTATCTGATAAAATACCACCAACTAACATTTCAAAAATCTATTTAAACGGGGAGGGGGAATATATCAATGAAAATACATATTCTATCTGTTCATAACAAATGAACTACTATTTCAATGAGAATATCAGGACAATTCTTAAAATGTAAATCTGATAAAATACGAACAACAAACATTTCAAAATTGTATTTAATAAAAAAGGGGGGGACTGTATAGAAACACAATCCATCTCTCCATAACAAGTGCACTACGCTTCCAATAAGTAAATCAGGGCAATTTTTTTGATTTTCTGATCCGATAAAATACCAACAAACAATTCAAAGTATCGAAAAGTCAATCAAACCCACAAAATTGCGATCCTCTCCCAAGTTTCATTTATACTTAATGGCCTAAGTTGCAAGCATATCATGGAGCACCGAATTAAACTTTTTAGAAAGGGGGGGGGGGGGGGCAGGGGTAGTGTATTGCAGAACATCTTTTTGGTGAAGGGGAGGGGGATAGGAGGAGGTTGCTTCTTAGAGCATTTTTTGTGGGGATGCTTTGAGCACCATGCTTTCTTCTCGGCGGGGGTGGGGGACAAAGGGAGCACCATTTTTTCTTCCTTTTTTTTTTTTTTTACTGTGAGGGGGGGGGGGGGAGGGAGGGGGCGGTTCACGGAAAGTCTCTTTTTGAAGTGCTTTACAAAACAAAGGGGTCATTCTGCCTACAACATACATATTTCTAGACAAATTTTGATCTGATCCAAACACTCGCCTAAAAAAAAATACAACCCGAAAACAAAACAATATAGTTTTAAACAAATATAGTTTTAAAAACGTATCTTTTCGTTTAAAAAAATCTGACAACACTTCATAATCTAGGAATATTGTTTATAACAAATTTGACTACATTCAACAAAAACAAAAAATAACCAAATTAAGATCATATATGATTGAAAACGACTTTCTCCGTATTTTTCAAAGACAAAGTCTATATCCTGAAAGCAAATTTGATTTTGGATCTATGATAATTATGAAATTAGCCCAATGAAATTTCTGAAATGAAAATAAATCTTACTAAACCACATTCCAGCACAACCAGCTCCGTTTTTTTCCTGGTTACAAGATTCCAGTCTGATTAAAAGTAAATATGATTTCAAGATCGCAGTCCTTGGGCCAATTTTTGTCCATTTAAAAATAAAAAAGAAAAAAAAACATGTGCCAGTCATCCCCGTTTTCTTGTTCCTTCTGTCTCAAGCATACTGCATACCCCCTCATCTTATAAAAAAAATTTTCATCAGATTCCAAAATTCCTTTTTTACATCCAGACTGGTGCATATATATACATTTACGCACTACATTTTCTTTAAAACAAACATGCATGCTAGTATATAGTACACACATAATGCATTTTCCATTTTTTTTAAAAATACGCCTACAACTACGACGTGTGTGCTGGTTTCAGAACACCACACAATATTGACTGCTGTAAAATCTATGAAGGTATGCCAATGATAGACCAGTGCATAGATTTGCCTGTGGTGGAAATCGAACCTACCACATCCACCTACACAGAAACAAATACAGTCGGCTTAGGGCTTTTTAGGAAATGTGAGGGGCAGTAAATATTCTGACTTCTATACTACACTGTCCACCACTTTGTTCATTGCCACTGACCTGAACATGCATCCCCTCCTCCCCCCCCCCCCCCCCCCCCCCCCAAACATTTTTCTTCTTTTCATGTGTAACCCCTCCCCTTTCCCTGCATTTGGAAGGATTAGATGTCACTCATTTATCGCTTTTGCCTTCCTTTATATTAGAACGATGCCTTTCCTTATTTTTCTTCTCTCCCACTGACCCGCACAAGTATCGGAGCCTTCCTTTCTAAACCCGTAGATCTAGTCCATTTCTGTTCTAAACGTTCTCCTTACTTCTATACCATCGGCAGAAAAACTGTCTCTAGACTGCCCCACTCCCCATTTCATGCCTCTTTAACCATCCCCGACAGATCCAGTATCAAACTCCCCCCTTTTCCTAAAATACCCCCCCCCCCCCCCCACCCCCCCCCCGCTTTCTCTATTATCGGATTACATACAAAATAGATCTAGCTGCTTAGCTTCCCTTTCCCCATTTCATAGATTTTATATACCCCCTCCTCCTCCATTCCTAGAGATCCATCCTGTACCCCTCATTCCCCCCACCCATTTTTTCTAAAAAGATTCTAACCCTTAATAATAATACAAAAAAACACGACTGCCCTTCTTCCCTCTGCCTATCACATACACTTTTAGCCATCCCAGTCTCCCCCATGCCTACAATTCCTAACTCCGTCCGTTTTTTCTCCAATGTCCCTTACATCTACTCATTTAAATATAAACCATTTCCGATTGTCCTGACCCCCCCACCCCCCCCATGTTTATTACATAATACACCTTTGACTTCAACCCTCTCTTCCAATCCCACCCCTAAACTCACCCCCCAACCACACTTTTTTTAAACGTCCCCTTCCCATATCCTATTAAAAGATTAAATGATTGCCTTGCTACCTTATCCATTTTCCTTTAATCATCCCTAATTTCCCCAGATCTAATGCTTTGACCCCCCCCCCACCACTTCTCCCAGCCTTTCCCAAAAATACCTTACTTTACCCCTACCCCCCCATCCATCCTCTTCCTAAAGAAATGTTTAGGTATCTACCCTTGTGCTCATACATCGATGTGTCCACTTGCTTTCCTGTTATCATGCAATGTTTGAATTCGGTTTAGTACAAACGTTAGGGTTAGGGTTAAGATTTAGTATCGTTAAGTGTTGACTGTATGTTACATGTATGTATTTATTTGAAAGCATGTGGACACAACGGCACTAAGACACCTGGTAGTTTACTATGTTATAAATTACCAGTCAAAGATCATTTCTAGTACTGCTTGAATTCTGACTAATTTTTTTTTATCTTGCTGAGACCAAGATTTAAATTCATAGCCTTTTTGTTTTCAGAATGAACTGCATCCCATTTTTTTCAAAATTATTTTAAAACACGAGTATAACTTTCATTTATCATGAGCCTCTTTTATAGTTCCAATGTTTTGAATATGCATTTTACCACCTCCTCTTAAATATCCCTTCCTCTTAAATATTGCCCCACAATACCTGTAAACACCTCCCCTCAAATACTACTCCCTCCTCCCAAACAGATCAACACCCACCTTACAATACCTTATTATCTCCATGCTACACCCTCTTTCGTAACACCTCTTCTTCTTTAACACGTATCCACAATACTTCTATGCTACACCCTCTTTCTCAGCACCCCTTCCTCTTTAAACCACCTACCCCACAATACTCCATGGTAATCCTCTTTCTCAACACCCTTTCCTCTTAAAACACCTACCCCACAATACCTCCATGGTAGTCCTCTCTCAAAAACTCTTCCTCTTAAAACACCTACCCCACAATACCTCCATGGTAATCCTCTTTCTCAACAACCCTTCCTCTTTAAATACCCATTCACAATACCTCCATGCTACATCCTCCTCCTCAGCACCTCTTCCTCTTAAACACCTACCCCACAATACCTCCATGGTAGTCCTCTCTCAAACACCTCTTCCTCTTAAACCCCCTACCCACAATACCTCCATGGTAGTCCTCTCTCA
Source organism: Stramonita haemastoma (assembly GCA_030674155.1). Taxonomy (NCBI): domain Eukaryota; kingdom Metazoa; phylum Mollusca; class Gastropoda; order Neogastropoda; family Muricidae; genus Stramonita; species Stramonita haemastoma. Next base: position 47,833,284 of record CM060321.1, on the reverse strand, counting down.
ATACCCCTTCCTCTTTAAACACCTACCCCACAATACCTCCATGGTAGTCCTCTCTCTCAACACCCCTTCCTCTTTAAACACCTACCCCACAATACCTCCATGGTAGTCCTCTCTCAACACCCCTTCCTCTTTAAAACACCTACCCCACAATACCTCCATGGTAGTCTCTCCTCTAACCAACAACCCCATTCCTCTTTAAAACACCTACCCCACAATACCTCCATGGTAGTCCTCTCTCTCAACACCTCTTCCTCTTTAAACACTGATCCCACAATACCTCCATGGTAGTCCTCTCTCAAACCCTTCCTCTTTAAACACCATCCCACAATACCTCCATGGTAGTCCTCTCTCAATACCCCTTCCTCTTTAAAACACCTACCCACAATACCTCCATGGTAGTCCTCTCTCAATACCCCTTCCTCTTAAAACACCTACGCCACAATACCTCCATGGTAGTCCTCTCTCTCAACAACCTTTCCTCTTTAAATACCATTCCTACAATACCTCCATGGCTACATCCTCCTCCTCAATACCCCTTCCTCTTAAAAAACCTACCCACAATACCTCCATGGTAGTCCTCTTCTCAAAACCCCTTCCTCTTAAACCCCTACCCCACAATACCTCCATGGTAGTCCTCTCTCAATACCCCTTCCTCTTTAAACACCTACCCCACAATACCTCCATGGTAGTCCTCTCTCAATACCCCTTCCTCTTTAAACACCTACCCACAAAGCCTTAAAACATCCATGCTAAATCTTCTTTTAACACCCCTGTCTCCTATACCTACCCTTGAATACTGTCCATCCTATACACCGCCTCCCGTTAAATATCTATGCTTAAAAGCTTGCACCCTCTCCAACTCCTTCCGAGGCTTTCAGCACATACACCAGTCCAGTACACTCCATCTTACTAAACGCTCTATTTACACCCCTCTTCGTTAATACCATTTTTGCTAACTGCTTAGAAATAAGTGCACCTGTCTATTGTTTGCTTTCTTCACAACAGTCAGATCTGCCCAGGTGAATCATTGGAAACCATCAGAGATTTGCTAACAGTCTGAGCATTACAGATCAGTTTTAGACCAGAATAAATTTCTTCCTTATTATATGCAGCTCATTTTCACCTAAGTTATATCTTATTCATTAAGTGCCTTTTAAAAAAAAAAAAAACATTTTAAAATTGTTGGTATCATACTTTTTTTCTAAACAATGGAAAAACGCTGTTCTGTTTTCCAGAAACGCTGTTCCGTTTTGTTCTGTTGACTGTTTATCTACTAGGTTGTTTTAAAATATTTCAAATACACATATACAGTATTTGAGTTGTTGAAATTTTGAACTGGTCATGGAAGGAAAACTCGTCATTGTTAACAGAACTACCTAAGGGGAAAACAACTGATAGTTAATGAACCGGTACCAGAATAATTTTTCTGCGGAACAATTAATTCATAAAAAGAATCAGTGATATTACATGAAAAAAGTAAATTCAGAATATTGCAAATTCAGACGTCTGTTTTTTCCTACTCTCATCCCTTTCCACGTCTATGTTTTAAAGGAATATACTTATCACAGAAATGTCAACTTTATGTACAATTTCAATTGAATAAAAAAAAAAGGATAAACGTATGAAAAATCGATTATGTCTCAAATTAAAAAAATGTACACCCCTCACCGTTCCTCATGCAAACATTAGACACTGTCGTCTTCAGTTACATTGTGGCTTTTTTTTTAATACATATCAAACACCGTCGTCTTCACAAGTACATGGTGGCTTTTTTGTTTTGTTTTTAATAGGTGAGAAGGGGTAGGCCTCGTTTGCTAGAAGATCGTGAAGCACCACGTCTACTTTTTCCCCCCTTGATCCTTTTATTTATTTTATTTTTTTTTTGGGGGGGGGGTTCTTTAAACTCCTCCCCCTTTTTAATATTTTTTCTTTTATTATTATTTTTGGAGGCTGCACAGCTTTAAAGGCCTAGAAAATTAATTCTTTAAAATGTTTCTCTTCCTGCTTCTTTTGGTACTGTGTGTGTGCACCATGTAGGTTTGCGTCTAAATAAATTACTCCTCGTTTCATAACCGTTTTCAAAGTTTTCTATGTACACTGTATAGGTAAAGTGCAGACAACTCTTGCACACCAATTGCCTGATAATTCACTTTCTAAGAATGTCTTAATATATTTTCACCCCATGAGCCTAGTGATTTACTGTACAGGGCTGTTGGAGATCTGCTCAAGGTCCGAAACAGCAATCGATAAAATCAGGATGATTCAGCACATGATGAAAGTTTAATTCAATATAGTCCCGATGTTCTAATCCTCTGTGAACTCTGAGATCTGGTGCGTAAGGTTCTGTTTACTGCTGCATAAGCTTTTAGTGTTTCAACTGTATATAATTCTAGTGCTACAATCTACCATGAAGTCCTTGGCATCTGGTGCATTAAGGTTATGGTCACTGCCGCACGAGGTTCTAATGTTCAAGCTCATCAAGAGGTCCTATTCAACAGACGCGCAGTATATCTCGTTTCTGCTCCACTAAGTTGTTCTGTTACTGCTTTGCATTGTCCAGTTACTTTTTCTTTAATAAAAAAATAAGTGATTTTGCTGCTTTCTTCAAAATGCCATCTTGTTGAGTCTGTCAAGGTGTTCCCTTGTTGCTGATTCTGACATAGTGTTCCTTGTTGCTGATTCTGTCATAGTGTTCTCTTGATGAATCTGTTAAAGTGTTTCCTTGCTGCCGATTCTGTCAAAATGTTTACTTGTTGCAGATTCTGTCAAAGCATTCCCATGTTGTTGATTCTGTCGAAAAATCCCATGTTGCTGATTCTGTCAATCCTGGTTGCTGCTTCCTTCACAATGTCCTGGTTGCTGCTTCCTTCACGATGTTAAACAGCAAATGAGTGCTTGTCCATTATCCTCGATATAAAAGAATACATTTTTGAAATTTTAATTTTAAAAAAATGTGCTGGTTGCTATTTCCTTCAAAAAGTCCTGGTTGCTGTTGCTTCCTTTACACTGTCCTGGTTGCTGTTGCTTTCTTTACAATGTCCTGGTTGCTGTTGCTTCCTTTACACTGTCCTGGTTGCTGCTGTTGCTTCCTTTACACTGTCCTGGTTGCTGCTGTTGCTTCCTTTACACTGTCCTGGTTGCTGTTGCATCCTTTACACTGTCCTGGTTGCTGCTGTTGCTTCCTTTACACTGTCCTGGTTGCTGCTGTTGCTTCCTTTACAATGTCCTGGTTGCTGTTGCTTCCTTTACACTGTCCTGGTTGCTGCTGTTGCTTCCTTTACACTGTCCTGGTTGCTGCTGTTGCTTCCTTTACACTGTCCTGGTTGCTGCTGTTGCTTCCTTTACACTGTCCTGGTTGCTGCTGTTGCTTCCTTTACAATGTTCTGGCTACAATATCCTGGTTGCTATTTCCTTCACAATGTCCAGGTTGCTATTTCCTTCATATCCTGGTTGCTGCTGTTCCTTTGTTCACAATGTCCTGGTTGCTATGTCCTTCACAATGTCGTCATGCTTCCTTCATAATGTCCTGGTTGCTGCTGTTGCTTCTTTACAATGTCCTGGTTGCCACTGTTGCTTCCTTTACAATGTCCTGGTTGCCGCTGTTGCTTCCTTACAATGTCCTGGTTGCTGTTTCTTTCAAAATGCCCGGTGCTTTATGTACTTTACAATGTCCTGGTTGGTGCTTTCTTTCACATTGTCTTTCCTATTTCCTTCACAATGTCTTCATGCTGATTTTTTTTAATGTCCTCTTGTTGCTTTTTTCTTTGAAGTATGCTCTTACTTCTTTCACAATGCCATGTTGACTGTTCTTTGCTGTGCCTAGCTGTCTCTGTTGCTGCTGTGCATGTTCATTGCTGTGTGAAGTGTCTGTCCAATAACTGTGTACTGTGTTCGTATTGGCTTGTGTGCACTCGCGTGTAGGCTAGTCCTCCTGTTTTGCTGTGCACTGTCTATTGCTGGTGTGGAGGTTCGCTGTCCAACTATTACTGTTGCTGCTGTGTGACTGTGTTGTTGCTGTAAGTGTGGTTGTCCTGTTGTTGTTGTGCACTGTTCTATTGCTGCTGTAGAAATGTTCGTAGTCGTCTGCTTTGCTTTGCGTTTCTGTGCATGCTGGTGTGCTTTCTTTGGCTGTACTGTTCTGTTGCTGCTGTGCACTGTTCTGTTGCTGCTGTGCACTGTTCTGTTGCTGCTGTGCACACTGGTGTGAAGTATCGTAGTCGTCCTGCTTTGCTGTGAAGTGTCGTTGTGGTCCTGCTGTTGTGCACTGTTCTCTTGCTGCTGTGCAGTGTCGCTGTCCAACTGTTCTGCTGTGCATGGTTATCCTGTAGCTGCTGTGGTGTTCTCTTGTTACTACAGTCCAAGATCCTGGTGACAGAAAGAATATGCTATTCCTATTAAACAGACTAAAAATAGTGAAGGAATAAATGGAAGACTTTCAGAGAGAGTGCATATGTGCTTGTCAAAGAGAGAGAGAGAGAGAGAGAGAGAGAGGGGGGGGGGGAGAAAGATAGAGAGAGGGGGTATTGGAAGAGGAAGGTTGTGTGTGTGTGTGTGTGTGTGTGTGTGTGTGTGTGTGTGTGTGTGTGTGTGTGTGTTAAGTGTGTGCATAATACAGAGGTGGATTGAGGACAAGTAAAAAGGGGAGATGGGGAAGTGTGTGTGTGTGTGCATAAAAAAGAGGGGGGGAGGGAGGGGAGAGAGGGAGAGAGAGGGGGTAGGTGGAAGACAGAGAGAGAGAGTGAGAGAGTGAGAGAGAGAGAGTGAGAGAGTGAGAGAGAGAGAACTCGGAACTTGTTTAATGTACATCGGCCATTGGACCATAATACAGAGAGAGAGAGAGAGGAGAGAGAGAGAGAGAGAGAGAGAGAGAGAGAGAGAGAGAGAGAGAGAGAGAGAGAGAGAGAGAGAGAGAGAGAGAAGAGAGAGAGAGAGAGAGAGAGACTCGAACTCGGAGGGAGAGAGAGAGGGGGGGAGAGAGAGGGGGGAGAGAGAGGGGGGGAGAGAGGGAGAGAGGGGGGGAGAGAGAGGGGAGAGAGGGGGGGAGAGAGAGAAGGGGGAGAGAGAGAAGGGGGAGAGAGGAGAGGGGGAGAGAGAGAGGAGGGAGAGAGAGAGATGGGTTGTAAGGAGGAGAGGAGGAAGGGGGGTGTGAAGGTGAAAGGAGAGAAAGTGGTGTTTTGTGTGTGTGTGTGTGTGTGTGTGTGTGTGTGTGTGTGTGTGTGTGTGTGTGTGTGTGTGTGTGTGAGTGCGCGTGCATGCATGCATGCGTGCGTAATATGGTTACGATTGATATATGGTGTGAATAGACTTTTTGCCCCGTGGAAAAACTATATGACATAAAATTGGGTATATTTGTCGTTCTGTAACTTATGGAACACCGACGTAAATCATGGGACCTTTATCTGATCTATGCATGTGCATACACACGAAGGGAACTAAGGCACTGGCAGGTCTGCACTTGAGGTCGACTTGTGAGGTTGTAAAATTCCCCACCCTTTATTCACAAGACTTCGCCACTAAGATTCGAACCCACGACTTAACGGGCCAAGGGATAAAAGTCAAACGTCTTTAGCTACTTGAGCACAGCATTCGTCATTTTCCACTCAAAGATACAAAAATGTGGCACAAAAAATTTAAGCATTGGTGAACCTCGGAGCTTTACCCAAGGATCATCGGGGAAATGACTATATCAACACCGTTCTTCTTCCTACCTTTATGGAGAGAGTGGTCCCAGTAAGATGACAGATGATCTTGTATCCACATCTGTGATATCACCTTTTCCTTTTTTAACACATACACGCGCACGGACACACACACGCAAGCACACACATGTCTTGTAAATTCAGTTATTTTTAGGTGCAAAACTTTCATCAGAGAAGATAGAAAAAAAATATGTAGAATCCTTTTGGGGTTTGTGAGTGCTGACAAGGAGAAATTACTTTTTTATTGGGAGAGATCTGAGGACCACTGGCAGTCACCTTGTTGGGTCCAGAGGCAAAATACTCTTGGTGGGGACCGAGATATTCACGGTAAAGAAAACAAACTTGAAATTTACACCGTGAAGCCCATATTTCCATTCAAAGATGACTAAAAAGCTGGTCTGCGGAACCGATATTCAGCCTATGAGCTTTTATTTTTGCAATTACTCGAAAGCCTGCTAAAATGTCCAGTTACCACCAATATGACTGATCTTGCAGACTGGGTTTGGATTACCTTTCAGCGATATTTTCAAGTTGTATTTTCTGCTACATTCAGGCTATTTGCTATGAAATAACAAAACCTATTAAACGAGCCATCTGAAGTAATTGCGCATGAACGCATACAAAACGTGTACACTTAAAAACCCATTCCGCCTTTCTTGGTAGGTCATTGCATGCTATTGTGAATAGTGACGAAAAAATGCCAAAAAAACTCATGCATATTCGTGTTGTGTTTAGACATCTCCAAAGTGAGAATCGGAATACCTTAATGATTGAAAAACAGTCGTATACACAAAATCTCCCTTTGGTATACCTCGGATCTCTAGCTGAGGTCCCCCCCAAAAAAAAACAAACAACAACCAAGCAAACAGAAAAACACAACATACAAAGCAAAAATAATTCCCCCCCCCCCCCCCCCCCCCCAAAAAAAAGCAACAAATAACAAAAGAGAAAAGAAGCTTGTCATAAAGGCAACCATAGTCAGGCTTTATTGGATTTTTCCTACTTCGAAGACAAAGGTTGTTGTGGTAGGTACTTGTCAAGATGTATTATGTATATTTGAAAGACAGGAAGAGAGAGAGAGAGAAGAGGAGAGAGAGAGAGAGAGAGAGAGAGAGAGAGAGAGAGAGAGAGAGAGAGAGAGAGAGAGAGAGGAGAGAGAGAGAGAGAGAGAGAGAGAGAGAGAGAGAAGGGCGGGGAGGAGAAAATGCAAACAGATTAGATGACAGACACTGAAGACAAATACCACACACACACACACACACACACACACTAACATACACCGAGACTGACCACAAATGGTCCTCACCTGCTCTATGACATGTAGCGGTGCCAGACAAAGACTTCAATGTTACCTTCCAGGTCCCTGTCATCAGTTTACTGATCAATGGAGCTGGCTGATGCATGGGAGACGAAACGGTGATTCAGTTTTCTTAAGAATGATCAGTCTTCAGTTTTTTCCGCGTAGCTCTGCCATGTCCAGGTCAGTTCAATCTTTGACGCTCTGTCCAATTCTTCTTCTGTCTGCTCCTTAGCCGTCTTCCATCCAGTGTCCCCTACAGATAGTCTTGGCGGATCATTCCGGATCTTCCGGGATCATTGTCTTTTCTCCTCTTCAACATTAGGTGGGGGGCCTGTGGCCCAGTTTTTCCAAAACTTTTTCCCCCCAATACTGTGGCCCCCCTGGGGTAAAAGACAGAAATTGGGTTAAAGGGCCCCCCCCAAAACAAGGTGGGGGGGAGGGTTGTAAGGGGGGTTCTTGGCATTTGAAATTTCCGGGGCTTCAAGTGGGAAGGGATAAATGCTGAAAAATCATTAAAGTTTCTTCACCCGATGTTAAAAACTATGTGATTCCCCAACACCCTGCACTGGGCTGAAATTTATACATCTTTTTTTTAAAAACAAAGCCAA
>CM060321.1:47806183-47825577 GCA_030674155.1 Stramonita haemastoma | reverse complement strand
TTCCCACGTAAGCCCACCTTTTTATATCTGAATATTTATTTTCTAAAACATTCCCCCACCTCTCTTACAAATAAAGCATATTTGCCCATTTTTGGTCTCGCACTCACTCACGACAGAGCCATAACTTCTCATGCTCTTTCCAACATACAACTAACTATCCACGTCCCGCCCCCCCCCCCCCCCCCCCCCCCCCCCCCCCCCCATCTATTTATCCTTTTCCCCTAAAACACCTCCCATACGTAAAAACGCAAGTAACAAAAAAAGGTTTGTTTTTGTGTCAAGTCTTGTATCATGATATCCACCTGCCTTTTGTGTCCACATGTGGGGCCAGGTTAAGAAATAAAGGTTACTGTAAATGCTAGTGTTAGCAATTAACATTAGTAACTGGGAAAGGGTTGTCGGTCAGTTGGCTTGTCTGCCTGTATGCGTGCATGCATGTGGACACAATGACACGTAGAGATAATGATACCTAGCTTTTGACACAATGGTTTGGAAGTTGTTTTTTAATCACAAATCAGCCATGGTTGTTTCTGTTGCTTTATTGATTGGATTTTTTATAACATTTTTTCAGTTTTGGAATTAGCCCAGCAGTGTCCACGGCCTACCTTTGTTTTAAAATAGGCTGTGGGCGTTTTCAAAAGAACCCAAATTAAGTAGATAAATGGAGAAACAAACCCAAAGGTATTGTTATTTCTCCTTAATCTCTGGCATTGTCACATTGTTACAAATTTCCGGCTCTGAAATCAGCGATTCACGGCCTACAGTGTTTCTGAAAAATCCTAAGTTTCCAAAAGAACCAAAGTCGAATTAACGAACGAAGATCATTAGCCAAAAATTAAACCACGTGGAGAAAAATATGCTCTTTTATGTGCCAGTCTTTTTTCTATTCCCTCTTACCTAGCCATACATATAGTACTCCTTTCTCCCAATTGACAAAAGAACCTAGTAGATAAACTAAGGAATCAGCCCCAAAACCATATGCAAAAAGGCAACTCTCATTTGCTATTCTTTTAATTCTATTACCAGTAAGGTAGCTACACATAAGATACCCTCTCCTTCCAATGATCAGTTTCCCTTCAGTGCCTCCTAACAAAATCAACTGCAATTCCCCTCCTAACCCTCTTAACACACACACACACACACACACACACACACACACACACACACACACACACACACACACACACGCACACACGCGCGCGCTCATGTTAAAACCTGTCCGCCTTTAGGAAGAGAAGACCATTGTGTGCCAGTGAGAGCGGATGAACAACTTTTTAACCCCATGCACACGGGGACTAGACGTAAAGACGTTTGTTGGTCCTTGTTCGTTTCGTCCAGGCACTCAGACGTATTTGAACCTTTATTTATTTTTCTTCACAAACGTATCTTTACTATCATCCTTAATGAGAATACCTCATAGACAAGCCTTGACTTTCAAGGGTTTTCATGAAGACATTGAGCACTAAGACTAGAATTTCCCCCACCCTAAAGTCAAAGAACAATGAACACGTGTTTTGTCCCTATTTAATGAACAAGGGGCCCGTCATCTAAAGAACTGGATTAAGGCTAGTTCTGTTGGAATGTTTCCTATTTCCCATTCTCGACAGAAGCCTACTATCTATCATTATGTCACATCAGCTATTCACAGGTACTGTACCCTAGTACTGAATGCACTAAAATCTCCAGAGTCCATAGAAATGTCCACGATTGCTGTCCAAAAAGACAAGAGAAGCGTGTTAAACATAGAAAAACTAGTACCCTTCCCCAAAAGAAAAATAAACAAAAACACAAACCACTGACACCATTATTCTGCTGAGCCTGACCCAAGTTCTCTCATTCCATATCCATCCACTGCAAATAGTTTCCATTCCCAGCGCCGTTATTTTTTTTAAATGGACTGCCTTTCTTTCAAAAATACATTATGCCAACTGCATTTTTTCACGAGAACGCGTCCTACCAACAGCATAATGGGTGGCGCTGCTCTTGTGGCGATGCGCTCTCCCCGGGGAAAGCAGCCCAAATTTCACGCAGTAAAATCTACCATGGTTCAAGTGGCACATAAATGCAAAAACAAAATTTATTTCAAAGGACTGCGGCGAGCGTGCGTCTCATACTAAATGCATTTCGTCCACAACCACATCATCATACCAACTGACTTAGCATCTTCATAAGTAGAGGCGTTGCACTAATCAGACAGTATGTCTTGGGCAAGTTGAATATGGTGGTGTCCATTCCTCTCCAATTCGGAGTGTGCATGCTGGGCATGTTTGTACTGTCCATACCACCAGTCTTAGCTGGCATGTTCGTTTATTACGACAAATAGGTGTTAGTTCTGGGGGGTGTACAAGAGGCTAATGCGTGCATTGCCACACAGGATCTCAAATCATCAAGACACATGAGAAGATGTCTGGGAATGGAGTCGGAACAGTTGTTAACTCTGTGGGAAAATCATCAAACACCTTTAAGAATTCGCCAGACGCCGTCACCCATAAGGAAGGTGGCAGGATGGTTAGACGTTCGCCTGCCAACAAGTAAACCGTGAGGTTCTGGGTTCGATTCCAGCCTCGCCCTTTCTTCCCAGTTTGACGAAAAAAAATCGAACTGAATGTCAAAATCATTCCGATGAGACTATAAACCGAGGCCCCGTGTGCGAACGCACGCAGGACATCTTCCGTACATGTTAAAACCCCGTTCCGCCTTTCGGAAGAGCAGGCCATTGTGTGCCGGAAGGAGCGGATGACAAAATTATAAAAATAAAAATAAAACAGCATGCACACAGGTGTCGTATTTATACACCGTCTCTGAGGAAAAATCGGAGAGTTGGAGTCACTTGTGGCAACGCCCTCTCCCTGGGGAGAGCAACCCGAATTTCGCGCAGAGAAAATCTGCTGTGACAAAGTGGTAAAAAAACCCAAACCCACGACTTCACGACCCAAAACGTTCTATGTACACAATTATACTAAAATAAAACAGGTAGATGTGGTCTATATTAATAACAATGAATATACAACATTACAAGGGAAATATATAAAGGTGTATGTACGATGGGCATTGATTCATTCATTGTTCTAGATGTAGAAATCGAAACTCCCCAGTACTGTACTGGTGGAGGGGGTGGGTGGAGGGTCCTTTCTCGACAAGAGCACCAAGGTTCACAGATGTTTAAATTTTCACCCGTGTGACTGTTCACTGCTGAGTTAGTCACATTAGTACTTCGTGGGCAATGTCAAAACACACCACAGTGCATGCGTTTATTTATTTCAATTTTAGCATCAAATTATAAAAGCATGCGATGGCACAGTCTTCCCAAAGCTGGAACGAGTTTTACCGCGTGTGCAGCATGTTTTGCGTGCGTGGGTATGATTGACGTTATGTGCCTGCCAGTGTTGTAAAAGCTTTTTCTGGGATGATAATATTTTTTACTTTACTTCGAATTGGCTCGGTTTATAATTATTACCATTCAGACTTTTGGGGGAATGGGAATCGGTACTGAGGTAAACAAGGGGGAAAAAATCAAACAGACCTCTCAGTGGTGGCTTGTTCAGGCCCTGTCAGTGAGCTGAGCAGGCTCTAACCACTGGGCTATACGGCCCCGTATCGAGTAGCCTATATACTACAGCATGCACACTAATTACCAATGGTTACGATTTGCCTGCAAGGATGTGTGTGCACACGCGTGGGCACCCGTGTGTGTAGGTGTCTAGGTTTGATAGCTCCCGATCCTTTTCACCTACGTGGACTACTGAATCTGGAAGTCCACTCAATCGGTCTGAAAGGGTCACGTGGGCCGAGTTAAAAATGTCACGACACGCGCGGTAAAGCAATGAATACTTACAGAATTATGAGCATATAACATTAGAAGAAACCAAATTTCGAATAATAAGCACAAATACTTATACCTTGACAATAAACCAAAGTTTTAACAGCATAAGAATCAAGTTTCTGAATACATGAAAATATACGCAATTTTTAAACGGTCGAGCGCTGATTATTGTTCAAATCCAAGACCGGTCGGATCCACAGTTGTATCTTTCATTTGACAGGTCGTCTAGCTTTCAGCCTCTAAAGCTAAAATAGATTAAGAAAATATATTTCAATGACAAGGCTTAGCTTAACTAATAGCCTGCAGTCGAAGCACCTGGATTTTGAACCGGGGAAAAATTTGGACCTATTTCACTGTGAAAGTTTTGTGCACGATATGAATGACTTCGTAGACTGTCGTTTGGGCGAGGACACCCGCTTGGGAACAGACTTTTTCTTTTTGAAAGACAATGACTGACAATTGTTTAAAAACGGTTTTGATTGAGCAAATCAAAAGTTGTGCACACTTACCTTTACATAAGGTCGGCCAATTTCGTATACAAATGGCGGAGCTTCGGTATGCGTGTCTCCTTGTCCTGCATGAGCCGTGTGTGCGCCCCTGCATTGCTGTTATAATTCGACCAATCAGAAATAAAAATGGACATTCGACGCGCCCTCTATGCTCATCATGATCGTCTCCCTTGTGCGTGCAAGACTGGCCGATGTTCAGTTCTGATGAAATTGGTCGAGGTGTTGTTGTCTTCTATTTGACACCTGTTCACTCTCAGTGATATTAGACGAAAAGCAAAAGAAAAAAAATGTAGGTGGGAGTTGAGATGGCGATGGAAGTTTTCAGGAAATTCTGAGAAGAAAAATAGTTTACAGATGAAAAAAAAAACATTGGCAAAGCAAGAGGAACAATTAAAGAAACAAAATAGCACAAACACACAAACACCCAGATTACAAGTCATGAACATTCATAAAACTATAACAAATGGTCGAGGTGAAATATCACCAGTTAATATCCATATTTTTCCACCTGTACATGCAAAAAATCTTACCATTGTTTTGATCAGTGCTGAGTTTATGTAAACAGGCTTTTTTTTAATAAACGTGGACATTTTCACCAGTAAATAATTTCATTAATATTGTTGGTGACATTACATCCAACCCGACCCCTGCATGCCACATACTCAAGGTGTGCGGCTCTTACTCGACACAACACAACACAACACTAGTGGATCGGTGGTCTAGAGGTTGTCTAGAACGCGAAAAGTCCGGGTCGGAGTGTGCGGTGGTTTGAATTCCGTTTGGGCCCAAAACTTTTCCCCCATCAATAAGATCATGAGTGGTGGTCTAGGTGCTAGTCTTTCGGATGAGACGATAAACCGAGGTCCCATGTGTTACTCTTTATTTAGCTCACGTAAAAGAACCCACGGTAACAACGGGGTTGTCCCTGGCAAAATTCTGTAGAAAAAGCCACTCTGATAGGGAAACAAATACAATTGCAGACAGAAAAAAGAAAAAAATGGTTAGGCGCCGCACTTGTGGCGACGCGCTCTCCCCGGTAAGAGCAGCCCGAATTTCACGCAGGGAAATCTGCTGTGACATAAAGTGTTATAAATAGATATAAATAGATTTTTTAAAAACCACAACATAACACAACACAGCACAACACAACACAACACAACACAACACAACACAACACAACACAACACAACACATCGCATCAGGGCCGGAGCAACACTTTTTTTTCCCCACCCAGCCACACTCAATGATAATGGTACGCTTTACACCGCTTCAAGTCGCAGCATGGGTCCCAACAACTGTAAGATACTTATGGCAGGGGTAGGCCTCACAACTGCACTACACATGGCAACAGAAAACAACAAATTAATACAGGATAGCACATGACCTTCCGCGGTTTTGGGGGAAAAGTCAAAACTAAAACAAAACGTGATAGTCAAGCTTGCTCTTTATACATATCGTCCTCTCTCTCTCTCTCTCTCTCTCTCTCTCTCTCTCTCTCTCTCTCTCTCTCTCTCTCTCTCCCTCTCTCTCTCTCTCTCTCTCTCTCTCTCTCTCTCTCTCTCACACACACACACACACACACACACACACACACTCACACACATACACACACGCACACACACACACACACACACACACACACACACACACACACACACACACACACACACACACACACACACACACACACACACACACACGCACGAGTCCTGCCCAGGTCCAGTGTGCAAACGCACACAAAACATCTTGCGTAGTACAGATTCAAGCCCGTTCCGCTTTTCAGAGGAGTAGGCCATTGTGTGCCGGTGGGAACGGATGACAAAATTTACAAAGCGACATGCACATGGGTACTGGATTTTAAAAAAGCACACGAGTTCTTATTTCATTATCTCTCTCTCTCTCTCTCTCTCTCTCTCTCTCTCCTCTCTCTCTCTCCTCTCTCTCTCTCTCTCTCTCTCTTCTCTCTCTCTCTTCTCTCTCTCTCTCTCTCTCTCCTCTCTCTCTCTCTCTCAAACCCAAAGACCCAAGGGAACACTTCCTTTGTCATAATATACTGACCATTGTTGATATTGATAATCTCCTCTCTCGTTCGCTTTACACCGTCAGATGTGACTGAGAAAAATGATGGAATGTCCTTTCCAGCTCCTCTCGTAGGTCGTACAGCTTGGTCTGTAGGGTTATCTGTGTCGGCCACACTTTCTTCCTCAGGTGGCTGAATAGCGTGCATCTTTGAAGGATGTGCTGGCTTGTCTGGTTTTCTTTACCACAGGCACACAGGAGAGAAGAAACAAGTTATCAGCTTTGTGGATATGTGGTGATTTAGCCTGATGTGCCAAGTGCGGAGCCTAAGAATGATGACCTGTTCCCTTCTGAAATGATTGTAGTCATAATGATTCATGAATTCCTTTTGTGCGAAAAGTTAAAATATTGTTTTGGCCTTTATAACCTTACGCACGTGGAGTACTTCCCCTGTCCACACACATTCACAGAGATGCACATACCCTTAAGTATGTCCCAAATGCTTGCTAAGCTATATGGAGATGTGTAAACTGATACAGTGGGAAGATACCTGTTCTGTATTCTATTTTATTGTATTATAGTGTATTGTGTTGGTTTGTATCAGTTTGTATTGTATTGTATACTACTGTAAGCCACGAGAGATTTTGCGTGAAATTCGGGCTGCTCAAGACCAACACCAGCTGTTGATTTTTTAACATTTTTCTGTCTGCATGTATATTTGTTTTCTGTGTGAGAATGGCTTTTTTCTACTGAATTTTACCAAAGACAACTTTCTCCTCGCTGTGGGTTCTTTTGCGTATATTGAAAGCATATTGCAAACAAAGTCTCGATTTATTGTACCATCCGAAAGACTAGCATCCAAACCACCACAAAGTCTGGTGGATGGATGGGGAAAAGTTCAAGGGGATCGAAGTGTACTTCTCGCATTATGTTTCTGTAACTCACCGAACCCTGGCCGGAATCATAGGATCTTTAACGTGCGTATTTGATCTTCTGCTGGTATCTAGTTATTCACGAAGGGAATTAAGGCACTGGTAGGTCTGCACTTTGAAGCTGGCCTGGGATACCGCAAACGTCCCCACCCTTAATTCACCAGACATTGACACTTAGATTCGAACCCAAGACTTTATGGACCTACGGCAATGAAGTCAAACGGTCTTAACCACTCGGCTATAGCGGCCATCGCGTGTCTTTATAAGCTGCCTTTGTTTTGGTGAGTGATAAGGCTTTGTAAGACTGCTTCTTCTTTTCCTTTTATAGTGTCTTTATGATCGATGCTGCTCTCTCATATCGTCAGTATGTTGAGTTAGGGATTTTTCATGCAAGTTTTGAAGCTGATTGCTTTATATACGAGTCTATTTTAGCTCGCTTACTTTCTTTCACACATGCTTCTATTCTTCTTCTTCTGTTATCTTCTTCCCCCTCCTCCTCCTCCTTCCTCTTCTTCATCTTCTTCTTCTCCATCTTCTTCATCTTCTTCTTCTCATTCTTTGCAATTCTTCTTCTTGTTTGCAATTCTTCTTCTTCTTCTTCTTCTCCTCCTCCTCCTCCTTCTTCTTCTTCTTCTTCTCCTCCTCCTCCTCCACCTTCCTCTTCTTCTTCTTCTTTGCAATTATACTTCGCAATTCTTCTTTGCACTTCTTCTTTGCAATTTTTGTTGCAATTCTTCTTCGCAATTCTTCTCATTAAATTAATTTAATATCCTTTCTTTACAATGTGATGTAGACAATTGTACATTTACGTTAGGAATGTACAGAAAAAAATGTGGATGAGTGGGTGGGTAGAAGGGTGAAGAATGTCATGTATGTTGACAAGTCTATAAGATTGAATTTGCAGTAAACTCGCCTCATGGTGACTGGCAAAATACTTTCTGTAATTGGTACTAGGACATGCGACTCGGAATCATGTAGAACACTTTGGACAACACCTGTATGCGCAGGGCAATGCATGCAGGCAGGTGAGGCAATGGAGCCAGAGATTGATTATGCGAGTCTGGACTAGGCTTGGCATTCTTCATTGTCTCGGGTGCATATTTTTTAGCGGGGGAAGAGGGGGAGCGGGCAAGCTCGTACATTCACGCCCCTGAATTATGTATTACAGATTGCCTTTTTCAGGTTTAAGGTTTTGGAACAGTATGCAGCATCCATTTCTTGAATCGTCTATCCCTTTCCACTACACAAAACCATCCCTCCACACACGCACGCACTCAAGCACGCACGTACACATGAACACACACACACATACATGTGCGTGCAGATAGGCTATGCACATACACAACACGTCCGCGCTCGCGAATGTACGGAGAGAGAGAGAGAGAGAGAGAGAGAGAGAGAGAGAGAGAGAGAGAGAGAGAGAGAGAGAGAGAGAGAGAGAGAGAGAGAGAGAGAGAGAGAGACAGACAGACAGACAGACAGACAGACAGACAGACAGACAGACAGACAGACAGACAGACAGACAGACAGACAGACAGACAGACAGACAGACAGACAGACAGACAGACAGAGATAGACACAGACAGACAGACAAAGAGAGAGAGAGACAGACAGACAGACAAAACAGAGATAGAGGAACAGAGACAGACAGACAGCCAGCCAGACACAGACAGCCAGACAGCCAGCCAGCCAGCCAGCCAGCCAGACAGACAGACAGACAGACAGACAGACATATGCACACCCTACGTGCTTGTGCATAATCGCTCTCATGTGGTCATGCACGTGTAGTCATGTATGCGCCTAAACATTCATGCACAGGTACACATGCATGTAGAGGCATGTGTGTGTGTATGTGTGTGTGTGTGTGTGTGTGTGTGTGTGTGTGTGTGTGTGTGTGTGTGTGTGTGTGTGTGTGTGTGTGTGTGTGTGACGTAGAGTATTGTCGGCTTTTAAGATACTGTGTTACTTCTTAGTCTGTATTGTTTTATAATGCTTTATTTTTAAGATACTGTGTTATTTCTTAGTCTGTATTGTTGGATAATGTATTCTGTGTAATTGTGATTTTAAAATGCCACTCATAATTTCTCTACTTGAGACATTAAAGTATTCTTGAGTCTTGAGTCTTGAGAGGCAACATCATATCGACAGAAAATAGATACACCCTAAGATGTAAGATTATAGATAAAGCTATAGCAACAAATCCCACTGTCTTGGTTGTTTTATGCTTTTTATTTCGAAAAATATATAAATTACTATAAAAAATGTATGTAATGACCACAAATAGTTTTTGTCAGGGCTATCATGAAAATGAAAAAAAAAAACCTTCTAAAAGCTCAGGGCCCGTGAAATCATAATGATATCTTAATAGTTCATCGACAAAAATTATCACAGTTTTTGGTGTTTTCTTTTTTTTTTTTGGGGGGGGGGAGTGGTATCGTCAAAATAAGGCACCTGTGAAAACCTAACACGCACAAAAGCAAATCATAAATAATATATTATCACTGTCTTGCAAAATATCTATGGTCCTGGAATACTTCAGAAAAAAGGATATACACACACGCAAACACATTGTAAACAAGCATACAAAAATTGTAGATTCATGTTACAACAATGATTACTAGAAGGCAAAACGTCGGTTCTTCATAACTCACAATTACAATTATGTTTATATGGACAGGATTGTTTGCTGCAGCTTGTAGAAAAAAAAACGTGCTCTAAAAAATCAGTTTCATCTCTTTAACTGAAAATATAAAAAAACAAGCGTAGTTTCTGACAAAATAATCCTATGAAACAAATTGCAGTGTGACCAAAATACAAATGCTGGAAACGAGTTATCCATTCTCTTTCTCGCAAAAATAATTTTTCAACAATTTTGGTCAACACAAGCCTACGCACACGTTAAATTATGTTCCGTTTTTTGTAAGAGTAGGCCATTATGTATCGTTGGAAACAGATTACAAGATTTACAAAAACTGCACACGCACGGGGAGTGGATATAAAAAAAAAAGCATATGAGTGCTTATTCCTTTACCTCGATATGAAAGAATGAAATCAATAAATTAATAGATAAACACACCAACAATTTTCCTTTTCTGATCAAAATAATATTGAATGGGACCGGATAACCTTGTGGCTAGAGTGATACGCCCGTGATCTTATGACCCGGGGTTTGAGTCTCGTTCAAGGTGATTTTTCCTCTGGAGTTAACATCAGTGCCGACTCCACTCCCACCAAAATTCCTTCGACTGAGACTATAACACGCACACAGAACATCTTGCGCATACGTTAAAAAACCCATTCCGCTTTCGGAAGAGTAGGCCATTGCGTGCCGATGGGAACCGATGAAAAAATTGACAAAAATGCATACACACGGGGACTGAATGTAAAAAAGCACATGAGTGCTTATTCCTTTTTCCTCAAAATAAAAGAAGAAACAAACAAACAAACAAATAAATAAATCAATAAATAAATAAAGGCAAAACGTGGGTTCTTCATAACTCAAAATAACAATCATGTTTGTGTGAAAAGAATTATTTGCTACAGCTTGTAGGAAAAAATGTTCATGCGTGTAGTGGTAGTAGTAGTGGTGGTAGTGGTAGTAGTAGTAGTAGTAGTAGTAGTAGTAGTAGTAGTAGTAGTAGTAGTAGTAGTAGTAGTAGTAGTAGTAGTAGTCTTCAATTTTACGTCCTTCCTCATAAAGTGATACCTGTGTGTGTGTGTGTGTGTGTGTGTGTGTGTGTGTGTGTGTGTGTGTGTGTGTGTGTGTGTGTGTGTGTGTGTGGTATGTAGTGGGGTGGTGTGGTGTGGTGTGGTGTGGTGTGGTGTCTTGTCTTGTCTTGTGTTCGCACGCACAAAGTGTCCTTTGTAGTATAGCTTAATCTGTATAGAATGGATATACGCATTAAAATGATACAAATAATGCAGTTATTTACAAAACATAAGATCTGTGATATAATATATTGAAAGTACAAATTCCTATATATGTCAAAAATAGATATATGGTATGAAGTCCGGAACTAAAAATAAAAGCAGCAAGGTAAATTACACATATTCTATAAAGCAAAAACATCAACAGGGGAAAGAAGGTAAACATCATTAAAAAGTAAATGGCACTTTATCATGCAGCTTTTGCAATTGTCTGCCCTCAAGCTAACGTGGGTTTCACTACTATTGAAAAAAAGATGGGGGGGGGGTAACCAAAACAGTATTTAAGTCAATGACTAAGAGAGAAAAAAGAGAGAGACATAAAGAAAAAAAAAAGAATAAATGAATGAATAAAGGGAGGGAGGGAGGAAGGAAGGAAGGAAGGAAGGAAGGAAGGAAGGAAGGAAGGAAGGAAGGAAGAAATAAATAAATAAATGATCTTTAATTTCAAGGGCTACAGATAACCATTTAGCCGCCGCTGTAGTCTAGTGGTTAGGGCGTTGGACTCGTAATCTAAAGGTTGCGGGGTCGATCCTAGCTTTCGGCTATGGCATTGTGCCCTTGGAAAAGGCACTTTACGGCTATTTTCTCACCCCACCCAGGTGTAAAAGGGGTACCAACCTTGCGTTGGGGGTTAACCCTGCGATAGACTGGCGTCCTATCCAGGGGGGAGTCTATGACTGTCAGTTGCTTAACGCCACAGAAACCGGGATAAGCACCGGCCTGATGAGCCTTAGGCTCGGGACAGACTTTAAACTCTTTTTTTTAAGAGATAAGCATTTACATACTTTTTTCATCCAGCCCTTGCTCTGATTAGGGACTGTCAAAACGACAACAACAACAATAAAAACAAAACAAACAAAACAAAAAAGAAAGAAAAAAATGAAAAAGAAACCTCAAACCAAAACAAATAAAAACCAAAATAAGTAAGAGTAACCCCCTTCCCCACAACCCGCCCCCCCCCCACACCACCACAACCACCACCAAGAAAAGTTCTACATATTATTTAAGGAATGTAGATAGGTATATATTTAAAAAAAAAAACATAATCCCCGACCGGATACATTGATAATTATTTAAACAAAAGAGATAGGTATGTATCCAACAAACACATGATCTCCAACTGACCCAAACATTAATGTCAAAAGTGATACGCTAATTATAATTAAGTAGATCAAATAGATTGAGATGGAGAGGAAACAGTAGAGAAGAAAACGATCCAAGCTAAAAACATTGTACATCACAACATTTTCGCAAATCTTTCTTGCTTTAAAACAATACTACCCCCCCAAAAAACAAACAAACAACAACACACAAAAACAACAACAAACAAACAAACAAAATTAATAGCAACAAGCAAACACCACAAAAAAGCCAACAACATAAAGATGTACCCCCCCCCCCCCCATAAAATATACAAACATAGCATTTTACAAATCGTGCCATTAAAAATGAAATTTTGTAACTCGAAAAGGCGTGACATAAAATGTGAGGACTCCCCCCCCCCCCCCCCCCAAAAAAAAAAAAGGAAAGAACCAACAAAACAAACAAAAAAATAGTATAAAAGAAAAAAAATTGTTATCCTTATTTAGAGGACAAGAATTACAATTTAAAATTCAACTTATGAACCAAAACATTAATATTAGATTCAACCAATCCACCGTTGGCCACCACTCTTTCTCTATTTCTGGTCCATCGATCTGGCATGGCCTCCTTCTCTCTCTCTCTCTCTCTCTCCTCTCTCTCTCTCTCTCTCTCTCTCTCTCTCTCTCTCTCTCTCTCTCTCTCTCTCTCTCTGTAGTCCTTCGGATGAGACTTTAAACCAAGGCCCCGTGTGCGAACGCACGCAGAACATCTTGCGCACACGTTAAATCCTGTTCCGCGTCGTAAGAGTAGGCCATCGTGTGCCGGTGGCAACAGATGGCATTTACAAAACTGCATACACACGGGGATTGGATGTAAAAAAAACACAAGAGTGCTTATTCCATTATCCTCGATATAAAGAATAAATTAAATCAAATCAAATTAAATGTTATTAGTACCAGCCGCCTTAGCGCTGTGGTTAGCGCCTTGGCTTTCGGACTGGAAGGTTTCGGGTTCGAGTCCCATAAGTCATAGGGATTTTTCTGACTCCGGCCGGCTCCTACCCAGAGTGAGTGTGCTGTGGGCTCAGTGGAGAGACTGGAACCACACAGTCGAGCTTTATCCACTTTACGGATGCGAATTTGAGAGTGTTGCTCTAATTACCTGACCACCACTGCAGGTATCTGTATCTCTCGGTCCGGTTGACACCGGGATATATTATGACAGTAAGCGTAGTCTCCCAAAGCGGATGCACAGCAGCATCATAACATCATCCCCATCACCATTGATCATCATGCAATAATAAAAATTGCCTCTGATTCAGTGGCTCCCGTTGCTCTGGTCTCATGGTGACCTCAGATTTGGTTTCCCCATACGCTTCTGTGCCCTTGGTGAGTTTGTGTCAAAGTCTGTGGGGTTGGAGGTTCGCGGGGAGACGGTAGTTGGAGGGACGTTGTGGTAGTCGTCACCTCAGGTGGATGACTCACTCAGTCTGGCTCCGCGACTGAGCTAATACTGTCGTTAGTAGGGGGCTTAGTAGGTTGTGTCCTGCGTATGTTAGATCAGAACAGGCACCACTGAACACCACCGAAGTGACTCAGCAGAAGTGCATGGCCCCTCTGGCTGGTGGCCTCACGGCGGCCTAATATTGATGTGCTCCCTGTGGACTGCCGATCCCGAGGATGAGACACAACGAATCTGGTATGGCTGTGGTGGGGAGATTGGAATGAGCGGCGTGGGAACAGCAGTACGAGGACGTCACAGGAGACGAGGCAGCAAAAAAAAAGAAAGTTATTGGTTGCTTGTGTAATAATAGGTCAAATGTAAGCGCTTTGATTGTTTTTTGCAAGATATAAAGCTACATAAATTCCATTTATTATGATGATGATGATAATTGTTTTTATTATCTTTGTCGTCGTCATCATCATCATCAACATCATCATCATCATCAAGCACTTGCCGTGTCATTAAATGACAAAGTACCTTAACTATTTTATTCCTTAGGGCCAATAAACTCACTGTGGGTTAAAAACAATAAACATAAAGAAATAGTTATCACAGAGAGAACACAAAAATCAATGTTAGATAATTATAACACGCAGCACCTCTAAGTGGGAAATAAGCAAGCTATCACGGGTATCATGAGAAGGTTTTCAACGAGTGAAGAAAAAATTACATTAACTATGATCAAATTGTTATGCTTGAATCACTCAAACACTATCCATGTCCCTCTCAAGATTCAAGATTTAATTCGCCTTTGACCCCTCTTGGGGCATGGAGGATTTTAGAAAACAAAATCAACTGTAACATATATAGTATGCATTACTAGAATACGTTCATACACACAAGATTCAAGGTTTAATTCGCCTTTGACCCCTCTTGGGGCATGGAGGATTTCAAACAAAATCAACCGTAACATATATATTTGCATTAATAGAATACGTTCATACACAGAATTTTTCACAGAAATAAAAATATAGTCAACCTTTTCATTAATATCATGTAACTTTACTCTTAAGTATGAAATTGCACAAGCTGCCAAATGGGGCAGAAAGAATAATACTCATTAAAACAAATCATTTTCTCACTCTACTTATACTACATGCATAATACAAAAAAAATAGTATGTACATGTGTAAAGCGTACGTTACAAAAAATTCTCTTGTTGTTGCTTACAAAAAGTCACCTAGAGAAAACGTGTGCTGCCACAAAGAATATCACATTATTAAGTATATGAAATTATATTCAGAATCACAACAAACAAGTGTCAGGAGATGGCAAAAGTCGCAGTACTCTATATGTTGTGGGTCAAACAGAAGTTGTGGTTTTATTTTCATGAATCAAAGAACTGTCGGGGAGGGGGAGGGAGGGCTGGAGGAGAGATACCCTAGTGGTTAGAGCATTGGGCTTGGGATTTGAGGGCCCGGAATCCAGCCATAACCGAGGCGCCTACTCGGGGGCTTTCTCCTGGAGTTAACATCAGAAACGACTCCACTCCCCCGAAACTTCTTTGGATTAAACTTTAAACCGAGTTCCTGTGTGCAAAAGCACTCAGAACATCTTGCGCACTCGTTAGAACCTGTTCTGCCTTTGAGGAAGAGTAGCCATTGCGTGTGGCGATAGGAACGGATGATGACATTTCACAAAAGCGCATGCACACTGGTATCATGTTTTGCGATCATCCCCGAAGCTGAAATGTGGCAAAAATGGTGGGGAAAAAACAAACGCATACGCAAAATCTCACGATTGGTGTGGAGCTCTAGCCCAGGAGCAAAAAACAAATCTGTGCGTGAGTCAGGATACAAAGATCTGTATGTTTTCATAGCAAAAGTGAATACTGTCCATGGGAATGTAGTCTATGTGGTAACATTTACTAAGTATAGGCCCAGCTCCTATGGTCATGCCTACTAGTTATTTGATTCATGAAGGATGGTTTATTTTTTTTAAGCAGGACAGAGTAGGGTGGCAAACTTCCTTTTGCCCCCGGGCCCCCCACCTCCTCCTTCCCCCCCCTCCCGAAAAAGCCCAGCTATTGTAGTGTTATGGTTGTCTAGTGTTAAAAACATCTAACAAAGTTCAAAGCAAGGCTTACTTGTAAGAAACATGAAACATATTCAACAACACATTAGTTGTCATTTTTAATTTTCTTTAACGTTTGGTTTTCTAGAACTAATTTGTTGAAAAGACTTTCCTGTTGAGCTGATAGCTAGTAAAAAGAAAAAGAAGACCTGGCCTCAGCGGCAATGCAGTAGGATCAGTCAAAGAAAAGTACTTTAATGTAGGAAGCCAATTGGCCAAAGACCCGTGTCCTTAAAGACTGATGTAAGAGACCCGTGTCTCAATGTATGTTTGACTGAGTTTAAAATGTCCCAGTTTAAAAGTATGTTCAACCTGCGTCTTCTGTGTGACATGTTAGCAAGAAAGGAACACAAAATGTTAAGTGCGTCAAGTTTAAGAACAAGTTAAAATCCACACAGATCGATCAGGAAAAAGTAGACATGTAGGCTACAAAAAAAGTCAGCTGCCATACACAAGAAGCCATAACATTATCTTAAAATGGTGCCCATGTCAAACTGTGTGCACGTAATTGTCACCATGAATCTGGATTCTGCCGCCTGACCATTATGAGGCAGTTTTTCTTTCATCACAGATATCAGCAGTCTGTCGATCCAGTAATCAAGCCACAGGACAGTTCCTGGGTCTATTCTTGAACTTAAGACTTCACTGCCACTGTCGGTGAAGTCTGTGGTTTGGAGTTATGACAGTCATTCCAAAATGTGATTTCGCCCTTTTTTCTTTCCAAGTCCTCTGATCGTGCACACTCCCATCGCCTCTCCATTTCAGCATAAGTTGGGCAGCGAAAGCCGATGGAGTTTTCTTTCAGAGCACGCACATATTTCAAGAACTGATTCACTTGATCTCTGTTGCTGGGATCGGTATTATCAAAAACACCGTAGCGCCTTCCACACTTGTCTAGCAAGTTTCCCAGACGTCTTGGAGCTTGGTCTAGTATGGCTTTAAAGTCCTGTCCCCCGAGTGTGTCTGCTCCAGTGAAGATGATGATCGTGTGGCCTGCAAAGTCCGTTCCTAACACCAGCTGAATTCTCTCAATTACTCTGGCCTCTTCCTCTGTGAAGCGACCGATCCTGATGACAAAGCAGACGACATCGAAGATCTGAGGCTCATGGAAGTGGAGGAAAGGCCAGTCCGGAAAGCTTCCCGACAGATCGAAGACACCTGGAGTTTCCACGACCTAATGTGGCAGAACGTTCATTAGTTAGTGTGACAGAACATTAATAATTGCGCACACACACACACACACACACACACACACACACACACACCACACACGCACGCACGCATGCACGCACGCACGCAAGCAAGCAAGCAAGCTCGAACACACTCACGAAGGTATGTACACACACAAACACACACACATCAGCACTCTCTCTCTATGTAACACAGGCTCTAGAAAAACACAAGCAGACTATGAACCAAATAGATTCTATAAGTTATAACTAAAAATATTTGTTGATATTTGTCTGGATTTCGAGTTAGTATTCATGTATTCTTTTCTGTCCATCCATTATTAACATGACATTTATAATTAGCCCCCTTTGACTGATGGGCTTGTAGCTTTTGTCAAATAAAATTCGTTCATTCGTTCATTCGTTCGTTCATTCTCTCTCTCTCTCTCTCTCTCTCTCTCTCTCTCTCTCTCTCTCTCTCTCTCTCTCTCTCTCTCTCTCTCTCTCTCTCTCTCTCTCTCTCTCACACACACACATATGATATGTAATGTAATTAAATGAGAGATGAATGGACAGGAAACAAAAACAAAAGACATGTAAGATAAAGATATGGGAATTAAGACTCCTAAAATTCTCCACGCCCATGCTCTGATCAAAGCAAAACTCGATGTAATGGTTATGTCCCCTGTTCCAGTCTCTCACGTTGCTCTCAGATGCATAGCTGTATTTTCACACCTTTTTGCAGGCAGTGCGTGTGTATATGTGTATGCATGTAAGGAAGTGAATGGCTGCTGTATATTAGAGAGTTTGTGTGGACAAAACCAAGCACAAGAGCTTTTTTCAAGTTATATATTTTGTGAAATTTTATGTATCTAACCTTTTACCCACATCTGAGAAAGCTGCATTCCAACTTCAGGGATGAAGTTAAACACGACACCTGCATGTATATTTTTTATGAAAAGAAAATAACAAATGTTTAGTTCCTACAGCCACTAAAAAGGAAAAGGCCTACTCTTCCATAAGGTAGAACAGGTGTATTGACCTGGTAGATGGTAGAGCTTTGTCACAACTCTTCAGCACCCAACAGTTGCAATGACAAAAATAGTATTGAAAAACAGTTTTTGTAATGGCAATAGATGAGTTGCTTTGTAAACACAAAACCCTCTTTGAATCCTCTACTGTTACTTTATTCAGCAGTTTGACTTTAGTACCAGGTTGTGACAAAGTGCTTGACAGGCTTTGTCACAACTTTTCAACACCTAACACTTTGCAATGAGAAAAACTGATTAGTATTTTTTTAAAAAATGTGCCACTTCCAATGGCAGTAGATAAGCTGCTTTGTTAAAAAAAACTTGAATGTTGTGCTGGTAATTTTTTTTATCTGTGTGTTTTTAATTCTAAATTGTGACAAAGTGTGTTGACGCACTTTGTCACAATTCTTCAGTTTGAAAATGTGATTTTTTTCAACAATGGGCTATGTCTCAATTTGCAACAAATTTCGTCACCCCCCCCCCCCCTCCCCCACCTGTCAACACACTATTTTGCAAATTGAGACACAGTCCATTGTTGAAACACACTGTGTCAGTAGAACAGGTCAATCTAAGTTTACAGGGGAAGGTTGCTGGCAGGTAGTTTATATCATGGTATATTGACAGATAAGCTCTGTTGTTTGGGGGCTTGTCTGTCAGCACATTTTATCCCTGCAGTTGGTTTTTGTGCTTAGTCATCGTGATTATGGATCAACTTTCTATCTTTGGGGTAAACCAAATTTGGTCCCCTGATGTGTTGTTTACTACAGGGAACATGTCCTTTGTAAAGTGTAGATGTTTTGTTCCTCGTGCTGCTTGCAGTACTCCTAGGGTAAGGTGTGCCCTGGTATATCGGGGTCACTTCGTCTGACTCATTGCCTGCTTGTGATTTTCATATGAGTCATCAGGTGTCACCCACATCTGTGTGTTTATGTAAATGCTGTTAGTCATTTACAAGCTCCTGAAAGAGATAGGGTGGCTGACAGCTGTTGTTGTCTTGTAGTGTTTCACCAATGTTCAGTAGTGTTGCATTATCCATGTTATCATGCTGTTTGCCCAGGGCCACTCTTCATAGGTTTGGTAACAGCTGCTGTTTGTGTGCAGCTCTATGTTATCTATGTTGTTTCATTGTTTGCCTGGGGCCACTCTTCCGAGGTTGAGTGACAAATGTGGCTGGGGTCAGTTCTTCTGACTGGTCACCAGCTTGTGACTTTGTGTGAGTCTTCAAGTGACACCAACCTCTGTGTTTCTATGTGATTATATTGTCTTCTGCCACTCCCAGGAGAAGCTGTTGTTTGTTTTGTAGTTTCTCAGTGACTGTGTGTTTA
>CM060321.1:47778683-47796183 GCA_030674155.1 Stramonita haemastoma | reverse complement strand
GAGAAGAAGAGAAGATGATGAAGATGATGATGATGATGATGATGATGATGATGATGATGATGATGATGATAAGAATCCAGTCAGGCTGACGTTAGTTGCTAGCTATCCTGTGGAACAGCTTACCAAGCTCCTGAAGATCAACAGGGGTGTTCGTGTTCCCCTTGTGGTAAACTTCTTGCAAAAGACAGCACGGGCACCACGCACCTCCAGTTTCTTTTCACTGTCGCTATCGTCTGCAGGTGACAACACACACACACACACACACACACACACACACACACACACATTTATGCACGCACGCACGCACGCTGCTATTTACAACTGTTCATTACTGTCTGTTTCATGGATGGAGTGGTCAATCCAGCAGACAGTAACTTTGAACATATGCACAACAGGTTCAATTCCATTTTTGTGAGTCGTTTGTTTGTGAAAGCGTCCCCATCTCCATTGCCTGTATTCTTCTATTAATGTCTGCTGTTATGGTCCACAAATTGACATGCATGCATAAATGGACCTGATAGGAAATGTTTCAGTCTGATCTTGAAGCCATTCTAGATGAATCATTAATCGCAGAGGTGTTTTAAGCTATCCTGGAGAGAGTTTCAGGTTTTTTACCCTTATACTACAGGTCCCAGATGCTTAAAGCTATGGACGGTCTCAATTTTCTTGTTTCTATGATAATATGAGTGTTGATGCCATTGGCACTATTTGTCATCCGCTGGGTTTCCTCTGCACTGATCTGCTTCCAGCTAGGCCGTCACTGTAGTCGGCGAAACAAAACTATCAGTTATCATTATGCCTGTGATACTGGCTGTTCCTGTGGTGGTTTTGAAGTGTCCCAACCATCACAATCTCTAAATTTTAATTGTAATGTATTCTTTTCACTGTGTTCTCTCTCTCTTCCCCCCCCCCCCCCCCCCCCACACACATATATAATATGTATATATGTCCATCCATCCATCCCCACGGGAATGCTTGGGGTCCGTCAATATAGTTAATATCCTCACCTTCTGACAACTCTGTGTTATAAATTCTTCTTTTCTATTCCTCTCTTGCTTTTGTCATGTTCCTTTTCTTCCTGCTACCTCCTTCTTGTCTGTTTTCTACCTTCGTGGTCTAAGTGGCAGCTTATTAGGCATTTTGAGTAAGAATCATGCCTTTGGTCTGACCTGATTCGAGTTTCGACATCTGAATGAACTGTCATCAGAGGTCCTGGCTGTGTTCGAGGATGCACCTGCTGTGGTACCTTACTGCAAAACACTTTTCAGAATTCAAAAGTGTCAATTGCATTTACAAAAATATTTGATATTCCTGTGGCCTTTTGAAGCTGCCATCAAAAGACGACAATAAAAAAGAGAAAGAAAATATGCTTAGAATATATGTTGCACAAAAAAAAAAGAGAAATGAACACTTAGCGAATCTACTGCCTTATGTTTGGGGATCCTATTGAAAGGAGGTCATACAGTTTGTATCCAGCCAAGAGGTCAGTCTTAGCTGGATAGTGACCCAAACATTGCCATACACTTAGAGTGCAAGCACAGGCAAGAGAAGTTGGGGGAAAATATATAAGTGGCCTACACTTGGATCTACTAGAGATGAAATTCCCCACTTGACCACAAGGTATTATTGAGAAATGAGCAGTGGAGGAAAAACAAGTGCAGGTAACCACTGACAACTTCTCCATCATTTGAAAATGATTTATCAATGATTCAATAATGATTTTTTAAAAATCAAAATGAAAAATATATTCGAGGGACTGATGTCTTTCAATGGCAGCATTTTAGGCCTTTGTGAGTAAGAACCAAGCCTTTGGCCAGGCCTGACCGAATTTCGTCTATATATATCACATGCACACATGCCTCTGTGTGTGCATGAACACACACACACACACACACACACACACATATGTATATATATATATATATATATATATATATATATATATATGTATATATATATATATATATATATATATATATATATATATATATATATATATATATATATATATATATATATATATACACCACACACACACACACAGAAGACAAAAACGAAAAGGTCCTACTGTGAATCAGTCTGTCCACTGATTGTTGAATGGCAGCGGCACACTCACAGGCACTCATCATTTTAGTCCCACACTGTAAGGCGTGTTCTGAAAGGAAGAGTATAAAGTTGTGAAATGTGTAGTAGGCTTAATCTAAGCTATGGTTTCAGCCAAACAAAACTTTAGTTAGTAGTGCGGCGGCATTTCAATATGCTATTTCTGATATAAAGGTAAAAAGGTAAAGGTGTCCCATAACCTGCGTGGTCGTAGGGGAGCGAGGCATCCGAGACCTCAGCTTCTCTAGGGGACAGCATGTTAAGGGCGGCGCCCATCTCCTCTCCCTCGCTGCTTTACCTTCCCTGACCCTAAAGAGGGCAGGTTTACAGCTGGGTAAACTGGGGGAACTGTACTGAAGCCAAGGCGCGCAAACGGTTACCCATCCAATTGGCAACCACGCTCGACGCTGCTTAACCTTGGCTGGGGAAAAGCTAGCCCTCATTTCTGATATACAAATGCTTTACTGTCTCATAACAGAGAAACCATGTGGGAGAAACAAGCAAAACAAAGATAAAACAAAGATAAAAATAAAGAACAACGTTATTTTCAGGATTGATTTTTCAAAATAAACCACGTCTTTCACACAACATAATTATATTCATAAAACTTATTTCTGTACTGTCTTATAATTAAAAAAACACTGAGTTTTGCACATAACATGTGTGGATCAATACTATTGATATTTCATGTATCCGGTTGGCTTTTCAAAAAACAGGGATGAAGTTTTTAATGGAGGTAAAGCTGTATGAAATACTAGATAAATAAGAATTGACCTGAGAAAACATGAGAAGAGTTACATATAATTTCAAGAAGGAAGGATGATTTAAACGTTCGCATGCCTTACAAGTAAATCGTGAGTGAGGTTCTGGGTTCGATTCACTTGATCAGTAAATGAGGTGATTTTTCCTCTGGAGTTAACATCAGTGCTGACTCCACTCTCCCCAAAAGTCTTTCGGATGAGACTATAAACCGAAGTTCCGTGCGCGAACGCACGCAGAACATCTTGTGCACGCGTTAAATCCTGTTCCGCTTTTCGTAAGAGTAGACCATCGTGTGCCAGTGGGAACAGATGACATCTACAAAACTGCATACACACGTGGACTGGGTGTCAAAAACGTATGAATGCTTATTCCATTATCCTAGATATCAAAGAATAAATAAATAGATAAAATAAATAGATAAATGGAACCGATTTTTTTTATCCTTTTTGGAGAAGACTCCGAACCAGTCAGACCCATGTGCTTATAGACTTGTGCACGTCAGTAGAACCCACGAACAGTTAAAAACCGGAAAGAGAAGGGAGGAATCTCCCGACTGTCCTGGCAGAATTGCAAAGTTCAATTCCCAACTCTATCCCCAACGTGAGACTGCGGCTACCTGACTGGTGTATGTATATATATAATTTTATATATGTTTATATATATAATTATATATATATGTGTTTATAATATATGTGCTTATAGTAATATGTATATATATATTATATATATATATTATAATAGTTAAAGTCTGTCCCGAGCCATAAGGCTCATCAGGCCGGTGCTTATCCGGTTTTCTGTGGCGTTAAGCGACTGAGAGTCATAGACTCCCCCCTGGATAGGACGCCAGTCTATCGCAAGGTTAACCCCCAACACAAGGTTGGTACCCCTTTTACACCTGGGTGGGGTGAGAAAATAGCCGTAAAGTGCCTTTTCCAAGGGCACAACGCCATAGCAGATAGCTGGGATCGAACCCGCAACCTTTAGATTACGAGTACAACGCCCTAACCACTAGGCCACAGCGGCGGCATATATATTTTATATATATATATATATATATATATATATATACATATATATATATATATATATATATATTATATATATATATATATATATATATATATATATATAGTAGGCACCCATCAGTCTCTAGTCTTTAGAGCGCAACACCTGGGTAAGTAAGTGTGAAGGGGAAGCTGTTAATATATTATATATGATTTTTTCCCAGGTTTTATGACTATAAACAACGCTGTGGTTGTCATGATTGTCATTTTAATCATCACACTCATTTGAAGAATTTCATAAGAACAACAACAACAAAAAAAACGACCAACGTTTGATTAACAAATGAGATGTGTTTTTCTTTCCTTAATTTATAGTCATATTGGCGCTGGTGTATGCGTGACAATGTGTGTGTGTGTGTGTGTGTGTGTGTGTGTGTGTGTGTGTGTGTGTGTGTGTGTGTGTGTGTGTGTGTGTGTGTGTTTGTGTGATATATAGAGAGAGATACAGACAGACAGACAGACAGACAGACAAAAAGATCATCCTTACCTGATGAGCGGTCAGGTTCATGAAGAAGCAGCTTCCTATGCAATTTCACCTCAGTTGTACTGTAGTCTGGAACACTTCAGTCGGTTGATATGCAGTGTCAGACCCTCATATTTTCACCCCCTATAGTTGATCACGCAAACAAAGCAACAATATCCTAGTCAAACAAGTAAAAGAAAATCTTCAAGAATAAAAAGATAGAGTGAATTTATAGCAACGCTCTATGAAAAAAATAGAAACGCTTTCTTCGAGACTGAAATGAGTAAGTGACATGCTTAACAAGGACCTAGTATCAATGTTTTCTTTACCTCTGACGTATCTTACCTGCGGGTGGCTTCGTTCTCAATTTACAGAAAAGGGGTTGGGCGCTGAACTGAAGCTTTAAGGTGTGTGTGTAGGGGTGGGTGGGTGGGGGTGGTGTATGAGTGTGAGTGTGTGCGTGTCTGTGTTTGTGTGTGTGTTTGTACGTGTGTGTTTCTCTCTCTGTGTGTGTGTGTGTGTGTGTGTGTGTGTGTGTGTGTGTGTGTGTGTGTGTGTGTGTGTGTGTGTGATGGTACACTGCTCCTGTACAAAAGATTTAGCTGCATATTTGCAATTACTAGATTGGTAAATGGTGTGTGTGTGTGTGTGTGTGTGTGTGTGTGTGTGTGTGTGTGTGTGTGTGTGTGTGTGTGTGTACGTGTGTCTGTGTCTGTGTGTCTGCCTGTGTCTGAGTGTCCATGTGTTACGGTACATTACTCTTGCACAAAACGTCGAACCACATGATTGCGATGACTAGATCGGTAAAAGGTGTTCTTGTATGTGTGTGTGTGTGTGTGTGTGTGTGTGTGTGTGTGTGTGTGTGTGTGTGTGTGTGTGTGTGTGTGTCTGTCTGTCTGTCTGTCTGTCTGTCTGTCTGTCTGTCTGTCTGTCTGTGTGACAGTGTGTGCGACTGTGTGTTTGTGTGTGCGTGTGTGTGTTTGTGTCTGTCTGTCTGCCTGTCTGTCTGTCTGTCTGCGTCTGTGTATGTGTGTGAGAGACTCTGTGTGTGTGTGTGTGTGTGTGTGTGTGTGTGTGTGTGTGTGTGTGTGTGTGTGTGTGTGTGTGTGTGTGTGTGTGTGATATGATGTGAAAATGTGTGTGTGATAATGTGTGAGAGACAGACATATTCAGACAGACATGTAGACAGACAGATATACAAACAGATTATTCTTACCTGATCATCAGTCGGCTTCATGCAGAAGCAGCTTCGTGTGTAATCTCACCTCAGTTATACTCTAGTCGGGAACACTTCAGTAGGTTGACACGTATCAGACCCTCACTTTCTGACCTCCCTGCTTAATCACTGAAACAAAAACAAAACAATATCATGATCAAACAATTTGTTTTTAATATCGTTTTTAAAAAAATCAAAAACATAATGCGAATTTATACCAACTCTCCATGAAAAAAGAAAAGATTTCTTCGAGATTGAAACGAGCCTTTGACATGTTCAACGA
The DNA here is from genome assembly GCA_030674155.1 of Stramonita haemastoma. Lineage (NCBI taxonomy): Eukaryota > Metazoa > Mollusca > Gastropoda > Neogastropoda > Muricidae > Stramonita > Stramonita haemastoma. Next base: position 47,790,292 of record CM060321.1, on the reverse strand, counting down.
CAAAAAGAAAGTTTTTACCCAGTATAAAACCACTTTCTTCTTCCCCCTTTGATGTGCGTGTGCCTTACCTTGGTGTGCGCCTAGCTTCCTTTTCCCCTTATGGAACAGTAGAAGGTGCACCCCACAAGCGTCGATTTATTGCCAACGTAATCTTTCTCTCATGCATTTCAATCATCGGTGGCTATGCCGTCCAACGTTTATTGATTGTTGCATAAAGGAGTGGCAGGGGAATAGATCTATGAATAGACATGGTAGGGGGCCCTGGAAAAATGCCAAGAGATCCATTGCTAAACATGTTTGTGCTTGTTTGGGCAGAAGTTTGGACTATTTTTAAGTACAGGAGCTGACGTAAATTGTAGTTGTTACCAGGAACAAGTTTAGGCAGAACTTGTGTTGAGGTTTTAGATGAATGAGTTGGGGGTGTGGGGTGGGGAGTGGAGAGATAGCCTACTGGTTAGAGTGTTGAACTCGCGATTAGACGGCCCGGTTCGAGCCTCTACAGAAACAGCCGTTCAAGGAGGTTTTTCCCTTGGAGTTGTCAATACCAACTCTTCTCCTCCTAAAGTCCTTCGGATAAAACCCCGTGTGGCAAAATACACGCAGAACATCTTACGCACTCGTTAAAACCCGTTCTGCCTTTCGAAAGAATAGACCATTTATGCCAATAAGAATGAATGACGAAAAGATATATCCTTAAAAAGGGGGGCCTACATGCACACTGATGTTGTGTTTACACATCCCCCCCAAGTCGGAATGTGGCTACCTTTATGGTGAGTTAAAACGGTCTCATAGGCACAAATCTTACCTTTGGTAGTAAACTTTGGAGCGCTAGCCCAGGAACGAAAATTTTGTTGCTAAGTTTTCAATCACTGGTGTTATTTGAGACGGGCATTGCAAGAACACAGAATCTTTTCACAGCGTGGTGTCCATCCCTACCAGACCCAGTCCAGTCCAACACAATCTTATTTATAGCCCCGCCGACCACAGGGGCCATACTTTACGAGACCCGGATGTTCAGCCTCTAGTTTGAGAGCAGGAGTGAATGAATAGCTATCCAATCCAATCCAAGCATGTTGTTTATAGCCCCACCCACCATCAGGCCATCAGGCCATATCGGGGCTGTCACCTCGTCAAATTTTAAAACTCCAATTAAAACTGTACACGTATATACAGATTAAAGCGGGGTATAAACCAACTTGAGATCTCTTTGTTCTTCTCCGATAATTTTTTAGCAGATTCTCACAATTCTCTGAAGACCATTCTTGTTCTTAATGCTAAGGTTATTGTACCAGCAAATGAAAGCAAAACTTAAAACGCTCTCTATGTAAGACTTGAAGAACAAAGAAAGAATCTTTTTGTCGACAAAAAATGAGTTAAGCTTCCTCAGAAAATACACACGTTGTTGCCACTTTTTGACAATGGCGTCAGTGTTAGCATCCCAGTTTGGCTTGTGGTCAAAAACACTTCCCAGATATTTGTATTTCAAAACGTTTTCAACTTCTTCATTATGGATGATGGTATTCTCAGAAGTGTGCTCCGATCTTCTGAAATCAATAGGAAGATCTTTAGTTTTAGAAACATTTAGCTCCAGATAGGCCTCATCACACTAATGTACGAACTCGGCAAGTGAAAATAGTCAAGAATTATTACCGTCTGTTTCTGAAAATGACATAAGGATCTATAGCTCCACATGCACGTTACCGGAACGGATAACTTGCATGGCATTAAATGTATGTGGTATTCTTACTAAACTGAGAAACCCTGATTTCACGCCATTTATTTCTAAATATGATATTGTATGTATCTCGGAAAGCAAGCTAGATGATATTGATGAAATTCAAATTCCAGGGTATGTAGCTTTTTATAAAAATCGGGAAAAATATAAGCGAAAATCTGGGGGTATACTTCTATTAGTCAGAGATAAATTTGTACATTATATAACAGTATTTGAGAGGGAAATTAGAAAATCTAAAGTTAGTGACTATGTTAAAAAACACTATTGTTTCGTTAAGGATAGTGATTTGTGTGAGAATGCTTTGTTTTTCAAATTTAACAAGAAACTGATGAAGCAAGATGTACTCTTTGGGGCTATCTACCTTCCACCAGAAGGTTCCCCTTTTGAAAACAGAGACTTCTTTGATGAGATAGAGGAGGCAATGCTTCATATTGACCACGAAGGTATATGTTTACTGGGGGACTTTAATGCCAGGACTAGTACATTGAATAATAATAACATTGATGTAGATAATGACTGTTTGACTTGGCAGCCAGATGGTGCCACAGAGGAAGATGTAGGAAGCCACAATAGTTCACGAGTTCCTTTCCGGGTTTCATAAGATGCAGCTTTAAACAACTGGGGAAAGAAGCTAATAGAATTATGTAAGACTGTAGATGTCATAATTGTAAATGGATGTATTGGAGAAGACGCCAACTTTGGTAAATGTACATGTAAAAATGTCAGTGTAGAGGATTACGCCATTGTCTCATTGAATTTGATAACTGCTATTTCAGATTTTGTTGTTTGCGATTTTTGTGAATTGTATTCTGATGTTCATTGCCCTATCGTGCTTACTTTATGTATAACGGTCTCTAATGAGCTAGAAACTCAAGTTAGAAGGTCAGATTGTGCCTCTGATGATTGTATGTTAGACAAGGTGGTAGGAGTTTCAGAGTTTCCTTGGGGCAAGCCAAGATGGCTCAAAGACAAGGAAATCGATTATATAGCTTCACTGGATAATGACGAAATTTTTAGAGTTGAGAAGGTATTAGATAGTCTATTAGGCTCCACAGAGCCAATTTCACAATCTGATGTAGATGGTTTAGTTAGTGATGTTACAAACATAATGAAAAACAGTGCGATAATTAATGGATTGTTTAATAAAAAGCGTAAGTTTAAAAAAACACAAAAAAGAAAAAATGTGAAGTGCGCATGGTTTAACACAAGTTGTGAAATCAAACGAAAGGCATTCTTTAAAGCAGTAAACCGCCATGCTCATTCTAGAGGAAACCAGAGTTTGTATCTTGTCCGGCAACAAGCAAGCCGTGACTACAAAAAAGAAATAAAAAAGCAATTCAAGATATATCAAAATAACCTTGTAAAGAAAATTAGAAAATTAAAGATTTCTGATCCCAAGGCATACTGGAAAGTAATCAATGGGACCAGCTTAGAAAAAGACAAACCAGCTACACCCATTTCATGTCAGGCATTTAAGGATCATTTTGTAAAGATATATTCTGATGCAGAAGAGACAGTAGAAGACTATAATGTTATTGCAGATCACCCCATTGTAAACCAAGAATTAAACTTACCCTTTACTGAGGAGGAAATACAGAATGCAATTACCAGACTTAAATTAAATAAAGCTTGTGGTTACGACCACATCACTAACGAATTTCTAAAGGCGTCATCAACCAGGTTACGTGGAACTTTTGCTAAATTGTTTAATGTAATTCTTCGCTCTGGAAAAACTCCAAATGCCTGGTCCTTAGGAATTATAAAGCCAGTTTTCAAATGTAAAGGAAGTCCAGAAGATCCTAATAATTACAGAGGAATAACAATTTTAAGTTGCTTCGGAAAGTTATTTACTTCAGTGATTAACAACAGGTTGACAAAATATTTCAATGAACACAAGACTATTGGCCAAGAACAAGCAGGTTTTAGAGCAGGTTTTTCCACCACTGATCACTTATTTACACTTTATTGCATGATTGATGTGTTTCTTGCCAAGAGAAAACGACTGTATTGTCTTTTTGTTGATTTCGAAAAGGCATTTGACCGTGTTAACAGAGCTTTTCTTTGGCGGAAGCTGGTCGGTCATGGTGTGAATGGAAATATTTTAAAGGTTATCAAAGATATTTATACTAAAGCCAAGTCATGTGTTGGTGGTGGGGATGAGCGTTCTGATTTTTTTCAATCCACATCTGGGGTCCGTCAGGGCGAAAACTTGTCACCTTTACTCTTTGCTTTGTATTTGAATGATATGCAATCTTATATTATTGAAAAAATGACTGGTTTACCAACAATGTCAAAGGAAGCCAGAGAACTTGGGTGGGAAAGTGAAAAAGAAAATCTTTTGTTGAAAATGTTTTTGTTATTGTATGCAGATGATACGGCAATTTGTGCCGAATCGAAAGAAGATTTACAGGAAGCTATAAATGCTATGTGTAATTACTGCCATAAATGGAAACTTAACATGAATGTAGAAAAAACAAAAGTGTTGGTCTTCTCTCGAGGAAAGATCAAGAAAATGCCTTGTTTTACATGTTGTGGTAAAGAAATTAAAGTGGTTTTTTCTTTCAAGTATCTGGGGCTAAACCTTAATTATAATAACAGATTTAACCTGGCACAAAAACATTTATATGACCAGGCACGTCGTAGTATGTTCTCTTTGTTAAAAAAATGTAGAAGACTCTTTCTTCCTATTGATATTCAGATAGAGCTATTTAACAGAGTGGTCGTCCCAGTTTTGCTCTATGGGTGTGAAATTTGGACACCATCAATGTGTGAATTAGCTTCTAAATTACAGCTTAAGTTCTTTAAAATAATACTTAAACTTGGAAAATCTACTCCAAGTAAAATGATTTATGGAGAATTGGGTCAGTTTCCTGTGGAAATAACAGCAAAAGTAAGGATGCTATGTTACTGGTTTAAGCTAGTGGATGCAGGAAGCGAGTCCAAGTTTTCAAATATTGTATACAGACTTTTACATGATATGTATATGGCTAATTCCCACAAATCACCTTATTTAGTTACTGTAGAACGTACATTAAACGAAATTGGATTAAGTGGTATATGGCAGAATCAGTTTGATCTCCGAGTATCATCAGAATGGTTTAAAGCCAAAGTTACACGTAGTTTGCAAGATCAGTATTTACAGCAATGGTATTCTCATGTGGACAATGACGACATCTTCCTCAATTATAGACTATTTAAAAAGTGTTTCTGCTTTGAACATTACTTATCCATTCTTCCTCGTACCTCATTACTAACTTTTATTCATTTTCGAACGTTAAATCATAGACTTCCCATCCAAACAGGCAGAATAAGTAGTATTCCCAGAGCAGAGAGAGTCTGTGATAAATGTGAAGATAGCGAGTTAGGAGATGAGTTTCATTGCTTGTTCAAATGTAAATTTTTTGTGCAGTTAAGAAACAAATTTATCCCAAAATATTATCATAAAAATCCAAACGTTATCAAGTTCCATGAACTGTTTAGCTCTAGGAGGAAATCTTTGCTTATTAAAGTTACACAGTTTCTGAAAGAAATAATGAAAAAACACTAATTTGATATTTCTTCATAAATGATACTAGTGCATGTATTGTGAATACTCTTTCTTTTTTCTTTTTTATGCCATCCATTGTGTTAGGATTTTTGTTGTGAGTATTTTTCACACGCCCATATCTGCAAACATTGGTTTTGTCAAATTTCATGTACCCCTTGGGGGGTTTTCTTGAAATAAAATTTTGAATTGAATAAAATTTTGAATTGAATTGGTAAGGGCTGGACCATGGTCTAGGACTGATCCAGATAAGAGAGACAGAAGAGCACTGTTGTCCACAAATTTTACCAGAAATGAGTTTTCGTGGCTGCTTCCACAGTCATCTGTGTATAGAATGTAAAGAAGTGGCGAGAGGACGCAGCCCTGTGGGGAACCAGTGTAGGTTATCTAACCGATGAAGGTATTTTGTTGGCAAAAATACGCTGTGGCCTGTCAGTTAAAAATACAATCAGCCAACTTCAAGTTGATTGTCTACATCAAATTTTGAAAGTATTTTGTTAACCAGAATATGAAGCTGCATTGTATTGAAAGCTGAGCCAAAGTCAGCAAACAATATTCTGGCATGAGAATCAGGCGTTTCCAAGTGACTGTACAGCTTGTTCAAAATGAATAGTTTGGCATCTTCGACACCCCTTCTAGACCTGTACGCAAATTGTAATGGGTCAAGGTCTTACTCTGTAACAGAAAGATTTTATTATCATTTCATATGTTTTCATCACCAGTGATGTGAGAGCTACAGGTCTGAAATCATTAGGTCAAGTAGGATTGGGTTTCTTTGGAAGAGGTATAACATTGGAAGTCTTCCAAATTACTGGTATCTGGCAAGTGTCCAGCGAGGTCTGGAACAGGTGCTGAAAGACACTTGCAAGCTCAGTGGCACAGAACTTAAGGGTTCTACCGCATATACCATCTGGCCCAGGATATTTGTTAATGTTTATTGCCTTAAAGTGTTTAGAGTTAACTTCATCAGCATGACGCTATTCTCAAAAAGCAGAGATTCTTTCAGGCCATTTATTTCCTCTGAAATATCATGCTTTTCAAAGCGAGTGAAAAATGTGTTTAAATGGTCTGGTAAGTTGTTATCGCATATCCCCTGCAGACTGATCTATTTATTTATTTATTCTTTTATATCGAGGATAACAGAATAAGCAATCATGTGCTTTTTATCATCCGGTCCCGTGTGTATGCAGTTTTGTAAATATTGTCATCTGTTCCCACCGGCACATGATGGCCTACTCTTACGAAAAGCGGAACAGGATTTAACGTGTGCGCAAGATGTTCTGCGTGCGTTCGCACACGGGGCCTCGGTTTAAAGTCTCATCCGAAGGACTTTTGGGGAGAGCGGAGTCAGCACTGACCTTTGACCTATGTGGTGCAGCTGTCATTATGTTTACTGCTGACATATTTTTGATGCCCTGCCATGCAGCCCGAAAATTGTTCCCAGCAAACTTGTTTTCTATCTTACGTTTATACTCCTGTCTACTTTCTTTTTGTTTAATATCCGTTTCAGATCCTTTGTAACCCAAAGCTTGTTATTAGGGTAAATAGTTATCTCCTTTGTTGGAATAACACAACTAACACAAAATGAAATATAACAAGAAACAACATCAGTGAGCTCATTCAGATCAGAACACACGTTATAAAACATATCCCAGTCAGTGCAGTCAAAGCAGCCTTGCAATGTAGCTATATTTCTTTGTGGTCTTGACTATGGGCTGGAGGCGCTGAAACACTGACTGGTACACGGGTGCTAGTAAAACGCAGTTGTGGTCGGATGATCCCAGGGGAGGCAAAGGAAATGATTTATACGCGCCTGCTACAGTCCCATAGCACAAATCAAGAGTTGCGCTCGTGATCTGACGGCCCAGGGTCGAGCCACCACCGAGGCACCATTTCGAGAGGCTTAGACATGTACTGACCCCACTCCCCCGAAAATCCTTCCATGAGACTATAAACCGAGGTCCCGTGTGCGGACGCACACAGAACACGTTGCTATCTATCTATCTATCTATCTATCTATCTATCTATCTATCTATCTATCTATCTATCTATCTATCCCTTAGTCTGGTGACCGTGGGAGCACCCCAGAAGACTTGACAACCAGTTCCCTCCATTCCTCTCTCTATTCTGCCTTTCTCAAAATTTTGTGGAGTTCTAGGCCTGTCCATTTACTGATGTCCTCCCGTCTCTTCCTTGGTCTGCCTCTTTTTCTTCCTCCTTGGACAGTACCTTGCAGTATTGTTTTGTTAGTCCTTTTGATCTTGTGGCATGCCCGTACCATTTAAGCTTACGCCTCAGCCGACACATTCCCACTACAGGGTATCTGTTGATGTTGAACGAGGATTGTTGTACCTCTTTCACTTCATTGACTAGACACTGTAAGAATAAAAACAAAACTTCCTCAACTATTAAAGGACTCCTACAAGAGACCATCCCCGTTGAGATCCCGATGAAGGGGATGGGGGGGGGGGGAGCTATTGATATAAATAGCATTCCCATCTTCTGGAAATTCTCTGCGAGAAATTCTCTCTTTTCTGTCCTTCTTTTTGTTTTTGCCTTGTTCCTTTTCTTCCTGTAATCTCCTTCTTGTCTAGTTTCTACCTTTCTAGTCGATTCTCCTGCCTTTTTCCCCCTAGAAAGACTTAAGATAAAGCAATGCTCTCCCACACCAATAGTCGGATACACTGGGCCTGGCTTGTCAGGCGCTTAACGGCAGTACACCGCATTTTTTGCTCATATGACAGAAAACAATAGTTACTGTCTGAGCGTTCGACGAAGAAGACATGAGAGATTGAGGCTTAGTCTCCGGGATATTAAGAAAAGACTGTTCTGCGCTTTGTGGTTGGCAAGGACTATTGCACAAAAATGAAACATTGAAACACTCATGACGAATGTGGCCCAGTTCATCCTTTCACACTTCATTCGCACAAGGCACATATACGTTAGGAAATGTCTCAAGCAGATTTTATTCCGATTTATTCACGTTCTGGGGTATCATAATATATATATTTTTTTAGTGTTTATAAATATGGTAAAGGAGAAGAGATTGAAGAAAAAACAACAACCAAGCCAACTTGCACAAGTAAGCACAAAACCCCATACAAAAATAATCTAAATCAGCAACAACAGCAAAAGTAACACACAGCAACAAGAACTAAAAAAAAGAAAAACAACACAGAAAGGGGAGAGAGAAAAACGGGGGAAAAGGAGTGAGAAGCAAGAAAATATTGGAATTAAAAGAAATGTTATGAGGGTTTGTTTTTGTGTTATTTGGGGGGGGGCAAGAACGAAGAGGAGGTGAGAAACAGAAAGGATTGGGAAGAAAGAAAAGAGACAGAGATCTCTACAGATATGTGTTATACATTGAAGTACACAATATTACGATGTTTAGTGTACACAGTCTATGGTGTTGGTGTTTGGGGTTGGTGGGGTTTTTTTTCATTCCTTGGCTTGAGCTTCTAAGTTTACTCATGGTGAGAATGTACGTAAGCAACCATTTTTGCCCACCATGAAGGCAGCCGCATTCCGACTTCGGGGATAATGTCTAAACACGACACAATGTATTGTACATAAATTTGTCTACTTTTAATTTCATCATCCGTTCCTACTATCATGCAATGGCCTACTGAAAAGTTTGTGCAAAAATGAAGATACCTGCTTAGTGTGTGTGTGTGTGTGTGTGTGTGTGTGTGTGTGTGTGTGTGTGTGTGTGTGTGTGTGTGTGTGTGTGTGTGTGTATTTACTTTTTTGTTAGCTATGTGATCTCTGTACGATATATCAAGAAGTTTGCGAAGCATCTCATCTCCGTTGCCTGAATCCTTCTTTCAATGTATGCTTTTAACATTAAAGTTTCACATGCATACAAAAATTTGGACACGACCATTGAAAGCGTCAGTCTGATCTTGAAGTCCTTGGTATGGCAATGTTCTTGTTGTTTTAAAGAATTTTCAGTTGGGTCATTTATTTTATACTACTTTATGTCACAGCAGATTTCTCTGTGTGAAATTCGAGCTGCTCTCTCCCGGGGAGAGTGCATCGCAACAAGAGCAGCGCCACCAATATTTTTTTTTCTGTTTCCTGTCTGCAACTGCATGCGTTTCCCTATCAGATTGACTTCTTTTCTACAGAACTTTGCCAGGGACAACCCTCTTGTTGCCGTGGGTTCTTTTACGTGCGCTAAATTATGATGTGTAACACACGAGACCTCGGTTTATCGTCTCATCCGAAAGACTAGCATCCAGACCACCACTCATGGTCTAATGGATGTGGGAACAGTTTCGGACCCGAAGGGGATTCGAACCATCGCACACTTCCTACCCGGACTTTTCACTTTCTAGGCAGGCGTTACCTCTACACCACCGATCCACGTTTCAGCTATGGTCTGGGATATCCTGGTGAGAACTTTGGTTAAATAGCAATAAATGCACACAAGTGAATGCAGCCTTTATACTTTATAGAATGCATGCTGCAAATCCCAGTTGACTTGTCACTGTACCTGACACCAATGAGGTGTGTGCTAGCACAAAATATAGGGGCTTGTCACCCTAATTTTGACAGGACAGGTGGGATCTTAAAACTGATGTCTACATCGAGCAAAAAACAAAATGTATGTAAAGTGTAAAAAAAAAAAAAGTCAGAAAAAAGAATAGGGTCGAATTTGGAAACGATCATTGTATATTACAGGGCAATGTCAATGAATGGAAAGGGCACGGTACAAATGAGAGCTTTACCTGACACTCATTGATGTTTTCTTATGAACTGTTTCTGTACTTTAAAAAAAGTTTAAGCAGCAATTACTGAAGGACAGATTAAAAGAATTACAAATCCAAACACACATCTACAAAAAAAAAATCCAGGGAAGGATAATCCCTATTATACACAGTTACATCCATTACACCCCAGAGCAACAATAAACCCAGACGAATCTATCCAGTCATTCGGGGTCGACAGTCTCTAGTTACAGCTTAACCTGAGGAAGTGGTTGTTGCAGACCCCAGGTAAGTACATACACGCAAAATCATTTCTCTACTCTCAAAAAACAAATTTTGAAATTATATGAAGAAAGAAAAGCAGCAAAAAACTGTTGCCCTATGAAAAGAGACATGCCAAACCTGTATCAAGCCAACACAAAAACAAAATATAATGAAAAAAGTTACTGGGGCTATAAAAATCAAACCAAAACCATTCGAAAATGAAAACACTGTGCTAGACTCGTGACACTGAGATCAACTGAGCTACAAGCATTATGAAACAACTGAACATGATAGCTGAAATCTGACAGACCCTTTCTCCATTTAAAACATGTCTTTCAAGAAACAATAGATGTAATTGATTTTTTTTCTCTTTCATCGTGATGATTACAGCAACAAACAATAATGCAATGATTCTATTTGACATTGGTAGCTACTTCTACTTGGTAACATGTTACTTTCTCGTTTTCATAAAACACGTGAAGGCAAGACCAATTATCTAACTAAAACAAGTGAACAGATCAACAAAACAAGGACAACACTAAACAGAAATACTGTTTCTCAATTGTACCTAATGTCTACTGCAAAAATTGGCCCACAGTGGAATTTGGCGTAAGTTCTATGAATATTCTGTGGCTGTTCACAAAATGCCAGGGATTCTTCATGGGTCTGTGGATGCAAGTGACTGCGTTTCTAAACCCTGAACATGACTGACAGTCCTTAACATGCACTGGTTTGTTAGCCTGGCTGGTTAGTTTGTTTGTTTGTTTTTCCAGTGGTAACCTGATCATTGCCAATGGGCAATATGTCAATATGAGCTGCTTTGCGATGGAAGAAGTCCCATGATCAGCTTTCAAGCACTGCTAGTGTTTAGACCTTTCCCTGTCGTGCCTGTCTCCTTCCTCTCTGGACGATCAGTTTGATACTGTTCGTTTCCATGATCTTGAAAATGTCACTGATCGCTCATTTTTTTAAACCATTCTTCATTGGTCAGCTGTCTGTGCCACTGTGCCTGCATATTTGGAAAGGCGTAGGCAACAGGACCTTCTTTGCCAAGGAAAACCATTCCGTGGTATCTGCGTACCTTGATTTCCACAACGAACAACTCTTGTTCGCTATCAGTGACGTGGAACACTACGTCTACCTGATGTCGATCAGGTTGCTGATTGTCAGGGTGCCAGAAGGTATGCTCTTTGATCAGTTGTCTGATGTCATCAGGCAGGTGATTTCGTTCTTCTTCGTTGATTTTTTATCCCTTCGCACTTGAAGAGTCCAGATTCCTGGGCTTCTTTTTCAACAGGGCTGGAGTCAGCAACAAAGTACTTGTCATTCCTGTCTTTCCACAGGTCAAAGTTCTCCT
>CM060321.1:47771183-47773683 GCA_030674155.1 Stramonita haemastoma | reverse complement strand
GGCAGACAATCAGCATCCTACATTGCCCACATCACTAAGATCGTGGTCTGTAAGGGCTACAGGAGACTGTAGAACTCAGCAGACAGAGAGAGAGATGGCAAAACCCGGTGGCATTGTGTGGAGCCCCTACCATCAACAGCAGCGATTGGAGACAGTTGAGTTGAGTTGTACTTGCAGTTTTAATAGCATAAACAAAAACCAGATCTTTTTCAGCTTGATAAATCGTTAAAGGTATCGCCCTGGGCTGAGATTAACGACTGTCTTTTTCAATTATGTCAATATTGAAGATCACTCAATGCTATCTTAGCTGCAGGAGGGTAGTGTTCAAAATTTAAAAGATCTCTCACTCTCAATCCTGGTGGCCCAGCTGAGGGGGCATAAGGCACAGACAAGGGACCTCCAGGCAGTCCTATCTTGGGCGAGCCACCGCAACTCATTCCAGGTCTTTCCCATTATCTTCATTTCCTCCTCCACAGTCCTTCTCCAGGTCTCAAGGGGTCGACCTCTGTTTCACTTCCCAGGAGGTGCCCAGGAAAAGGCCTCAAGAGGGTGTCTGCCTTTCTTCATGCGTAAGACATGGCCAAGCCAGGTCCAGCGCCGTTGCTTCATCTGCAGCACAATGTTGTTGAAGCCTGTCCTCCTCCAGATTTCCTCATTCGTCGCTCTCTGCTCCCACCTAATCTTAAGAATCCTCCTCAGGCACCTCCCCTCAAAGCCGCTCAACCTGCTCTCCAACTTCTTGTTCACTCTCCACGTTTCTGCACCGTAGAGCAGAATCGAGCAGACGTTTGAACGGTATATGTTTAGTTGTGTCCTAGTGCTGAGGGTTGCAGAGCTCCAGACGTTCTTTAGTTTCTTGAAGGCCTGAGCTGCCAGGCCAATCCTTGCTGCAAGCTCTCTTTCGATGTTGCTGTCTGCAGATATGGTGCTCCCCAAGTACTTGAAGTCTGTTACTTCTTTGAGTGCTTTTCCGTCCACTGTCACTGGTTGCTTTGATTTGTTTTTCACCTTCATGATTTTTGTCTTTGAAGCATGTATTTTCAGCCCAACCTTTTGTGCCGTTTGTGCCACCCTATCTGTCTTCTCCTGTATGTTCTGGTGTGTGTATGGGAGAGGAGAGCAATGTCTTCAGCAAAGTCGCTGTCCTCCAGGCAGTGGAATAGTACCCATACAAGTCCTCTCGGCTTGTCCGATGTGGCCGTCCTCATGACGTAGTCAATCACGAAGAGGAAGAGGAGCGGCGAAATGATGCAGCCCTGCCTGACACCTGTTTGGACATGGAACCACTCGCTGTGATTCCCCTCGTGTCTCACGCAACACATGTTGTTGGCGTACATGTCCTTCACAATATTGATGATTTTGGATGGAAGTCCATACAGTTGCATGATCTTCCAAAGGGATGGGTGGTGGGTGGTCTAGGTGGTCACGCGCCTTGCCTAGAAAGCAAAAAGTCCGGGTCGGAGTGTGCGGGGGTTCGAACCCCGTTTGGACCCAAAACTTTACCCCCATCCATTAGACCATGAGTGGTGGTCTGGGCGCTAGTCTTTCAGATGAGACGATAAGCCGAGGTCCCGTGTGTTACACATCACTAGTTAGCGCACGTAAAAGAACCCACGGCAACAAGGGGGTTGTCCCTGGCAAAATTCTGTAGAAAAAGCCACTCTGATAGGGAAACAAATACACTTGCATGCAGGAAAAAGAAAAAAAAATGGGTAGGCGCTGCACATGTGGCGACGCGCTCTCCCCGGGGAGAGCAGCCCGAATTTCACGCAGAGAAATCTGCCGTGACATAAAGTGGTACAAAATACAAAATACAAAATACTGTCAAATGCCATCTCAAAATCTATGTAGTTCACATATAGGGATGAATTCCATTCTAAAGACTGCTCGATGATGTTTCTCAACACAAAGATTTGGTCTGTGCATGAGCGTCCACTTCTGAAGCCAGCTTGCTCTTCCCTAAGCTGCTTGTGTACTCCTTAGCAGATCCTCTGAAGTAGGACCCTGCAGAAAATGTTGCCAGGAACCGACAGAAGATTGATGGCTCTCCAGTTCCCACAAATGGTAAGGTCCCCTTTCTTTGGGAGTTTCACAATAATACCTTTCTTCCAAGTATCAGGCACTGTTTCAGTGTCCCATGCCTGGTTGAAAATTTCGTGGAGTATCTTTGCACTAAGTTTTGGGACTGCCTTCAGCATGTCTGCCGTCACTCACACACACACACACACACACACACACACACACACACACACACACACACACACACACACACACACACACACACAAGATTCAATATTGAATTTACACACACACACACACATACACATACACACACACAAGATTCAATATTGAATTTACACACACACACACACACACACACACACACACAACACACACACACACACACACACACACACACACACACACACACACACAAGATTCAATGTTGAATTTACACACACACACACACACACACACACACACAACACACACACACACA
>CM060321.1:47765088-47771083 GCA_030674155.1 Stramonita haemastoma | reverse complement strand
AAAAACGCTGATTTCTAAGTTACTTAAGGATACACATACAGTGTATATAGCTGTATAACCCAATGGAACTAACAATGATGTGTAGCAAAAGACAAGGTAAGAATCAATTTTATATAGGGTGAATAATGGGGATGGGAGTAGGGCACTGGGGGAATAATGAAATGTAAGGGGAAAAAAAGAATGATTGAAATAGTTACTCAAAAAATACAAACTTTATAAAGTGTGAATAATGGGGATGAGAGTAGGGCACTGGGGGAATGATGAAATGTAAGGAAAGAAAAGAATGATTTCAATAGTTACTCAAAAGACACAAACAAATGATTTCAATAGTTACTCAAAGACACAATCACACATGGTATATAGATATTGTCCAATTGAACTATCAACAATATTGGCAAATAAAGGAGATAAAAAAATAAAATTTAAAAAAATATAAAAAATAAAATAAATAAAAATAAAAATAAAAAGAGTGTTCTTACACACTTCTGAGGGTGACTTGGTGATAAATTTCACAAGGGTGCCGATTATCACGTCACTCCGCTGTTGGGCAAATCACTGAAACGGGCAAATCACTGATGTCCGACCACCAAATTCGTACACACTTTGTCCAGGAACTGGCAAGTTTCTTCCACAACAATCAGGAACAACACCACACACTGCTCACACTCATAATGTTTCTGCTTGCTTGTTCAAGATTTAATGTTGCTTTCAACAATGTCTCAGCTTGTGTTGGCAAGATGGCGATAATATGGAGCACCCAGTAAGTAATTCATACACAGGTGTGTACACACACCAGTCCCTTCACTGTCACTGCCTGAAAAAAGCTTTTAATTATCCTTAACTGGCACAGCACTCACAACTAGAGTTCTGGTCCCTCCCGGAATGCACGCTGTAATGTCCTTGATAGCATCTTTCATCTTTCACCATTGTAAGTCCGAAAATGCATCAATCAACACTCAGAAGGCCACACACACACACACACCGCCCGGCACGGGGCCATGCGAGGGGGAAAAAAAGCAAACAACGCGCGCGCACACACACACACACACACCACACACACACAAATAGCAGAATGGAATTTCCACAAGAGGCCCAGGTAAACAACACGGTAACCAGAGAGAGAGAGAGAGAGAGAGAGAGAGAGAATGGACAAGCTGGTGGTAGAATAATGTTACGCTTTACGGTGCGGTGCCTTCCTTTCTGTTTGTTCTCTGTGGGGGTCTGTGGAGTTTGCATTAATTTTGTTCTTTTGTTGGGGTCTTTTTTTATGGAGGGGGTGTTTCGTTTCCATTGTTATTGTTTGTTGGCTTGGTTAGTGTTTTTTCCATGAACAGCTTGACGATAAAAAGGCATGAATTTTCAATGTACCATGTGAAACCAAAAAGAATTGAGTTTCACACACACACACACACACACACACACACACACACACACACACACACACACACACACACACACACACACACACAACAACACACACACACACACACACACACACACACATTCACAAAAACGCACACATTCTCTCTCTCTCTCTCTCTCTCTCTCTCCTCTCTCTCTCTCTCTCTCTCTCTCTCTCTCTCTCTCTTACAAGAATCACTGACACATCCAAAACGCTAATTGACCACATTTATTCAACTTCACCAAATCATATAATAGAAGTATGTCGCCCTGCCCTTGGATGCAGTGACCACCTTCCAGTGTGCTTAACATGGTCAAAAAAAGGTATAAAGATTCCTAAGAACAGTCATAAGATCATTAAATATAGATGCTTATCTTCTTTTGACAAAAATGCATTTTTATTAGATTTACTAAATTCTTCTTTATCTTTGGTCTATCAGTTTACCAGCCCTGATGAAGCATTTGAGGTATGGTACCACAGTTTTCTCAATATCTACAATGCGCATGCACCCATTAAAAGTAAGCGCGTCAAGAGCAATCCAAAAGTACCATGGATAACTGAGGAGTTAGAAAATGCCATTAAATTAAGAAATCAACTATCAGTCACAGGAACCAGGGAAGAATATAAAGAACAGCGAAATATAGTAAACAATATGAAACGCTTAAGTAAAAAAAAGTACTTCCAACAGCTCGTATACTCTAAGTCAGACAATAAATCTGTTTGGAAAGCAATTAACTATTTGACAAATAAAAAGGTAACATCTCAAAGTTCATCGCTCAAAGATATTTCCGTTGACGATATTAATGCCCATTTCTGCAATATTTCCTCTTCTATAGTACCAATAGACAGATCACATCTTAACAAGCTAGAAACATTAAAACATTACTGCAGATCTAAAAACATTTTATCAAATTTAGATATCCCTCTTATGTGTATTAATGATGTTTGCAATTCCCTTACTCATTTGAAACAGACAAATACGAAAGGTCTTGATGGCATTGATGGTAAAATTCTAAAAATAACTGCCCCCGTTATTGCAGAATCTCTTACATACATTTATAATTTATGCATTTCTGCTAACACCATTCCTAAAGCTTTTAAAACTGCCAAAGTTATACCTATCTTTAAATCTGGTGACCGTTCAGATCCCTCCAATTATAGACCAATCTCTATTCTATCCATATTATCAAAACCTTTAGAGAATCACATCAATAAACATATTCTCCACCACTTAAACCGATATAATTTGTTCCATCCTAATCAATCTGGTTTCAGAACTAACCATTCCTGTCAAACTGCTTTAACAAGCTTAGTTGATCAATGGCTTACTAATATCATTAATAACAAAATCACTGGAGTTATTATAGTAGACTTTGCTAAGGCGTTCGATGTGATTGACCACACTCTGTTACTAAAAAAACTTAAAATCTATGGTCTGTCAGATAGTTCTGTCAAACTCATGTTATCATTTCTTTCTGAAAGAAAACAAGTCGTTTCTGATAAAGGTAAGACATCGACAGTACTATCCAATAACTATGGCGTCCCCCAGGGATCTGTTTTAGGACCTATTCTTTTTTCTATATATATAAATGACTTACCCTTATCTCTAAACACACAGTGCGAGTTATTTGCAGATGATACAACTATCTATACCAATCATTCTCAATTGAATGAAGTTACATCTGCTCTGCAAGAAAGTATTCACCGCCTGCTTCGATGGTCAGAGTTAAATCACATGAGTCTTCATCCCAAAAAAACTAAGTACTTAATTATAACAACTCAACAAAAGCGACAAAATCTTCCAAACTATTCTACGGCTATCTATATTAATAACAACAAAATTGATGAAGTAGACCATCATAAAATTCTCGGAATTACAATTGACAATAACCTTTCTTGGATGTACCATATCTCTGCATTATGCAAAAAAGTATCAAAATGTGTACACCAGTTATCTAAAATAAAGCATTTCTTAGACCTAAACGCTAGGAAAATGTTTTTCAATGCATATATTATATCCCATATGAGTTATGCTTCAACGATTTGGGATTCGGCTAGCGCAAATGTTCTCAAGCCATTGTTCAGTGTGCATAGACGAGCTTTAAAACTTGTTCTTTTAAAATCTTCATCATTAACCATTTCTGACTATAAAGCACTTGACATTCTTCCATTAAAATCCAAGCTTAAGCATAATAAGGCAGTGTTTATGTATAAAATCATGTCTGGTTTAGCTCCCCCCTTACTTCAAAACAGATTCACGATCAATGTCAATCGTCATGCCAATAAGATAATGGTGCCACTTCCAAGAATTCACTTATTTAAATCCACTCTCACATACTCTGGTGGAACACTGTGGAATGAGATATCAACCCTCAACCTTCACAAAGCTTGCAGTGTTTCTGTTTTTAAAAAAATCTATCACGTACATCTTATGGACAATATATCACTATTTTGATGAAATGGATTTTATTTCGTAACACCATTGATAACTAATTCCATGTAATTTCAATCATGTGTAAGTATTATGTCAACTCTTGACCACCACCCCCCAATACTTTTGTCCCCTCTTATTCTTGCCTCCTTCTCTTTCTCTCTCCCCCACCCCCCCGCTCTACACCCCTCTCGCTCCAGGGTTGTCTTTTGTCTCTCTCTGTCTTCCTGCCTATCTCTCTGTCTGTTCTACTGGCTCCCTGTCTGGGTTTTTTTTTTTTTTTTTTTTCTGTTCTGTCTGTCTGTCTGTCTGTCTGTCTGTCTGTCTGTCTGTCTGTCTTCTCTCTCTCTCTCTCTCTCTCTCTCTCTCTCTCTCTCTCTCTCTCTCTCTCTCTCTCTCTCTCTCTCTCTCTCTCTCTCTCTCTCTCTTCCTCTCCCCTCTCTCCCTCCCATTCTTCTTTCCCCCTTCCCCACCCCTTCTCTCTTTCCCCCACCATTATGTCTGTCTCTTGTGTAAAGCGTTTCTATTTCACTGAACTGTCTAGGTGCACATTGTATCTCAGATTTATGAAGCCTTTGCATAATCTTGTGTATGTTATGATTTTGCTCACTTAACATAAGTAGGTACTAACTTGCATAATTGTAGTTCTTATTGTTTCCCTGATCCTTCTTTTTCTCTCCTTCCACCTCCTCTTGCTCCTCCTCTCTCTCTTTCCTTCTATTCTGTTTTTCTCTTTTCTTTGTCCATTTCTTCTTACCCTCTTCAGGAGCTGAAAAAGATAATAACAGCCCGCACCTTATTCCTCTCACTCACTCCCTCTCTCTCTTTTTAAATGTTATAGCTTTATACTCATTATGCTCAAATCATACGATTGGTTGATTTATTCACAAATTTTGATTTTCATAGCTTTATAATTGAATTACGCGTTTGGATTGATTGGTTGATTGATTCACTTTTTTATTTTATTTATTTTTTTATTATAATTTTTTTATGAGGGCTGGATGAAAACAAGCCACCATTGTGCTTAATCTTTTCCCTCAATAAAAATGTTCAAAATGTTCATTCATTCATTCTCTCTCTCTCTCTCTCTCTCTCTCTCTCTCTCTCTCTCTCTCTCTCTCTCTCTCTCTCTCTCTCTCTCTCTCTCTCTCTCTCTCTCTCTCACACACACACACACACACACACACATACACACACACACACACACACACACACACACACACACACACACACACACACACACACACACACACACACACACACACACACACACACGCTGCCTCAACGTGCAGTAGACCTATCAGTCACACAATCCATAGGCCCTATACCGCCAGTGCAGTTCCTCAAGATGACATTTTCACAACTGCGTCTGTGTGGTGCAGTCAGCTATGGCGATCTGGGTTTTCGAGAGTACAGTGTGTAGTCAACCAAAACATATCGCTTCTTGAGAAAGTGAGTGGTTTGGAACTTGGAAAAACAACAACCACAACAACAACAAATATCCAAGGATGCAATCTGCTGATATAAGGCCAGGTGTACCGGAGACCAGGTGAATATATTTTCATAAAGTTTATTCTCTCTCTCTCTCTCTCTCTCTCTCTCTCTCTCTCTCTCTCTCTCTCTCTCTCTCTCTCTCTCTCTCTCTCTCTCTCTCTCTCTCTCTCTCTCTCTCTCTCTTCTTCTCTCTCTCTCTCTGTGCCTATTTTCCACTTTTATATGTTATATCCTAAACCTATCATTAGATAAAAAAAGTTTTTGATTATAAAATGTTACGCCTTTTTTCGAACACTTTAAACTCATGCACGACTTGAAAAATGTCATTTTGGGGCGTAACATAATGTTGTTGATCAAATTGCTAATGCTTGTTTGCTGTTAGTTTTTTTTATTGTTGTTTTTACGTGGGCGTTTTGGGTTGGGGCTTTCTTTTTTTTTTTGGGGGGGGGGAGGGTCATAATATTATTTTAAAGTAAGAAAGGTTCGTCATGTTTTGATATGTATCTTTTATTTAATTATAACCAGTATATCATCTGACATGAATGTCTGGTCGGTTGGGGATTATGTGTTTGTTGAATACATATATATCTCTTTTGTCTTGAATAAGTATTCATGTACCCAGTGGGGATTATGCATTTGTTGAATGTATTGTTGAAAGTGTCTCCTTT
>CM060321.1:47755088-47760088 GCA_030674155.1 Stramonita haemastoma | reverse complement strand
GGGAATGCGATGAGAAAGAATGGACAAGTCTCGACTTGCCAACACATAGAGGGCAGGAGAGAAAGAGGAAAAGTGGAGATAACTTATTGCGATGTCATCAATGGATACCCCATTAACCATTCCATCAAAGGAGAGGTGTGTGAATTGAGTTTATTGTCAGATCATTCTCTCAAAAAGAACTAACTGTACTCAACCAATCTATTGGGCAGGTCACAGCACTGTAGCTGTTCTCAACATTTTTTTGCTCTATTCTCTCTAGCCTTGGCGAAAACAAAGTATGTTATTATCTTTACTTGACTTATCTGCCGCCTTTGATATAATTCACCATCCTTTTCTTTTAGAACGTCTTTCATGCTCTTTTGCAATAACTGGGAAAGTGCTATCCTGGATTTCCTTCTAAGTAACCGATCTGACCCAAACTGTCTCTGTGCTTAGTCTTCAATCATTGGCAGCAGTTCTTTATTTTGGAGTTTCTCTGGGATCAGTTCTTGGCCCTGTTCTTATCCTGTTGGATACCCAACCTTTTTCATCTATCCAAGACACTGCACTATGTAAATGTTTGTAGAAGTTTATTGCATGTGTATTTAATTGTTATTTTGACTATTTTTTTTGTGTTAGTGATTGCTGTTAGTATTTCCATACCATGAATTGTAATTTTTTCTTGTTATCAGTGTCACCGTTGTTTATTTCATTGGGCCCATCCATGGAGTTCTATATCAGCACTGGGGCTCCTTCAAGGTAGATCACACCATAAGTGTCCACTCACGTTGTAGCACCTTACAAATATCAACTATCGTGTTCACAAATGAGACACTGGCACTTTAAAAGCCAATAGACATTATATCTATCAGAGTCCATATTTTTATAGAGATACATCATTAGGTCCATGGTTATTGTTGCTACGCAGTCAACGCTTCATATTTTCGATAATTTTGTTTTCGTTCCTTAGCTAGAGCTCTAAGCGTCACCAATGGTGAGACTTTGTGTATGCAACTGCTTTGGCCCACTATTAAAGTGTCTGCAAACCAACTTCGGTGATGATGTCAAGGCATAACACCTGTGTCCAGGCATTTTGCTTTTTTATTTAATTCTGTTATCCACACCTACTGACACGATGTACGAAATGGCCTACTCTTCTCAAAGGCTTATCAGGTTTTAACTTTGTAATTGTGTGCGAGATGTTTTGCGTGCATTAGCGCACAAGACTTCGGTTTATAGTCTCATTTGAAGGATTTTCAGGGAGAATGAAACTGGTACTTGTATTAAGTTCAGGGGACAAGTTCCCTTGAGCAGGTGACTCCGTGTTGGCTTGAACCCAGGCCGTTATATAGCGAGCTGAACGCTTTAACGTAAAGGCTACTCCCCTCCCCCCTATATTTTCAATATTAGACTATATGCTTTATGCATGAAGGCTGGTTTAAAGCAACTATTAAGTATATAATTAAAAAAAAACTATTTAAACCCCCCACCACCAAATTACCCTTTAAAATGTCATCTCTGCTTTGAGTGACATTCCAGGATTTTTGTTGATTGTACAAGTTTTTGCACAAATTTTTTTTCCCCAATAGTTGTACATGTTTTAGGCATTCGTGTGTGTACTTTCAGTCGACTGGTGTGTGTGCTATAATATTATATACGATTTGCCAGAGTTTGCTTAGATCTATCTAATGTGGCTTATCTAATGCAATAACTAGACACTATCCCGTTACCATTATACCTAATAATTTAATAATAATAATAATAATAATAATAATAATAATAATAATAATAATAATAATAATAATAATAATAATAATACATGGAATTTATATAGCGCTATATCTTGTAAAAACAAATCAAAGCGCTTGCACTCGACCCTCACAACAAACAATCAATGACAATAAATAATTCTAGCAAATTCGAAAGCACACACACGCGCGCGCGCGCGCACGCGCACACACACACCACACAACACACACACACACACACACACACACACACACACACACACACACACACACACACACACACACACACACACACCTATAGAGGTTATACATTTTGACAGGGTGAATGGAATTTCAAATGTTGAAGGCAGGGACAAATAGGAGATGAAAACAGAAGACACAAATCTTAGGTTTGAAACAAGTGTGTCTTGAGGTTGGATTTAAAAGTGTCATATGTAGGCTTTTGCCGAAGGGATAGAGGGAGGTCATTCCAGATTGATGGACCAGAAATAGAGAAAGAGCGGCGGCCAACAGTAGATAGGTTGAATCTCGGAATTTTTAAGGATAAGGTATCTGCAGCCGAGCGGAGGGAACGAGAAGGTGTGTACACGTGAAGACATTCACAGAGGTAGGAGGGTGCTGTTTTGTGGAGACATTTATAACAGAGAATACTGATCTTGTAGTTAACTCTCTGTGGCACAGGCAGCCAGTGGAGAGATTGCAAGAGAGGAGTAATGTGTTCAGATTTTTTCTTTCTGAGGACCAGTCGAGCTGCAGAGTTTTGTATGCGTTGGAGAGAGTGGATAGATGATGCTGGCAGACCAGCCAAAAGAGAATTGCAATAGTCCAGACGTGAAAGAATAAGAGAAGTGACTAGTTTGGATGTTGCATCAGTGGACAGGTACTTTCGAATTGCACTAATACGCCGTAGTTGATAGTAACATGACTGACAGGTCTGGGTGATGAATTTTTGCATGGAGAGTGTGTTGTCAATAACGACTCCTAGATACTTTACGGCACTGGATAGAGGGACTGACATATTGCCGAATTCTATTGAAGTTGTTGTGATAAAAGACAGTTTGTGTTTGGTCCCTACAAGCATGGATTCGGTTTTATCTGCGTTTAATTGTAATTTGTTCTGTATCATCCAGTTTTGGATATCTTGAAGGCAGTATGACATATTTGTAAAGAGAGAAGGCAGGTTTTCAGGTGTATCACTGCTTAGAATCTGAGAGTCGTCTGCATAAAAGTGATGGTTGATCTGGTGACGGTTAATAACATGTGACAGGGGAGCAGTATAGAGAGTAAAGAGAACAGGGCCTAGAACAGATCCTTGAGGGACTCCGCATTCTAGTTTGGTTGGTGTGGAATGAATCTTGTTTACTGCCACAGTTTGGAATCGGTTTGTCAGGTACGAACTAAACCAGGTGAGGGCAGTGCCTTTTGGAACAGTTTGGAATCGGCTTGTCAGGTACGAACTAAACCAGGTGAGGGCAGTGCCTAATTTCTGTGTTGAATTTTGACAAATGTGACACTCCACCACGAAATGAGTGGCATTGCACCAGAGGTCAATTTTTAGTTATTGACATGTTATTAATCTGCAATAAAAGGGTTATTCAATACAAAAAACAGATTGAAAATCGGACAATTCTGTGCAAAGTTATTATAAATTGAAATGACAGACTGCAGGATATGACAAAATGATAAATGGGCAAGTTTATTTTAGTAACAGGGTGTCGGAATGAGGGCTTGGGTATTTTCAAAACACATTTAAAAGCAAAAGGAGTAAAAATTATGCCTTGATATTTCATCACAAGGTAGAATAACCGATAGGGTTTAATAATCAATCAAAATCTGAAAATTGACAACGTGACTGGACCTGCCCTAAATGGCTCCTAGGGCAAAATTGGATAATGTGCTAAGCACTCATTTCGTGATGGAGCGTCACAAATTCTATTAACACTATGGTTTTCAAAGACTTCTATACTTCACAGACTTCATGTTATATCCTCATGTGTATTCGTGAATCATTTCCTTCTGTGTATTTAGCAAGGCTTCACAGAGAGACCCTGTGTCAGGAATGCATGATCCAGTGACTGTCCTGAAGTATGCATCAGATGAATAGTCTGATTCAAAACTGCCTTTCCTGTTGGATGTGTAGTTGTATTATTATTTGGCAACACTCCTCTCTCTCTCTCTCTCTCTCTCTCTCTCTCTCTCTCTCTCTCTCTCCCCTCTCTCTCTCTCTCTCTCTCTCTCTCTCTCTCACACACACACACACACACACACACACACACACACACACACACACACACACACACACACACACACACACACACAAAGCCTGGCGTTCAAAGTTAGTGCAGGAGTGTCTGAAAGGAGTGCCAAGAAAGAGCCCCTCGACACTTCCCTGCAGGTAACAATATATCATAATTCTTATTAATTTTGACTAGGCCTACTTGCCAAAAGGCAGGTAGCTGCAGGACACAAGCAACTGTGCCTACGTGCGTGCGTGCACACATGTGTGTGTGTGTGTGTGTGTGTTTGTGTGTGCCTGTGTGCACGTGTGTGTGTATATGTGTGTGTGTGTGTGTGTGTGTGCGTGTGTGTGTGTGTGTGTGTGTGTGTGTGGTGTGTGTGTGTGTGTGTGTGTGTGTGTGTGTGTGTGTGTGTGTGTGTGCGCACGCGCGCTCGCGATATCTTTAGATTCGTATTGTGTACGGACTGTCGTGTTCAACATGTCGAGTCAAAAATAAACTTAACATACACTTTTTTCTGGTAAACGAAAAAGACCAGTGATTAACATGCGATATTCACGGGGTGGGAGTGGGTAGGGGGGGGGTAATTAGAGACTGATGATCCAAGTCATTATCTTTATTTTTTTTGTATTTTGTACCACTTCATGTCACAGCAGATTTCTCTGTGGGAAATTCGGGCTGGTCTCCCCGGGGAGAGCGCGTCGCCACAAGTGCAGCCCCTACCCATTTTTTTTCTTTTTCCTGTATGCAGCTTAACTGTATTAATTGTGTCCATATTATGGTAACTTTCTTCTACAGAATTTTGCCAGGGTTAACCCCCTTGTTGCCGTGGGTTCTTTTATGTGCGCTAAATAGTGATGTGTAACACACGGGACCTCGGTTTATCGTGTCATCCAAAAGACTAACGCCCAGACCACCCCTCAGGGTCTAATGGATGGGGAAAAAGTTTTGGGCCCAAACGGGATAGGAACCACCGCACTTTCCGACCCGGACTTTTTGCTTCCTAGGCAAGGCACCTCACCACCTAGACCACCAT
>CM060321.1:47747588-47750088 GCA_030674155.1 Stramonita haemastoma | reverse complement strand
CATCCCTCAGCCCTGGAAGACAGGCACCACGGCCGACGAAAAACACGACGGCCTTCTGATCTTTGTGGTCCAGTCCCGCAGTCATGGAGCCTAGGTTCAGATCTCGTTGCCACCCCGTGGTTAAAGAATGGACATTTTAACCCCCTTCCTGTTCAGTTTTTTTTGTGTGTGCAGGTTTGCTGATGCCTTTCTCCCTTTCGTGTAATTACACAGGAAAAAAAGATTATCGTGTATGCGCGCTAACGATCTCACAGTTCCTGTCAGCGTTTGGTGGGTTGCAGAAACACCAAAACATACAGCATATATCTGTAGCTGACCTGCACATAGGGCTACGTAGCGAATGGAGCATCTGATAGGTGAAATTTATGGCAGATACAAAGAGGTTATATGGAACATTCCGCATACTGTGACCCCAAGAGAACACTGACAATCGGGGTTGGAAAGCATAGAAGAAAAACTGGAGATATTTTATCACGAAAGATGCACATTCTATGAGGTAAAAGTTGGAACCCAGGCCAGGAATAGTTACAATCTTCCCCATAGATCACTAGCGCAACGCTCTAACCACTAGGCTATCCTCCCCCTCCCCCAATAGTTATAGAACAGCCTGTGATGTTGTGAGGCATGCTGGGTCAGAACAAGAACCCCTGACCACCAGCACAGTGACTCAGACATGGTCCACGGCTTGTTCTGGCCGCTGCCTCTGTCAACTGGCCGTTTGAAGTTCTCACTGTGAAGACCTCAACTATTTTTATTCTTTTGTTTTATTCTTTTGTATCGACGATTATGGAATAAGCACTAATGTGCTTTTTTCATCCAGTCACCGTGTGTATGCAGTTTCGTAAACATTGTCATCTGTTCCCACCGGCACCCAATGGACTACTCTTACGAAAAGTGGAACAGGATTTAACGTGTGCGCAAGATGTTCTGCGTGCGTTCGCATACGAGGCCTCAGTTTACAGTCTCATCCAAAAGACTTTTGGGGAGAGTGGATTCAGCACTGATGTTAACTCCAGGGGAAAAATCCCCTCGAACGGGAATCGAACTCGGGTCATCAAATTGCGAGCGCAATATCCTGACCACTAGGCTATCCCGTCCTCAAGAGTGAGCGAGCAGAGGTGTGTCTGTGTCTGGTTAGGTCGGAATGAGCGGAGTGGACACGTAAGCATTCCTCCTTCTCTCGTTCGCTTCACAACGTCAGATATTATATCTGGAAACTAATAATGGCATGTCCTTTCCAGCTCCTCTCGTGGGCCATACAGCTTGGTCTGCAGGGTTATCTCCATCGGCCACACTTTCTTCCTGAGGTCGCTGAATAGCGTACACCTCTGAAGAATGTGCTCACCTGTCTGGTTTTCTTTACTACATGCACACCGTGGAGAAGGAACGAATTTTCAGCTTTGTGGACCTGTAGTGATTTAGTCTGTTGTGCCTAGCGCGGAGTCTTAGAATGGTGACCTGTTCTTCTCTTTTGAGATGGTGGTAGTCGTCTTTCTCTACTCTGAGTCAGTTCATTAATTTTGATCATTGGTTTCTTTTCATGACTCATCCCAAAAGGAGGAATCAGAAAAAGAAAAGGGTGATCTTCCTCGCTTTGGGGCTAACTTACTTGAACAGAGTGGCCAAGAAGGTGTCCCTGATGAATTCGTCCACGACCTGTCTCCCCACGAAGGCTGTGGATGGTATTGCCCCGCTGACCCAGTATGGTCTGGATTGTCCGAGTTTTGCCACTTTGCTCAGTGCCCGCCACCACCACCCTGTACTCCACCCCTGGACAGAGTGTGCACACTGACTGGTTAGCAACAGGATGGCCACCCAGACGCCTGGGGTGGGGGGTGTCCCGGTTACATCAGTACTGACCCCACTCCCCCACCCCCACCCTCCCAAAAAAAATCCTTTGGATGAGACTGCAAACCGCGGTACCGTGTACCAACGCGTGCAGAACACATTGCACAACCTGTTCCGCCTTTTTGAAGTGTGAAATGGTAAAGGTGTCCAATAACCTGTGTGGTCGTAGGGGAGCGAGGCGTTAGGGACCTCAGCTTCTCTAGGGGCCAGCATGATGAGGGCGGTGCCCATCTCCTCTCTCTTCGCTGCTTTACCTTCCCTGACCCTAAAGAGGGCAGGTACCCATTTAGAGCTGGGGAACTGGGGGAACTGTACTGAAGCTAAGGCGCACAAAAGGTCACCCATCCAATTGGTAACCACGCTCAATGCTGCTTAACCTTGACTGGGGGAAAGCGAGCGCTCTGACCACTGAGCCATCCCGTCCCATTTCGAAGTGTAGGCCATTGTGTACTAGAAGAAATGGATGACAATTCTCTCTTTTTTTTTAAAACGCATGCACACTGGTGTCAGTTGTGTTGAGACAGCATCCCTGAAGTTGGAATGCGCTTGCCTCCATGGTGGACAAACAGTCGCATAAGCAGAATATCACCATTGCTGAACCTTCGAAGCTCTAGCCGAGGAACACAAAAAAGCAAAAACAAACACGCAAAAA
>CM060321.1:47727588-47745088 GCA_030674155.1 Stramonita haemastoma | reverse complement strand
ACACAGGTGTCGTATTTAGACACCATCCCTGAGGAAATATCGGGGAGTTGGAGTCCCAGGGCAGCTCGGGGCTGTATATGGGAACGTTATGGTGGTGTCTGCGACGGTACTGGAACCATTCGTATCGGTCATTGCCTTTCCAATGGATCAATCCAGTGGTGTGGAGAGAGGAAGGGGGGTCTGCTGCGTGGGTAACAACTTGCCCTCCATACTTGCTTACCAAGGCTTTGCACTCTAAAGACTAGAGCGCAACCCCATAGTCTTCCGAGACTGATGGGTGCCTACTACTACTACTACTAACCAAACGTAAGAGATCATTACCACGTTGATGTGCCCCCATAAAGTGTTTGATGGTCAAAATATAAGAGATCATTATCACGTTAGTGATGTGCCTCACTATGCTCCCCCCCCCCCCCCCCCCCCCCACCCGCCCATAAAGGGTTTGATAGTCAAAACATGAGAGATCATTACCACGTTGAGAATGTACCCCACTCCGCTATCCCTTCCCCATAATGTGTTTAATAGTCAAACATAAGAGATCATTATCACGTTAATGATACGCCACTATGCTATCCCTTCCCCATAAAGTGTTTGATGGTCAAAATATAAGAGATCATTATCACGTTAAGGATGTGCTTCACCTTGCTATTCCTTCCCCATAAAGTGTTTGATGGTCAAAATATAAGAAATCATTACCACGCTGATGACGAGACTCCGACTTGCCCACACGGTGACCATACTGACCAGGGTGTTGAGCAGAGTCTGTGGCGGAGGATGGAAAAGCTAGGATGTCCTCTCCCCTCGCGTCATCTTTCCCTCTGGAAGAGATACTGTCGCTGTCGTCTTCATCTGCGTGGGGAAGGGGGGGGGGCAGAACAAGGGAAATATTATTTTTAATTTAAAGAAAGGAACAGAGGAAATGGGAAAATAACATGGAAAATGATTTTTTTAAAGAAAAGAGAACATGGGAAAGTAAAATATAAAAAAACATGGAAAATAAAAATAGAAACAGAACATGGACAATGAATTAAAAAAAATAAATAACAGCATGGAAAATTACATTTTTTTAAAATGAAATAGAACTTGCGAAATGAAAATTTATAAAAATTTATTAAAACATGGGAAATGAAAATTTAAAAAAAATTAAAAAAGAACACGGGAAATTAACAAATTTTTAAAACATGGGAATTTAAAAATATAACTATTAATAGAAAGAACATGGGAAATCAAATTAAAATAATCTTTGAAAAGGACTTGGGAAATGAAAAATAACGATTAAAAAAAGAACACAGGAAACGACAATAAAAATAGCATAAAAATCTAAATCAAAATTAAAAAAAAAAGAATATGGGAAATGAATTCCACTACAAGGTCCAATAGGTTGTGCTCTAAGCTTTAGGTCAGGAAAGAATATTACAAACGAGGTGTTAGCCCTGATAATACTGGCCTCTGTGGTGGTCAGGGCTTTATATAAACAACATGATTGAATTGGAATGCCCTGCCGTTAATGGTCACGTTTTGATGAAGAGAGAGAGAGAAAGAAAGAAAGAAAGAAAGAAAGAAAGACAGAAAGAAAGAAAGAAAGAAAGAAAGAAAGAAAGAAAGAAAGAAAGAAAGAAAGAAAGAAAGAAAGAAAGAAAGAAAGAAAGAAAAAATATATGAAAGAAAGAAAGAAGAACAAGAGCAAGACCACGAAGAAACAAAACGCTACTACTACTACTACTACTACTACTACTACTACTACTACTACTACTACTACTACTACTACTACTACTACTACTACTACTACTACTGATGATGATGATGATGATGATGATGATGATGATGATGATGATGATGATGATGATGATGATGATGATGATGACACTTTGTTTTGCTCTTTCCACTAAACAACAATTGATAACGTTAAAAGCGCTTGACAGGGGTAAAATTATATAACATGCAAACATGATTTCACATTCATTGTATTGTAGAAATCTGTTTATCACTCCATAATTATTCATTGCAAGCAAAACTATACAATACAAAAAATGACATCACGCCACAATACTTCAAAAGAAGCAAAACTACATAATACAAAAACAATGAAAATCAGACATCGTCACCGATCACTAGCAATCACCACACCCTACACCCTCCATCATATCTTTTGCACCTGCACTTTATATCTATCTATCTATCTATCTATCTATCTATCTATCTATCTATCTATCTATCTCTCTCTCTCTCTCTCTCTCTCTCTCTCTCTCTCATATATATATATATATATATATATATTATATGTATGTATATATATATATATATATATATATATTTATATATATATTATTATTATGTATGTATGTATGTATGTATGTATGTATGTATGTATGTATGTATGTATGTATGTATGTATGTATGTATGTATGTATGTATGTATGTATACATGTATGTATACATGTATGTATACATGTATGTATACATGTATGTATACATGTATGTATGTATGTATGTATGTATGTATGTATGTATGTATGTATGTATGTATGTATGTATGTATTTTTATATATAATATATACGAATATATATATATATATATATATAACTATATTATATATATATAATTTATGTATAAAAGAAAGTGGTACAGGAAAAAATAATTCTGCAAGTGATAATATTCAGACTGTATGGGTATCAAAATAACCTTTCACAATGACTATAATAAGAATGTGTGGGTAACAAAGTCACTTTCATAATGACAATGTTCAGGACTGTGTGGGTAACAAAGTTACACTGTTCCAATGCCTATAATAAGACTGTAGGTAACAAAGTGACACTGTCACAATGCCAGTAATAAGACTGATAGGTAATATAGGTAACAAAGTGGCACTGTCACAATGCCTATAATAAACTATTGTAA
The DNA here is from genome assembly GCA_030674155.1 of Stramonita haemastoma. Classification (NCBI taxonomy): domain Eukaryota; kingdom Metazoa; phylum Mollusca; class Gastropoda; order Neogastropoda; family Muricidae; genus Stramonita; species Stramonita haemastoma. The sequence continues at coordinate 47,742,189 of CM060321.1, read as the reverse complement.
ATAAGTGACACTGTCACAATGGCTATAATAGACTGTATGGTAACAAAGTGACACTGTCAAACTGCCTATAAAAAGCCTGTATGGGTAACAAAGTCACACTTTCGCAATGACTATAATAAGCCTGTATGGGCACAAAATTACACTTTCAATGAAAACAATAAAATAAACGTAAACATCAGCAATTTTAGTGAAGAAAAAATACAGTGTATGCATTCAAACATTTCACAAAAGTTTGTCGTGAGAGACAAACACGAACAACGTCCTCCTCCTCCTCCTCCTCCTCCTCCTCCTCCTCCTCCTTCTTCTTCTTCTTCTTCTCCTTCTCCTTATTCTTCTTCTTCTTCTTCTTCAAGAACTCAGACACCAACCATCGTTGTCTGTCATATGAGCGAAAATACGTAGCACTGCCGTTAAGTGCCTGACACAACCTAGTGTATCCGACTTTGGCGTGAGAGAGAATGGTTAACTTAGTCTTTCTTGGAGAGAAAAAGGCAGGAGAATGGACCAAGATGGGAGAAATGAAACAAGATGGAAGTAACAGGAAGAAAAGAAATAAACAGGCAGAACCAAAATGAGGGATGGAAAAGAGGGAAATCCTCGCAATGCAAAGAATTTCCACAAGATGGGGGATAAATACGCGGACAGCCTCCCCCACCCCCACCCCCACCCCCACCCCACCCCCAGCAATTCGATTCCCACGAGGTGGGGGCGTGGGGTGAGGTAGGTAGGTAGGCAGGAGGGAGGAGGTAATGCATTACCAGAGTGACGTGAATGCGTTGTTGGTGTGGGCGGAGAGGACTGGTGGTCAGCTCTCCTGTCCACTGACAGCGAACACACCGAGGTCCTGTGTGCTTGACCGTGGTGTCTGTCTGCTGCAGGCACGGGGCGGCCGCTGTCCTCCTTGCCGCCTGTGGACACAGCAGGACAGTGGCCGGTGTCACACGCTCAAAACACTACTGTGCAATAAAGACTACCGTAGCCGCCGCTATAGTCTAGTGGTTAGGGTGTTGGACTCGTAATCTAAAGGTTGCGGGTTCGATCCCAGATTTCGGCTATGGCGTTGTGCCCTTGGAAAAGGCACTTTACGGCTATTTTCTCACCCCACCCAGGTGTGAAAGGGGTACCAACCTTGTGTTTGGGGTTAACCCTGCGATAGACTGGCGTCCTATCCAGGGGGGAGTCTATGACTCTCAGTCGCTTAACGCCACAAGAAACCGGGATAAGCACCGGCATGATGAGCCTTAGGCTCGGGACAGACTTTAACTTTTTTTTTAGTGGTTTAGGCGTAAGGCTTTTATGCCATAACCACTACCATGGGGACTTTTGCACATGCTGTAAACACTACCTTAGTGACTTTGGCGTACACTATGAACACTATCTCTAAGCTAAAACACTACCGCGTACACACACTTTTTTATATATCAAATACTAAGAAGGGGGGTGGCAGGATGTTTAAGATGTTCGCTTGCCAACAAGTAAATCATGAGGTCCTGGGTTCGATTCCCAGCCTCGCGTAGGAGGCGTAGCCAGAATTAGTGTTTTTTGGCGTGTGGGCCTGTGCTATAAACACTACTGATAGTGCTTTCAGCGTTGCCAAAATGACTATGGTAGTGTTTCTTGCATAGAGTGATTTTGGCTTATTACAGCAGCTACCAGATGTACTCTTGAAGGATCGGTGGTCTAGAGGTAACGCGCTTGTCTGGAAAGCGAAAAGTCCGGGTCGGAGTGAGCGGTGGTTCGAATCCCGTTTGGGCCCAAAACTTTTCCCCCATCCATTAGATCATGAGCGGTAGTCTGGGTGCTAGTCTTTCGGATGTGACAATAAACCGAGGTTCTGTGTGCTACGCATCATTATTTAGCGCACGTAAAAGAACCCACATCAACAAGAGGGTTGTCCCTGGCACATTTATGTAGAAAAAAGCCACTCTGATATGGAAACAAATACAGTTGCTTACAGGAAAAAGGAAAACAAATGGGTAGGCGCTGCACTTGTGGCAATGCGCTCTTTCCGGGGAGAGCAGTCTGAATTTCACGCAGAGAAATCTGCTGTGACATAAAGTGGTATAAATGAATATATATATATATGTATATATATATATATATATATATATATATATATATATATATATATATATATAATTATGTATATATATATATATATATTTATATTCATATATGTGTGTGTGTGTATGTGTGTGTGTGTGTGTGTGTGTGTGTGTGTGTGTGTGTGTGTGTGTGTGTGTGTGTGTGTGTGTGTGTGTGTGTGTGTGTGTGTGTGTGTGTGTGTGAATTATATATAATATATAATAAATAAATAAAGTCCGTCAACTTTGTGAGAATAGTCGAGCAAGTCAATGAAATGGAAACAGACAGAAAGTTGTCTTAAAAAAAAAGTGTCGCCTATTGATTTTATTAACAGAGATTGTATTAGTTTGATGACATGTGTCACTGGTTACATTAGAAAGAAGAAATGTGCTAACAATTCTCTTAAAAAGATAACGGTGAAGGTGTCCCATAACCTATGTGGGTCAAAGGGAATCGAGGCATCAGAGACCTCACTGCTCCACGAGCTAGCATATTGAGCGTGGCACCCATCTCCTCTCCATCGCTGCTTTACCTTCCCTGACCCTAAAGAAGGCAGATACTCATTTACAGCTGGGTGAACTGGGGGACTGTTCTGAAGCCAAGGTGCACAAATGGTCACTCATCCAACTGGTAACCACGCTCGATGCTGCTTAATGTTAGCTGGGGGAAAGTGAGTGCTCTGACCAATGAGCTATCCTGTCCCATATGTATGTATGTATGTATGTATGTATGTATGTATGTATGTATGTATGTATGTATGTATGTATGTATGTATGTATGTATGTATGTATGTATGTATGTATGTATGTATGTATGTATGTGTGACGCTCCACCACGAAATGAGTCGCTTAGCACCTGACCCACTTTTCCGCTAGGAGCCATTAAAGACAGGTGGGGGTCATGTCGTCAATTTTGAGATTTTGATTGATTATAAAACTATAGCCATTATTCTACCTTGTACTGAAATATCAAGGCATAATTTTGTTTCCTTTTGCCGTTAAACATGTTTTTAAAATACCCAAGCCTTCATTCTCAATACCTATTACGATTTTCAACTTGCAGATTTCTCATTTTGTCATTTCCTACAGTCTGCCATTTCAAGTTGTAATAACTTTTGACAGAATAGTCCGATTTTCAATCTGTGTTTTTTTTTATTGTATAGCCATTTCATTGCAGATTAACAACATATCAATAACTAAAAAATGACCTCTGGGGCAATGCGACTCATTATGTGATGGAGCGTCACATATATATATATATATATATATATATATATATATATATATATATATATATATATATATATATATATATATATATATATCATGGGCTTCCGTCAGTCTCGGAAGACTATGGAGTTTCGCTCTAGGATCTACAGCGCAAAGCCTGGGAAAGTGAGTATGGAGGGAAAGCTGTTACCCATGCAGCAGACCCGCCCCCCGCCCCTGCCCCCCCCCCCCCCCCCCCCCCCCCCCCAATTGGAAAGGCAATCACCGATACGAATGGTTCGCAGGAGCCACCAAACGCTGCCAAGTACAGCCCCGAACTGCCCAGGGGACTCCAACTCCCTAACCCTACCCCATGGATGGTGTGTGTGTGTGTGTGTGTGTGTGTGTGTGTGTGTGTGTGTGTGTGTGTGTGTGTGTGTGTGTGTGTGTGTGTGTGTGTTTGTCTGTGTCTATATCTGTGTCTGTATGTGTGTATGTGTGTATGTGTCTGTGTCTCTGTGTGTCTGTGTTTCTGTGTGTCTGTGAGTTTCCCTGTGTGTCTGTATGTCTGTGTGTCCCTCTGTGTGTCTGTGTCTGTGTGTCTGTGTCTGTGTATCTTTGTCTCTGTGTGTCTGTGTCTGTGTCTCTCTGTGTGTGCATGTGTGTGCAAACATAGATGAACACACAGATAAAATGGGTGTAAACCTTTTAATGATACTAAAACGACCCTCCACAATTGTCCAGCTGCAGTTAATGGTTGCACCGAGAAGTTTGTCCTAACTGTGGGTCACACTCACCTAAACTGCTTTCTTACCTGTGGGTGACACTCACCTAAACTGCTTTCTTACCTGTGGGTCACACTGACCTATACTGCTCTCTCACCTGTGAGTGACACACCTAATTTATCTTACCTGTGGGTGACACTCACCTAAACTGCTTTCTCACCTGTGGCTGACACTCACCTAATTTTTCTTACATGTGGGTGACACTCACCTAATTTATCTTACCTGTGGCTGACACTCACCTATTTTTTCTTACATGTGGCTGACACTCACCTATTTTTTTCTTACATGTGGCTGACACTCACCTAAACTGCTTTCTTACCTATGGGTGACACTCACCTGAACTGCTTTCTTACTAGTCGGTTACACTCACCTAAACTGCTTTCTTACCTGTGGGGGACACTCACCTGTCTGACGGCAGCTGCTGCTTTCCTCCAGTGCCTTTCTTAAGGCGATGCACTGCTGCAAAGGAAGTGTTCCTCTCTGCTGAAAGGTCGTTTTGACGTCAAGCGCCGTGACGGAGTTCATGTCGTCAGCAGTGGTGAAGCCTTCCTTTTCCAGAACCTTTCTTGTTTCAGAGTCCAGATCATGTGCCATGGACCACTCAGCTATGCTGACGCCTGGTCATCGGCAGAAAAAAATAAACCAACATCGATTGTGGATATTGACTGATGATTAGCGTTTCATGGTCATAAGGAAATGGTGATTTACACATAGAAAGGTAAAGGTTTTCGACTAACCAATGTGGTCATTGAGGAGCGAGGTGTCAGAGACCTCAGCTTCTCTAGGGGCTAGTATTTTGAGGGTGGCGCCCATCTCGTCTCCCTCACTGCTGTTTTACCCTCCTCGTTCTTAAAAGAGAGAAGGTACCCATTTACAGCTGGAGGAAGTTGGGGACTGTACTGGAGCCAAGGCACACGGACGGTCACCCGTCTAAGAGGTAAGCACGTTCAACAATGTTTGACCTTAGCTAGGAGATGGCGTGTGCTCTGACCACTGAGATATTCTGTCCAGTCCCGATATCTCTATCAACTAGCTAAACAGCATTTCAGTACTAAGGACAAGCATCAGTCCTGACAGGCAGTTGATTCAATACTGATAATAACCATAATTATACATATGTAAACATAAGCTATACTATATTATACTATGCTATACTATACTATACTATACTATACTATACTATACTATACTTATACTATACTATACTATACTATACTATACTATACTATACTATACTATACTGTACTGTACTGTACTGTACTGTACTGTACTATGTTTTGCTATGCTATGCTATGCTATGCTATGCTGTGCTATGCTGTACTATGCTATACTATGCTGTGCTATACTATGCTATGCCATGCCATGCCATGCCATGCTATACTATGCTATGCTATGCTATGCTATGCCATGCCATACCATGCCATGCTGTGATATGCTATGCTATGGTATGCTATGCTATGCTATGCTATGCTATGCTATGCTATGCTATGCCGTGCTGTGCCGTGCTGTACCGTGCTGTGCTGTGCTATGCTGTGCTATGCTGTGCTATGCTGTCCTATACTATCCTATACTATACTATACTATACTATACTATACTATACTATACTATACTATACTATACTATACTATACTATACTGTACTGTACTGTACTGTACTGTACGGTACGGTACGGTACGGTACGGTACGGTACGGTACTGCACTGCACTGCACTGCACTGCACTGTAACTGCACTGCACTGCACTGCACTGCACTGCACTCTACTCTACTCTACTCTACTCTACTCTACTCTACTCTACTCTACTCTACTCTACTCTACTCTACTCTACTCTACTCTACTCTACTGGAAACCTTTTCGTCGTCGTCTTCGGGCCTTTCCATGACAGAAGTCCGCCAAGGCTTCCCTCAGGGCCACACACTGCTGCAGCGGCAGTTTTCCCCGCTTCTGGAACGTCTCTCTGACGTCATCTTCAGTGACGTCACGCAGATCTTCGGCCGTGACAAACCCTTCGTGACGCAACTGTCGGGCTGTGGCGGTAAACAGGCCGTTCTGCTGACACCAGTCCTCCAAATCTGTAACAGCGATGTCGCGCGCTGTGATGTGATGTGATGGGATGGGATGGGATGGGATGGGATGGGATTTGGTGGGATGGGATGGGGGGAAAGGGGATGGGATGGGATGTGATTTGAGGTCATGTGAGGTCATGTGATGAGCTGTGATTTGACGTGGCATTTGATGCAATATCGCCTCGTGTTGTGTGGTGTACTGTTCCTGCTTAAAGTATTGTCAAGGTTTGCTCAATCAACAGGCAACAGCTTTAGTGACTTACTCTTTTCTGTAAAACGATTGACCATTTCATGAAACGAAAAGCTGTGTATCAACAGAAATTCTTTTAATTTTTTTTTTAAAGAAAGAAATCGGGTACTCCTTTCAGCTCCTGCCTGCTTCACGGTCACTAAAGTGGCTCAGTCGTGGTGGAGTGGTGGTCACAATCCCTGATGGGTGTCTCACTCTGTTTGACTACGCGACTAACACATTAGTGCCATCAACAGGGTGGCTTAGTAGGTGGTAGGGAGAGTGGGGAGGGGGGCTTAAAAGTTGGTGTGCTGCTATGTTGATTAACTCAGATCATGCCCTACCGAACACCAACGAAATGACACCACATCAATGCGGCACCCCTGTAGGTGGAGGCCTCAGGGCGGCCTTATTTTATTTACTTTTCATATTATACCACTTTATGTCACAGCAGATTTCTCTACGTGAAATTCGGGCTGCCCTTCTCGGGGAAAGTGCGTCGCCGCAAGTGCAGCGCCTAACCATTATTTATTTTTTATTTTTCCTGCCTGCAAATGTATTTGTTTCCCTAATCAGAGTGGCTTTTTGCTACAGAATTTTGTTAAGGACAACCCTCTTGTTGCCGTGGGTTCTCTAACGTGCGCTAAATGATGATGAGTAACACACAGGACCTCGGTTTATCGTCTCATCCGAAAGACTCTTTAAATTGTCAGACTCGCTGTTGACGTGATCCAGAGGATAACGACATGATGAGCTGAGGTCTGGCTAGGATCGAGAGCTTGGGATGAGCGGTGTAAGACATGTAGGAAGGACAGGAAATTCACAGACTGTGAGGCAGCAAAAGCAGCAACAAAAAAACAAAATCAGAAACACACACACACACACACACACACACACACACACACACACACACACACACACTCATACCATACACACGCACACACTCATACCATACACACGCACACACACACACACACACACACACACGCGCGCGCGCGCGCGCGCGCACGCAAACGCACGCACACACACATACACACCAACACACTCACACACACACACTCATACCATACACACGCACACACACACGCACGCAAACGCACACGCACACACACACACATACCAACACACACACACACACACACACACACTCACACACACACACACACACACACACACACACACACACACACACACACACACACACACACACACACACACACAGAAAAACAGAGCTGTACTGTACAAGCGTTTTACGAGTGGAAGGGTGTCACCGACATAGTCTATTCATGATCATGATTTCAAGTATTTATGGGCGTCACGCAACACAACATAACACAACACAACAGACACACATATTCAATTTAATTCAAATCTCTCTCTCTCTCTCTCTCTCTCTCTCTCTCTCTCTCTCTCTCTCTCTCTCTTTCTCTCTCTCTCTCCCTCTCTCTCTCTCTCTCTCTCTCTCTCTCTCTCTCTCTGGGGATGAACAGGTGTTCACGATCTGTGCGGCTGCAAAAAATGTTCAGTGCAACTAAATTAGACGTTTAATTAATTATTAATTAGTTGTACAGTCATCAGCATAATGACGATTGGCATACAAGCATATCGATCATGTGTGGGTAGATTTGCATCCTCAATTCCAGGCTTCCTGATGAGAAAGATGAGAAAATCGACGAGAAAAGGTGACAGCGAAGAGGCGACAGGCAAGATATACAGTGGCGTTGAAATAGCGCTGTTTACAGTGTGCACGGCTCTTGCAGCTATCTTGCTCTACAATTTTCCCTTTTGCCTTTACGCTGTTTTCTGTCGGGACGCTCACACTTTGAAACGCTGTTTGTTTGACTCTTTCCCCTTGCACGCTAACACTGATGGGTGTGTCAGGCTGTACGACCATTTCCCTATCTACCCCCTTATGTTTCACAGCTCGAACTTTGTATCTCCTGAGTCACCTGAGAAATGTATTACGCATCCACCTCCGAACTTGAGATTCATGCTCCTCCTTTGTGGGGATATTGAATCTAATCCCGGCCCTTCTGTTGATGAAACTGTCGAGAGGTTAGAAAGTAAAGTTGACATTCATGGTGAACGTTTTGAAGAAAAACTGAATAAGATACTGGAACTCATGCACACATCCCAGAAACAGTATGCAGAACTTGGTGGCCGATTGCAAAACCTGGAAGAAACTATAACAGCGATCAATGAAAAGATTAAATCCCAGTTCATACGTCTTGAAAACTCAGTCCTGTCTCTTGGCCAGACAGTCAGTCAGCACACGCAAGACATAGAACAGGCAAAGGAAGAGCAAACCTGCACATCGTCTAGGATTAGTCAGCTGGAGGCAGAGGTGGAAAGACAGCAACGCTACTCACGGAGGTCCAACGTGCTGCTGTACGGTGTCAAAGAGGATCCTGCAGAATCAGAATCTTATGACGCTTGCACGGAAAAGGCAGTCAATATTCTTCAGCGTCATTTCCCTCAAAGAAGCTGGAGTGAACATGACATTGAGCGATCCCACCGCTTGGGAAAGAAATCTACCACTGACGATCGTCCTCGCCCCTTAATCATCCGGTTTCAGAAGTGGCGTGACGCCATGGTCATCATGCGAGATAGGGAGGGGAAGAATGCAATGAAAAATGATGGGGGCCTGAGAGTGGGAGCGGACCTGACTCAACAACAGAGAGACACCATCAGAGACTACAAGGCTCAAAACAAACACGCCTACTACGTCAATGGAAAGCTCATTGTCCAGGATTTCAGAGCAAACCCTCACTCTCACTCATCAAGCACGGACCGTGTGAAGGACAGTGCCCCACCAGCACGTCATCAGTCATATGCAGAAGCAGCAGCAGCCACCCCCAGAGGAAGACGTTCCCAGGACTCTTCAGAACACCTGGCGTGGTGTGATCAACTGGAGAAGGCACAGTCTGCTGGAGACGACACAGAGGAGGACCAGGAGGATGAAGAAAGACCACTGCCACCCGACTCACAGTGTCTGGATACTGTGATGACTGAGAGTGAACCACGACCTTGTTCACCAGCAACAGAAAACAATTCACCAAAGTCCCATGGATTTGGGAGGGGAACTCCTGAACGCTCTCCTCGTGAAATGGGCTATAGAAATGGATGCGAAGACAGTGGAGGGAGGGGTAAAGGTAGAGGCAGAACCAACCACGTTGGTGCCAATAACCAGCCAAAACTGACAAGGGTTGGGCATTCCAACTGTTCCCCAGTAAGGACAAGGAACCGTCTGCAGAGTTCCACCTCCTCCTCCTCACAGCAGGGCACTCTGGACCTACATGTGTCCAGAAAAGTTAGCTCTGCAGACCGTACAGCCTCCACCACAAGGAAGTCACATGCCAAGAGCAGTAACAGATAGGGGTTAGGCCAGTGCCCTAGTAAGTCATTAAAGATAACAAGAGGTCTAAATGTAAATGCATGCACAGCCAGAGAAAACACTTCACACACTTTTGTTGATCACATTTCCTTGTTAACCTTCAATGTTGAAGGACTATTTAGTTTTGCTGAAACAATAAATCTTGCTTCTTTTATACATGATTATGATTTTGTACTTCTTGTTGAAACCTTTACAGCATCTGTCCCTGAGTCTTTTTTCCCATGTCATACGCCATTTGTAGCTCCTGGAGTTAAGCTATCTGACAGCTCTCATGGGCGTCTTTCTGGTGGTGTTGTGCTTTTAGTCAGGAAAGAATTGTGCAAATATGTTGAACGCATTGATACTGAAATTGATAATATTGTTATTCTTAAAATTTCAAGGCATTTTCTTGGAACTTTGTCTGATTGCCTTCTTGTGGGTGCATACCTACCGCCTGAAAACTCGACCTACTATGAAGAGACTGACATATATAATGGGGTGTCACTATTAGAAGATAGTTTGCTAGAAGCAATTAATGAGTGTGGTGACCTCCCATTTATCATTTTTGGTGACCTTAACTCTAGGACAGCTAACCAGAATGCTAGAGATATTGATACTGTTGATGATTTAGTTAGCATGTCTGAAAATGTTGATAGTGAAAACGAGTTGGAATATTCTGAGAAGACTGCTAGACAATCAAGTGATTCTGTCCTTAACTCCTTTGGCAAGTTTTTGTTAAGTGTCTGTGAAGAATTTAAGTTGACAATATTAAATGGCATAAACTCTTTACGTTTCCCTGGTAGTTTTACTTATATTTCACCAGGTGGCTGTAGTGTTATAGATTACTTTATTGTTTCATGTGACCTGTTGTCAAAGTGTGATAACTTAAAGCTCCTTCCTATGATCGAGTCCAAACACCAGGCTTTGATGCTGTCATTTAAAACCACTAATAATGGGATTATTAAACAAAAACAGAAACGCCAGACATTCCATATCCAGAAATACATATGGAAGGAAGAGATGTCTGAGGATTTTGTAGATAAGATCCATTCAGAGCTTATACTGGATAAACTGGATAATGCTGTCTCAGAAGTTGACAGAGATATCAATGCTTCCTTAACTGAATTTAATGAATGTTTGAAACACGCTGGGCAGTGTATGTTAAAAGATATAGTTGTAACCATAGACAAAAGAAACGCTTGGTTTGACAGGGAATGTTGCGAACAAAGAAAATCTGTCAGAAAAGCCTTACGCAAAATTTCTAATGTAACATTAGATTTGGAGAGGTATGGTTATGAACACAAACGAAGACAATTTGAGGAAGACAGAGAAAGTTATTCACAAAAAAGAAAAGAATACAAACAACTTCTGAGACTTAAGAAAGCAGAACACAAAAGTAAAATCATTCAGTCTCTTGAAAATAACTTGCATGATCCTAAGAAATTCTGGAACACAGTTAGAGGTGTTCGAGCCAAAGAGCGCTTTACAGGGTGTAATATAACGAAAGATGAGTGGTATTCTCACTTCAGGGATGTATTTAATATTTCTGTCAATGAAACTGTATTGGATGATGATGACCAGGGTTGCATGTTTGGTAACAATACCAGTGAGAATGATACTGATGACAGAATCAGCACCAACTGTGAGCATCAGAACCAGCCTATCACAGAATGTGAAATATCCCAGGCAATCAGAGCATTGAAAGACAGAAAGGCTGCTGGTGCTGATGGATTAATTGGTGAATTTTTTAAACACAGTGCTGATGTTATTTTGCCTTATTTACTTAAGTTTTTCAACTATCTATTTGACCATGGATTGTATCCTGATGAATGGAGCTTAGCAATTATTCAGCCACTTCTAAAGAAAGGTGATCCTAATGTAACACAGATAACTATAGAGGTATTTCCCTACTCAGCATTTGCAGTAAACTGTACAGTTTTATACTGAACAAGCGCATCACCAAATGGATTAGTGACAGTGAGCTAATCGGGGAGGAGCAGGCAGGATTCAGGGAAAAACACAGCACAACTGATCATATATTTACTATTTTTGCTCTCACTCAGAAACAGTTAATTCGTCATCGCAAACTTTATGTTGCTTTTATTGATTTTCGTAAAGCTTTTGACTCTGTATGTAGGGAAAAATTATGGAACGTTCTGAGTAATAATGGTTTAAATGGTAAATTGTTTTCTGCTCTCAAAAGTATGTATTCAACTGTTAAAGCTTGTGTTCATTCTGGAAGTGACTTGACGGATGTATTCATGTGCCCTACTGGTTTAAAACAAGGAGAAATATGTTCCCCTGTTTTGTTTTCATTATTCATCAACGAACTTACCAAATATATTATTAAAAAAGGGAAACATGGTATTCAGTTGTCACCAGATTTCATTGAATTGTTGATATTGTTATTTGCTGATGATGTTGTGCTATTCTCTGACAGTGTGGTTGGTCTCCAAAATCAGTTGAATATATTGTATGATACATCAAAGAGACTTAATTTAATAGTAAACTTAGAGAAATCGAACGTTGTTGTCTTTCGTAATGGAGGTTATCTTGCTACTAGTGAAAACTGGCATTATGGTGATATGAAACTGAAAATTGTCAATACGTATAAGTATCTTGGAATTTATCTGTCTACCCGGCTTTCATTTTCATATACCATGTGTGATCTCGCTGACCAAGCAAAGAAAGGTGTATCAGCTATTATAAGAATGCTCTGGTCCATTGGGGAACACTCACCTAGTCTCTTTTATAAACTGTTTGATTGTCAAATTCAACCCATCTTGACTTACGGATCTGAGATCTGGGGTTTAGTACCTGATCAAAATATTGTTGAAAGAGTGCATTTATCTGCTTTGAAAAGGTTTTTGGGTGTAAGCCCAAAGTCACCACGACATGTTGTGTATGGAGAGACAGGCAGACATCCTTTACAGGTGAATACGTTTGTAAAATGCATTAAATTTTGGTTACGAATTGTTCATATGGATACTGATAGATATCCACGAAAAGCTTACAATATGCTCTTATCTCTACAGGAAACAAATTATGTCACATGGGCTTGTGGTGTTAGAAATGTTTTGTATAAATTTGGGTTCGGACTAGTCTGGGAAGCACAAGGTGTGGGAGATATAACATCATTTGTATTTGAATTTAAGCAAAGACTTATAGACTGTTTCAAACAAGACTGGCTTTCTGCCCTAGAGAATCATGATTTCTATAACGTGTATAATAGTTACAAACAATCATTGTCACAAAGTGCGTACTTAAGCTACATAAAATCTTATTTTGTAAGAAGGGATTTGGCACGATTTAGAATTGGAATGTCATCATTGAATTGCAGCTTTCTGCAATTTAACAATCGTAACAACGCACAGACTTTAACATGTCCCTTTTGTGATGACGACCTAGAAACAGAAGCACACTTTTTGCTTCAGTGCCCAAAGTACAATGATCTCAGAACAGAACTGATTCCAAGCAAATAATACAGACATCCATGTATGTTTAAATATTCATTATTAATGTCTAATGAAAACAGAACAATTGTGATGAAAGTTGCCACTTTTGTCCACAAAGCACTTAACATTAGAAAACAGAGCTTAATGTTGTAATTACGGATAATTGGGTTTTGTTTAATGTTGTAAGTACAGAATATCGGGTTTTGTTAAATGTTGTGATTACAGAATATGTCACGATTTCTTTAACGCTGTGATTACACAATTACATGTTTTGTTTGATGTTGTAATTACGACATGTTATGTTCATCTGCTTGTAAAGGGCCAAGGCCTATACATTAAATCATTCCGAATCCGAATCCGAATCTCTCTCTCTCTCTCTCTCTCTCTCTCTCTCTCTCTCTCTCTCTCTCTCTCTCTCTCTCTCTCTCTCTCTCTCTCTCTCTCTCTCTCTCTCTCTCTCTCTCCCTCTCTCTCTCTCTTGTAGTATGTGCATGCTTACTCTGTTACCCTTGGAAAATAAAACTTATTCATTCATTCATTCATTCATTCATTCATCTCTCTCTCTCTCTCTCTCTCTCTCTCTCTCTCTCTCTCTCTCTCTCTCTCTCTCTCTCTCTCTCTCTCTCTCTCTATCTATCTATCTATCTATCTATCTATCTATCTAATCTCACACACACATATACACGCGCGCACACACACACACCACCACCACCACCACGCCACACCACCACCACCACCATACCACACTACACCACACCACAATACACCACACCACACCACACTACACTTAACCTCCCTCGATCCACGATCGAACGAGTACAAACCAGCTCTTTCTCACTTTAATTTAAACTATATAAAACCTTTTAAAACAAAACAAACAAACAAACACAACCAAGGCAGCATAATCACTTACAATCAACAGAAAAGTAGCGTAACTAAAAAACAGAAAACGACGAAACATAACACGAAGACAGTATAACAACAGATAATAAGCAACCAGAACTCACCCATGCTTTCGAAGGGGTGTGCGTTTGTAAACCAGTTCTAGCCTATATAGGCTAGTAGCCCCTTCAGTCAAAACCCAAGTTGGAACCATGCCAGCTATGACTTGTTCCTTTCACACACATAATATATACACACACAGGCATATACTTCCTCCTCTGCCTCGTCGATTTTAGCGCTATGGTTGTATTGTGTGCAATAGTGAGGGGCGGAGGTGGGTAGACAGGGGGGCGGGGGGGTGGGGGGGGGTGGGGGCATGGAGGGAGTGGGTGGGTTGGTGGGTGGTGGTGGTGGTAAGTAGGCGGTTATGTTGAGAGCAGGAAGGTTTTTCCGGTACCCCTATTTATAAACAGATCGATTGCTTGGTCGAGTGGTCCACAGGTATCGGGTGACAAAAAT
>CM060321.1:47712588-47722588 GCA_030674155.1 Stramonita haemastoma | reverse complement strand
CTAAATCACTACAGCTTACACACACTTTTTTTATACATCAAATACTAAGAAGGAGGGTGGCAGGATGTGTAAGGCGTCCGCTTGCTAACAAGTAAATCATGAGGTCCTGGGTTCGATTCCCAGCCTCGCGTAGGAGGCGTAGCCAGAAATAGTGTTTTTGGCGTGTCAGGCCTGTGCTATAAACACTACTGATAGTGCTTTCAGCGTTGCCAAATTGACTATGGTAGTGTTTAACGAATAGAGTGATTTTGGCTTATTACACCGACCTCTGTTTGTGAGACTTGACCAAATTATGTTCTGTAAATCTTAATGGGGTCTGCTGTAAAAGGCCTATGTGTGATATTCTGTGTGTATGGACAGGTGAGCGTCAGAAGGTATGACAGTTATTTGCTGGCTTCACTTCTGGCACCATGGGATTAATCAGATGTGTGTGTGTATGTGTGTGTGTGTGTGTGTGTGTGTGTGTGTGTGTGTGTGTGTGTGTGTGTGTGTGTGTGTGTTGTGTGTGTGTGTGTGTGTCGTGTGCGTGCGTTTGTGTTGAGTGTGTGTTAATGCTGTGTGTGTGTGTGTGTGTGTGTGTGTGTGTGTGTGTGTGTGTGTGTGTCTGTGTGTGTGTGTCTGTGTGTGTGTGTGCGAAAAAGGTGGACAGAAAGGCAGGAAAGATACCACAGCCAAGATAAGAGGCTTCACCTATTGCACCTTGGGATTAACCAGATGTGTGTGTGCGCGCGCTCGCGCACGCGCGCGTGTGTGTGCGTGTGTGTATGTGTGTGTGTGTGTGCGTGCGTGTGTGTGTGTAAGTGAAAAAGGTGGACAGAAAGACAGCCAAGATACGACTACAGAACCCCTGTTAGACCGACAACCCGATGGCTTGATGACCTCAAGGAATACATGAGTGTGACATGGCACAGAGAGGCATAAGACAGGAACTGATGGAGAGAGGGAGGGCTGCTATGGAGGGATACATCCTACAGTGGATTGATGACGCCTAGATGTTATGCGTGAAAGACTGGAACAACCCACATATTATACAGTTAAAAACAGGTGTGTTTTTTCTGCTGGTATTCTAAGGAAATGGGAAGGAGTTTCGTCAAGATTAGGTCGGTCTTGTTGTTGTCAGGTTGATTTTTGTTGTTTTTTGTTTGTTTTTTTTGTTGTTGTTTTTTTTTGGGGGGTATGTTCCTCTCCTCTCACCAGAAACCTCACACAGGGCTGAGTTCGGGAATTAGAAAACGGAGTCCTAGAAATAAAAAGTGAAGCAGAATATCCTCTTTGACGCCATTTTTTTGTTTTAGGAAGATGGCCAACCAAAACCTCGTTACTCAACAAGAAAGAACTCTCACTCGGCTGACCGACCGTAACAAGCAACGATCCTAGTTCAGCGCCAGTTGACCCAGCTCAGCCCAGCTCAGCTACCATATGGCAAGAAAAAGGGAACTAATCCTTCCTTTTAACACATCTGTTTTAACCCTCTTAACTCCCTTTTTTATTGCTTGTCTTCATATACACTATGTGTGGTAAGACAGTAAACCCTATGACTGACTGTCAGCTCAGCTCAGCTCGGCTCAGCTCGGCTCGGCTCAGCTCAGCTCAGCTCAGCTCAGCTCAGCTCAGCTCAGCTCAAGCTCAGCTCAGCTCAGCTTCAGCTCAGCTCAGCAACCCTTTCCCAGGAGACTGCTCCTGCCCAGCAGCCCCTGTGGCCTGAGCTGGGTGACCGTGTTGAGCAGCGCGGACCGCTCCAACTCCAGGGCTCTGATCTTGGCCTTGAACTTGTCCTCGTTCAACCGGAAGCGGTTGACGGTCATGTGGAGAGTGCAGAGTTCGCCTTGCGCCCTGGACAACTGCTCAGCCAGCTCCTTCTTCTCCTCCTGGAGCCTCAGCACCGCCTGTTGCAGCCTCAGCTTTTGGGACTGCTTCAGGCTGTGGAGTTTGCTGCTGTTGATGTTGTTGTTGTTATTGTTGGGGGTGGTGGGGGTGGTGTTGGTGGCGGGGAAGGGTGTAGGGTGAGAGGAGGACAGGAGCTCATCTCTGAAGACGTGGAATTCGATTTCGTAGTCGTGGAGTTGTTGGTGGATGTCCATCTCCATGACCTTGAGAGTACAACACACATACACAGAGCACTGTCAGGTCTGCAGGGACAGGATTTGTTTTTTACAGTCTGTTTACCTTTAGGGATATGAGACTATCTAGACTAAGATACAATTTTTTTATAATAAAAAGAAAATAATGATAACGATAGATAAATAAAAACGCTTTCAAGTTTTCGAATATAAAATGTTGAAATAACAAATAAATAACAGGGAATGAGGGAGCATAATAAGTCGAGGTTTAATAGGGTGATAACAATTAAATTTCACAATAAGAAGTTAATGGTAGATCGTGAAATGACTTGCTATGTATTTTTAGTCTTTCATATCGAGGATAATGAAGCACTAATATGCTTTTTTACATCCAGTCCCCGTGTGTCTCCAGTTTTGTAAATGTCATCTGTTCCCACCGGCACACGATGGCCTACTCTTAAGAAAAGCGGAACAGGATTTAACGTGTGCGTAAGATGTTCTGCGTGCGTTCGCACACGGAGCCTCGGTTTAAAGTCTCATCCAAAGGACTTTTGGGGAGAGTGGAGTCAGCACTGATGTTAACTCTAGGAGAAAAATCCCCTTGACCGGGAATCGAATCTGGATCGTCAAATTGTGAGCGCAATGTTCTGACCACTAGGCTATCCTGTCCCCCAACAGCTATAGAATATGCTCACACGACATAATGAATGGGACCAAATACAAGGAGTTGGCCTTCTCATTCAAGGTCGCTGTGACCTTGTCTTTTCTTAGGTTGTTATCTCTTCTCTTTTTTTATTTGGGGGTGGGGGTGGGGGTGGGGGTCGGGTCCTTGGCTAGAACTCGAATAATGTTCACCTAATGGTGAGACTTTTGCGTATGAGACACTTTTGACCCGACATTAAGGTAGCCGCATTCCGAATTCGGGAAGGGCCACGCCTGTCAGTGTTGGCGGCCCTCACTCCTCACCTGACTCTCTCGCTCTGTATGCGAAATTGGGGGGAGAGGGGGGGGGGGTCCTTGGCTAGAACTCCGGTATTCACCAATGGTGAGATTTTGTGCAAGAGATCGTTTTCACCCGACATTAAGGTAGCCGCATTCCGAGTTCAGGGTGGCCCACACTCCTTACCTGGCCGGTGACTCTCTCGCTCTGAATGCGGGCCATTTCGGGTAGCCCCGTTTTGAGAAAGTCCACCAGGTCCTCGAAGCAGTCAATCTGCAGGATCAGCTCTCGGTGACACGTCAGTAACGTCAGCGCCACCTTGAAGATGACGTCAGGGCCTTGCAGGAAGAGCAGGTCTGTCCAACAGAGAGAGAGAGAGGGAGGGGGAGAGAGAGGGAGGGGGACAGAGGGAGGGAGGGAGAGATGGAGGGAGGGAGGGGAAGAGAGAGAGGGGGGAGAGAGGGGAAGAGAGAGAGAGAGAGAGAGAGAGAGAGAGAGAGAGAGAGAGAGAGAGAGAGAGGAGAGAGAAGAGGGGAGAGAGAGAGAGAGAGAGAGAGAGAGAGATTTTATTCATTTTATTTATTTATTTATTTTTATATCGAGGGTAATGGTATAAGCACTCATGTGCTTTTTTAACATCCAGTTCTCGTGTATGCAGTTTTGTAAATCTTGTCATCTGTTCCTACCGGCACACAATGGCCTACTCTTACGAAAAGTGGATTTAACGTGTCCGCAAGATGTTCTGCGTGTGTTCGCACACGGGGCCTCGGTTTATAGTCTCGTCCTGGAGAGAGAGAGAGAGAGAGAGAGAGAGAGAGAGAGAGAGAGAGAGAGAGAGACAGAGACAGACAGAGACAGACAGACAGACAGACAGACAGAAGACACAGAGAGACACAGAGAGAAACAGAGAGAAACAGAGAGAACTCAGGACTCAGGAGTTAAAATGTAAGGCCACCTGCCTGTACACAAAGGGATAAACATTTTTGACAAAAGAAACTGCAACAAAACAGTCCAACAAACATAACTAATGTTGGCATTGTCAAGAGTGATTTTCCCAAGAAACATGAGCTACTTCAACTTTAAGTACACCAATTTTACATGACGAAGTTCTCGGACTTTCTGAGCACAGAAAATATACATACCCACATGTTTCAACTGGCGAACTTTTTCACTATTCGAAATAGTTTGAAGGCATTGCTCATTAGCATTATTGAAGTACTTTGACAGGTATTTCTCTATCAAGTCTGTAAACTTTGTACATTCAAATAGGACGTGGATATCAGTTTCAATTCTGTCACAAAAAGGGCACTTTTTAGATTGATCATTATATTTGTTATTAACATTTAAACTGCAAATTCCAAGTCGAATTTTAACCAGTGCATACCTCAATTTACCTATTATGATGGCACTAAGATATTTTTGAGGCTGTAGCAGTGACAGAGTATCTCTCTTCTCTCTCTCTCTCTCTCTCTCTCTCCTCTCTCTCTCTCTTCTCTCTCTCTCTCTCTCTCTCCTCTCTCTCTCCTCTCTCACACACACACACACACACACACACACACACACACACACACACACACACACACACACACACACACACACAACACACACACACACACAGAGTACGACAAAAATCCAACCCTACACATATCTTCTGGGAGAGGAGCGCCGCGCGTGAAAAGCGGTTCTCTGTCAATCACATTTTCGTTCATAGATAGATACACTGGAACTAGAATCTCACCGAAGACTCTGGCCACAAAGCAGAGGGGGTACTGGGAGGCGAAGAGGGTGAGGAACCAGGGGGTGGCATACAGGGCAGGCACCACCTCGTGCTTCTCCAGGTGCCGGTGCATCTCCGGATCATGGTCGTGAAGCAGCCGGACCATCTGGTAAAGCTTCATCTGTGCAACACCAATCACTTAACCCTCTTAGTCCCGAACCCGGGATTTGCTGGGATTGAAATAATCCCCCCCCCCTCCCTTGAATCCCGAACCGGGATTTGCCAGGATTTACACACAGTAGATTTCCATCACGCTATGACCATCACTAATTGCTACCATATGTCAAAGCTCTATCAGGCTAGAGGTACAAATCCTGCTGAGAGTCTGGAAGTAACTGTAGCTGCCGGTATGTACTTAGAAGGAGGAAAAGGCCAGCGAGTATGTGTGCCTGACCTGATTTCGTGATGGAATGCGAAATTTCAGGGGCACTCTGTGTTCAGAGAACTCGAATGCAAGAGAGTTAACAACGACTGAAATAACATCATTGCTGCATCTTTGCTTCGTTTTGTTTTTCTACTCTCTCATCTGTGCAAGCAATTTGTTTTTCATTAACATGTCTGTGAAAGCTAAATCAGCATGGAGAAAACAGAGGACAATGGGGAACGAAAATAAAACAATAGAAGACAATGGAGAACACTGGACAACAATAGAGTACATTACAATGTAGAACAAAAGAAAAAATTAAAAACGGAGAGGGAGATCGATACATGTAATGAGAAACGATAACAGGACAAAGAAAACAATAAAGAACAATAGATCTCAATATATAAAAGAACAATAGATAATTATAAAGAAACAATAGATGGAAATATAAAGAACAATAGAAATAATAAATAAAACAATAGATAGCAATATAAGACAATAGAAAACAATACAGAACAATAGATAGCATATAGAGACAATAAAAACAATAAAGAACAATACATAGCGATATAAGGACATAAAAACAAAAAGAACAAAAGATAGCAATATAAGCAATAGATAACAATAAGAACAAAGATAGCAATATAAACAATAGATAACAATATAGAACAAAAGAAGCAATATAAAAGCAATAGAAGCAATGAGAACAAAGGTAGCAATATAAACAATAATAACAATAGACAAACAGATACAATGAAAGCAAAGAAACAATTAGAACAAAGAGAGAATATAAAGCATTGATACAATATAGACAGATTGCAATATAATAGCATTATATAAAATTTAGAAAAGGGTAGCATTATAAAGCAATGATACATTATAAAACCCCAAGATAGCAACATAAAGCAATATATAACAATATAGAACAAAAGATAGCAATATAAAGCAATAGATAACAATATAGAACAAAAGATAGCAATATAAAGCAATAGATAAAAGAGATAACAATATAGAACAAAAGATAGCAATATAAAGCAATAGATAACAATAAAGAACAAAAGATAGCAATATAAAGCAAGAGATAACAATATAGAACAAAAGATAGCAATATAAAGCAATAGATAACAATAACGATCAATAGATAGCAATATAAGCCAATAGATAATAAAGAACAAAGAACAATAGATAGCAATATAAGACAAAAGATAACACTAAAGAACAATAGAAAACAATAGTAGACGATGGAGAATAACGGAGAACCCAAAAAAACAAACAACGATAACAGATAATGGAGAACGACAGAAAACAATTATGTTGTGTTGTATTGTATTGTATTGTATTGTATTGTATTGCATTGCATTGCATTGCATTGCATTGCATTGCATTGTATTGCATTGCATTGTATTGTATTGTATTGTATTGTATTGTATTGTATTGTGTACCATTTTAAGTCGCAGCAGATTTCTCTCAGTGAAAATTGGGCTGCTCTCCCGACGAGCGCGTGGCCACAAGAGCAGCGACACCCTTTTTCTTTTCTTTTCCCATCTGCAACTGTATTTGTTTCCCTATCAGAGTGGCTTTTTTCTACAGACGTTTACCAGGGACAACTCTTGCCGTGTTCTCTTTTACGTGCGCTAAATATTCTAACACACAGGACCTTGGTTTGTCGCCTCATCCAAAGACTAGCACTGAAACCACCTCTAATGGTGTAATGGATGATGGAAAAGTTTTGGGCCCAAACAGGGATCAAACCACCCCACACTTTGACCCAGACATTTTGCTTTCTACGCAGGTGCATTACCTCTTGACCATGGATTCAGTGAAGAACAATAGAAAACGATGGAGAACAATAGCAGACAATGGAAAACACTAGATGACAATAGAGAACCACAAGGTACAATGGAGAACCATAGAGAACAATGGAGAACCACAGAGGACAATGGAGAACCACAGAGGACAATGCAGAACCATAGCAGACAATGGAGAACCATGGCAGACAATGGAGAACCATAACAGACAATGGAGAACCATAGCAGACAATGGAGAACCATAGCAGACAATGGAGAACCATAGCAGACAATGCAGAACCATGGCAGACATTGGAGAACAATAGAGAACAATGGAGAACCACAGAGGACAATGCAGAACCATAGCAGACAATGGAGAACCATAGCAGACAATGCAGAACCATAACAGACAATGCAGAACCATGGCAGACAATGGAGAACCATAACAGACAATGCAGAACCATGGCAGACATTGGAGAACAATAGAGAACAATGGAGAACCACAGAGGACAATGGAGAACCATAGCAGACAATGGAGAACCATAGCAGACATCGGAGAACCATAGCAGACAATGGAGAACAATAGCAGACAATGGAGAACCATATCAGACAATGGAGAACCATAGCAGACAATGGAGAACCACAGAGGACAATGCAGAACCATAGCAGACAATGGAGAACCATAGCAGACAATGGAGAACCATAGCAGACAATGGAGAACCAAAGAGGACAATGCAGAACTATAGCAGACAATGGAGAACCATAGCAGACAATGCAGAACAATAAAGACAATGCAGAACAATAGCAGACAATGCAGAACAATAAAGAAAATGCAGAACAATAGCAGACAATGCAGAGCCATAGCAGACAATGCAGAACCATAGATGACAATGATGAACCATACAGGACAATGGAGAACCATAGCAGACAATGCAGAACCATAGCAGACAATACAGAACCATAGCAGACAATGTAGAACCACAGCAGACAATGCAGAACCATAGCAGACAATGGAGAACCATAGCAGATAATGGAGAACCATAGCAGACAATGAAGAACCATAGCAGACAATGTAGAACCACAGCAGACAATGCAAAACCATAGCAGACAATGGAGAACCATAGCAGATAATGGAGAACCATAGCAGACAATGGAGAACCAGAGGAGACAATGGAGAACCAGATGAGACATTGGAGAACCATAGCAGACATCGGAGAACCATAGCAGACAATGGAGAACAATAGCAGAGAATGGAGAACCATAGCAGACAATGGAGAACCATAGCAGACAATGCAGAACAATAAAGGCAATGCAGAACCATAGCAGACAATGATGAACCATAGCAGACAATGATGAACCATACAGGACAATGGAGAACCATAAAGACAATGCAGAACCAGAGGAGACAATGCAGAACCATAACAGACAATGGAGAACCATAGATAACAATGGGGAACAATAGCATAAAAATGCAAAACCATAGCAGACAATGCAGAACCATAGCAGACAATGATGAGCCATACAGGACAATGGAGAACCATAGCAGACAATGCAGAACCATAGCAGACAATGATGAGCCATACAGGACAATGGAGAACCATAGCAGACAACGCAGAACCATAGCAGACAATGGAGAACAATAGTAGACGATGACGAACCATACAGGACAATGGAGACCCAGAAAAGACATTGGAGAACTATACAGGACAATGGCGAACAATAGAAAGAACCGTAGAGGACAATAGACAACCTTAGAATGATGACAACGGAGCACTATGACAGACAACGGAGAGCACTAGAGCACAGTGCAGAACAACAGGGTGCAATGGACGACAATAAACAAAAGAGAAGAGAAGAAGGTAAACCCCACCTGAAGAGCAGCCATGCTAGGGCAGTACAGTGACCTCAGACCTAGTCCTAGCATCAGGTGTCGGATCATCTCGAAGGCTCCCGCTTCCTCCATCTACACGCACGCATACATGCACATGCGTGCGCAAAAAACAAAACACACACTTACAACACATGCATTTATATACACATCCGCGCACACACTCTCTCACACACACATATATACATATACATGCATCATTACCACAGTTATCAGATGATTCCACAATGACATGCATGAGAAGTCTGGCTATGAAGCTGACGATCATCATCATCATCATCATCATCGTCGTCGTCGTCGTCGTCGTCAGCAGCATCAGCAGCAGCATTATCATCATCATCGCCGTCGTCGTCGTCGTCGTCGTCATCATCATCATCATCATCATCATCATCATCATCATCATCATCATCATCACCATCATCACCATCATCACCATCACCACCACCACCATCATCACCATCGCAATCATCACCATCACCACCATCATCACCATCACCATCATCACCATCATCACCATCACCACCATCACCATCATCACCATCATCACCATCATCACCATCACCATCATCACCATGACCACCACCACCACCACCACCATCATCATCATCATCATCATCATCATCATCATCATCATCATCATCTCGTCGTCGTCGTCGTCGTGTCGTCGTCGTCGTCGTCGTCGTCATTTATCATCCTCATCCTGATGGCACACTGACATGCATGAGCAGAAGTCCAGCAATGAAGCTGACCCCCTGGCAGTAGCCCACACCGGTGTCCAGCAGACTGTAGGCCTTCAGCAAGTTGAACAGCGACACCTGCCCTGGGCCCAGCGGTTTGACGAAGTATGGGTGGCCAGGGAACGTGCGACCTGTGTTCAAACCCGCCAACGTTTTGCTGTGTTTTTTATTTTTTTTTTTATTGAAGTCTCCGATGTCTGGTTTGTTTGTTTAAAACAGAATCATCATACATTAAAGCGTTTTCTGTGTTCAAATCCGCCAATTGTTTGCTGTGTTTTTTTTTCTTGAAGTCCCCGATGTCTTGTTGTTTGTTTGAAACATAATCGTCATACATTAAAGCGTTTATTTTGTTCAAACCCGCCAACGTTTTGCTGTGGTTTTTTTCTTGAAGTCTCCGATGTCTTGTTGTTTGTTTAAAACATAATTATCATACAGTAAAGCGTTTTC
>CM060321.1:47690088-47695088 GCA_030674155.1 Stramonita haemastoma | reverse complement strand
GTTCACGGATGAACTTTTCCCCCTATCTACTAGACCTTGAGTGATACGTGTGGGGTGACCTAGACTAGGTGCTTAGTCTTAAGAGTGTTATCAAACAAC
This sequence comes from Stramonita haemastoma, assembly GCA_030674155.1. Taxonomy (NCBI): domain Eukaryota; kingdom Metazoa; phylum Mollusca; class Gastropoda; order Neogastropoda; family Muricidae; genus Stramonita; species Stramonita haemastoma. Next base: position 47,694,989 of record CM060321.1, on the reverse strand, counting down.
TACATCGTCTTGACCCCTTGTGAATTTATGTCCCCTGGAAATACAGGGAAAGGGGGGTGGGGGTGGGGCGGTTGGTCACAGCTTAACTAAAGACAGTTCCTCTGAAGTCGGAGTATGGCTGCCTATATGGCGAAGTACTTGAAAATAGTCCTACATGCAAACTTCTCATCCAGTGCACTTTCTATCTCACAGTGATTCCCAGGTGGGACGATTGAGTCAGTGTGCACATCCTGGGTGACCCCTCAGGATGTTAAGCTGAAGAACGCACAGCAACAACAACAACAACAACAACAACAACTCAAGACGGTGTTCAAACCTGTTAATCGTGTGAACGTGTGTTGTTGATACGGGTGGAGAGAAGGAACGAAAAGAAGTGACGATCGTTGTATCTTGTCACTGCATAGTGCCAACTTTATCAGGTTTTCCGTTTTAATAATATACTTTTACTGTTTGTATTGTCGGTGTGTGTGTGTGTGTTTGTGTGTGTGTGCCTGCGTTCGTGCGTGCGTGCGTGCGTGTGTGTGTGTGTGTGTGTGTGTGTGCGCGTGCGTGCGTGCGTGCGTGTGTGTGTGTGCGTGTGTGTGTATGTGTGTGTGCGTGCGTGCGTGCATGCGTGCGTGCGTGCGTGCGTGCGTGTGTGTGTGTGTGTGTGTGTGTGTGTGTGTGTGTGTGTGTGTGTGTGTGTGTGTGTGTGTGTGTGTGTGTGATGTCGAATGCTCTCTTTTGAACTTGTGTGGATAATCTTTAATCTATCTTGTTTATCATTTGTCTCAGTTTTTTTTTTTAAATTTCAATACAGGCCTCACTCAAACCTGAGATGAATGAAGTCTTCTTGAGTTTTGAGTCTTTGATATAAACTGAGATCCAGGGTGCAACACACATGTAAAAGAACCCACGGCGTGAAGAGATTTGCCCCTGGCAACATTCAGCTACTCTTCTACAAAAACAAAATACGCTCGCAGTTGGGGCATTTTTGATTAAATGAGTGGCTCTTTACTTTTGGCGACGCACTCTCCCCCGTGGAGAGGGGAAAATTAGCCTGATTTTCACACAGAGAAATCTGCTGTGACTGAAAGTTGTATACAATGCAATACAGTACAATGCAGTGCAATGCAATATAGTAAAAGTACAAAACAGTACAATACAGTACAATAAAAGTACAATGCAACGCAATACAAAACAATACAACGCAATGCAATGCAATACAGTACAAAACAGTGCAATACAATACAATACAATACAGTACATACAATACAACACAATATACATTTTTTTATCTGCGTTCTCATTTTTCTTTTTTTTTCTTCTTTTTTCAGAAACATGTGTAAGCGTTGAAGCGCTACAGTAGATTTTTTTTTTAAAGAAAGAAAGACAGAAAGAAAGACAAACAGAAATAAAGAAAAACAGAAGAAAAACAGAAAGAAGAAAGAAAGAAAGAAAGAAAGACAGAAAGAAAGACAGACAGACAGACAGACAGACAGACAGACAGACAGACAGACAGACAGAAAGAAAGAAAGAAAGAAAGAAAGAAAGAAAGAAAGAAAGAAAGAAAGAAAGAAAGAAAGAAAGAAAGGAAACACTGACCTGCAGCCTCGTCTGCACCAAAAACTCGGTGGCGATCTCTATGGCGGACTTGGAACGGTTCTGTTGAAAATGGCGCCGTCTGAAAGCCATGGTGTTGAGAATCGGCGATAGCTCAGCGGTGACTAAAGCCGTTACATCCCACTGCCCTGTGAGCACAGAGCAACACGGTGTTGAGAGACAATGTGCGGTGTCGTTAAGGGATGTTTTCTTCTGTCCTTAAATTAACTGGCTGAAAGCAAAATTGACAAAACTGCATACACTCAGGGACTGGATGTGGAAAGAAGAAAAGCGAGTGAGTGCTTATTCCGATATCCTTGAATTGAAAAAGAAATGAATGGATTAAAACTGAATAGATAAATAATCTATGAAAAGATAGATAACACATTCAAATGCGCAAACCCGGTCCTAAAGGAACTGGAAATTATTTTAGCACTCGCTGTTTTACCTCTCCTGACCCTGAAGAGGGCAGGTATCCATTTACAGGCGGGTGAACTGGGGGACTGTACTGAAGCCAAGATGCGCAAACGGTTACCCATCCAACTGGTAACCACACTCGATGCTGCTTAACTTTAACCTGGGGAAAGCGAGTGCTCTGACTACTTAGTTTTCCCGCCCCCAATTACAGCTATAAAATATATTTATTAGATTTTTTAATAAGTTTCAGCCAGTTCAAAATGCGAACGCAACGCGAGTACTCTCTAACTTAACTGAGGAAACCCCAATGAGTTTGATCCGATTTTGCTCACTAGTTGTTTGGTTTGCGGATTTCCACATGGAGAAGGAAAGGAGAAGGTGTGTACATTCCTTTTTGCATTGAAGAAATACAAATACCTTCAGTTCAGGACTGAATTTACATTCCTTGTAAACAGAGCACCGGCAGAAAGGAGGGGGGGGTGGAGGCTTGACCTTGCTCTGGCATCTGGTCATTAACCAAAATACAGCACACAGCATTGCACAGAAAGTTTCCAAACCAGAAGACCTAGTTCTTTATTTCTATCGAACCTGTCTAGATTAGGACATCCAGCAGTTCAGGACACCCCACAGAGACCTGCCCCATTTCTCATGGGCTTCAGTCAGTGCTGTCACTAATCACTGGTGCCAGGCCGGAGAAGCAGCAGCTGCGGCTACTGATGCTGCGGGTAACCTGCCATACATAAAGACAACGGCTGGCGAACTGATTAGCCTGACGAGAACCGCCGTCACTGTTCGCCTTCATAACACCTCCCTCCCCCCCCCCCCCTCCCCCGTTGTAGGTCACACCCTGCTTTGACATAGTGCTCTCCTCGTTCACTGACAGTTTGTATCTGCTAGCGAACCACCCCTGTACAACTGATTAGTATGAACTGGCAAAGTTGGGGGAGGGGGGTAGGGGGGTATTATAGTTCATCGACATTTTGCATCTGAAAGCAAATACCAGTTAACTGACAATTATGGACTGATAACATTGTTGCTCTTTATCGCTCGTTGATATTGTGCATCTGAAAGCAAATCAGTCATATACAACTAACCAGTATGGATTGATTACATTGTTGATCTTGATACTTCATCAGTATTTTGCATCTGAAACCAAATCAATTATATGAAATAGCATAGGTGGTTTTTATAGTTCATTGATATTTTGAATCTGAAAGCAAATTCACCATATGTAAATGGCATAGTTGATTTTTAGTTCATTAGTATTTTGAATCTGAAAGCAAATTAACCATATACAACTGACTAGTATGAACTTGCACTGCTGATCATTATATCTCCTTGATGTTTTCCATCTGATAGCAAAAACTGTCATTGTATATCTTTGCCCATGATCGATATGTTGCATCTGAAAGCAAAGTAACCATACATAACTAACCAGTATGAACTGCTAACATAGTTGACTTCAGCCTTTTTAGTCTGTTGATGTTCTGCCTGGTACAATACGCTGGCCAGAACTAAGCTACTACTACTAAGTGACACGAACATAATTTATAGCTGACGGCACTTTTGCGTTACAGCAATGATCTATACGTATCTGACACAAATACACTGGGTCAACAATTCACGGAGAAAATCCGCACTGCACGACAGGACAAGACCTACACCGGATGCGAACATCCTACTTGAATTTCCGCACGGCACTAGGCCTGCCAGCCAGCCAGATTAAACAGGCAGAAACACACTTCCTACATCACTGAATTTTCGCCTTACATAACCAACCAGTCAAACTCATACACATAACCCATTTGTATTATCAAACCTCTGTGTATCATACACTAGGAACAAAGTGAACCAAGTGGCGGCAGTAGTATAAATGTGGACTATGTCAGCAAAATCCAACAATTCTCGCACAAAAGTAACGAAAATTCAGACTATCGTTTCAGCGAACGCGAACTAAGCTTCGAGCAAAACACACAAAACCTAGACAGGCATACCTAAGAAATCTCGCTCTTAGAAGACATATACAAACTCGTTTGACATGCCAACTAAATTTATCCTTTCAAAGGACTGTCATAACATACAGGCAGAAAATTACTAAAGGGTTTGGAGCTTTTATAACAACCTAAACAATGCCCACTTTTCACGAAAACCAACACAATGCTCATTGCTCAACACAATCAACACGATGCAATTTTTTTCGAAGCAACTTAAACGATAACTATTTTCAACACCACCAAAATGATGCAAACTTTTCACAACCAAACCAACGTACACTTGTCACAACCAAAGCAATGCTCATTTCTCAACACGATGAACACAATGCATATTTTTACATCAACTTAACGCGACAATACATATATCTTCAACACCACCAATATAATGCAAACTTTTCACAACAACGAAAACAACGCACACTTCTCACGACAAGCAATACAATGCTTATTTTTCAACACATTCAACACGATGCAATTAGTTTTTTCACAGCAACCAAAACAATACACATTTTTCAACACAGCCAAACCGATGCACACAAAAAATTGTTCACACCAACCAACACAATGCAAGTCTACATTTCACGCAGCCAGACAGCGTACAGTCAAACTGCCCCTATCAACGTATGCCATCAAACAAAAGAAAAACGAACGAGGCAGCGACCTTTGCCATTAAACTGTAATTGGCTATAAACCCATGCCGTGCCAAAGTGTCATTGCATTAAACACCCCAGTTTTTGTGTTGTGTTTTGTTTTATTTTTGTTTTTTAAATCACAGCTTGAAAAAAAAATCTGGCATCTTTTATTGTTGTGTAACGTGTGATGTAACATCCTGTTGTACTGGATGGCGTTATTGTATAATACTGAAATCGTACCACAGCAAATTAATATGGTTTTTTTGTGGGAGTGTGT
>CM060321.1:47677588-47680088 GCA_030674155.1 Stramonita haemastoma | reverse complement strand
AAGAATAATAACGAGGAGGATCGTGATGATGACGATGACGATGACGACGACAGCGATAAAGCAACATTTTAAAAATGAAACTGTAGATTACACACACACACACAACACACACACACACACACACACACACACACACACACACACACACACACACACACACACACACACACACACACACACACACACACACACACACACACACACACACACGCATACAGAGCAAACCAAACAAAAATAGCACGAAGACGAAACAGATGTTTAGCTTGTCACACGTTTCAATCTCTTTTGTCAATAAATAAACGAAAATAACAGTTGGAGACGAGTTGGACCCACACAGATATAGGTCTAAATACCTTGTTCATAAAAAGAGGAAGAAGAACATCATCATTAAAACAAAGCTCAGTAATACAGCTAACACTAAAACTGTCGTACAACGGGAACTGATGAAAAAAAGCACATGAGTGCTTATTCCATTATCCTCGATATAAAAGAATAAATGAAATAAATACAAACTCGTACAAACATGTAATAACAAGAGTATTTCCCGAAGGTTCGAAACAAAACTAGTGGGAAGGTAGCATCATAGTGAGCCTTTAGTATGATGGACGTATTGTTGTGTTGAGAAAACATGAACGGTTCATAATAAATCCATCTAATGTCAAACCTGGACGTGTGGCGTTGAATTTGCCACTTTATACCGTTCTACCTAGTATTCAACAGCCTGCGTTTGAAAGACTGTTAAGTTTGGTCAATATGTGTCTGTTTGACATCTGTATATAGATATCTGGGTTTAGCATAGCAATCAGTTATATCATGTGATCTGTATATTGAGTTTGTTTCCAGTCCAAAAAGTATGAAACATGTAACTCCTTACAATTAATGTATTTTGACGTTTTGAATTAACCAGAGGCTGTTTTAGTTGGGGAGGGGGGGGTTGTTTGGGGTTTTTTTCCTTTTTTTGTCAGAGAGGTTCAAACATACTACCTGTGAGCAACGTGGAGCAGCATGAGCAGGATGTATAGTGGTTAGAGCATTGCACTCGTGATATGACAGCCCGGGATTGAGCCACCACTGACGTACCCGTTTTAGGGACTTTTAGCCTGGAATTAACATTGGTACTGACTCTATTCCCCCCCCCCCCCACTCCTTCCAATGAGACTTTAAACCGAGGCCCCGCGTGCCAACGCACGCAGAACATCTTGAGCACACGTTAGAAACTCATTCTACGTTTCGAAAGAGTGGGCCGTTTCGTGCCGGTAGGAACACATGACAATTTTTTCTTTAATCTAAAAAGAATGCACACAGGTGTCGTAGTTAGACACCATCCTCGGAATCGAATTGCAGCTACCTTGAAGGTGGGGGGAGGGGGGGGATGGTTGCTTACGCAAAATGTTGCTATTGGTGAACTTCAGAGCTCTAGTCGAGGAACGCAACCAAAACAAAACAGAGCGAAATCAACACGTGCTGTGGTCAATAGAATCTCCTTGCGTCATTATGTAACATACAAGCTGCTAGCACTAAAGCTCCCATCACATTCAAAACAACAAGGTAAACGTAAAGGTGTCCCATAATCTGTATGGTCGTAGGAGAGCGAGGCGTCAGAAACCTCAGCTTCTCTAGGTGCCAGCATGTTGAGGGCGGCGCCCATCTCCTCTCCCTCGCTGCTCTACCTTCCCTGACCCTAAAGATGGCAGGTCCCGATTTACAGCTGGGTGAACTGGGGGACTATACTGAAGCCAAGGCGCACAAATGGTCACCCATCCAATTGGTAACCACGCTCGACGCTGCTTAACATTGGGCATGATGTGTTAATCCAATCAAAGAGAGAAAGTCTTTTTGCATACACATATGTATCTATATAGATAGATGTAGATGTCTATAATATATGTAAATATATATTCCTATGTACATAATTTGCCTGTCTTTTATTACTTTAGTCGTATTCCCCAACATAACTCTTACCCTATCAATAGAAACCACGGTAGTAGCAAAATCTTAATACTTGCTTTGTTGTTACAGTTATCACATCTCTCATTAATAAAGAAAGTGACAGGACAGTTTCCGCTTTCACAAACCTAACAAGTAATCCATGAAGTTCTAAATTTGATTCCCAGCTTTGCCCTTTCTTCCCACTTTGACGGAAAAAATCAAACTGAATATCAAGTCTTTCGGGGTAGACTCTAAACCAGTTGGACCCGTGCACTTACCGACGTACTTGTGCACGTCAGAAGAACCCACGACAGTTGAAAGTTTGGATAAAAACAGAGAGGTATCTCTCGACTGTCCTGGCAAACTCGATAGGTTCAGTTGCCAACTGTATCCCCGAAGTCAGAATGCGGCTACCTTGATGGTGAGTTAAAACGGTTGTGTAGGCAAAATTTCACCATAATATTATTTGGTGAACTTCGAAGCCAACACTTTTCCACCAATAGTCCTACTAAGAACGTGGTAGCAAAATCAAGTCTATAAGCATGCAAATCCCGGGTGGTGGTGTTTGGTT
>CM060321.1:47667588-47670088 GCA_030674155.1 Stramonita haemastoma | reverse complement strand
GGTGCCTTGAGGTCTGTAACCGTGCAAAAGTCGGGGCAGGACGGGCCTGAAAACGGCTCTTCGGGTCCCGTCTTTGCCCCAAACCGAACCTTTTGGGCAAGGGGAGTGGGTATGCGTGCGCGCATGCGCGCGTGCTCTGGAGATTGTCAGAGCGTTCTTTGTGTGCTGCATGTGGCAGGAACCCTGCTGTTTGCCATGCTGCATCATATTGTTGTACATTATCATTATTATTGTGCGCCCTGCTTGGTTTTCGGTGCGTACACTGTAGCAGATTTCCCTGCCACAAACTCGCCTTCTCAGCTCTTGAGGGCTTCGGTGTCGCCACAAGTCCGGCGCCACACACGTCGGAGATGGTAGGGGAAAGAGTATGCATACGGTGCCATAATTATTGTCCTGGTGCCTTGGTGTCTGTAACCGTGCAAAAGTCGGGGCACGACGGGCCTGAAAACGGCTCTTTAAGTCCAGTCTTTGCCGCAATTCGCACCTTTCGGGCAAGGGAGTGGGTATGCGTGCGCGCACGCGCAAGCGCGCTGGTGTTTGACAGTGCGTTTGTTTGTGTGCGGACATGTGGCGGGGACCCTGCAGTTTGCGGTGGTGCATCATATTGCTGTATATTGTCATTATTATTGTGTGCCCTGCTTGGTTTTCGGTGTGTACACTGTACCAGAATTCCCTGCCATAAACTAGTTTTCTCAGCTCTTGAGGGCTGCGGTGTCGCCACAAGTCCGGCACCATAAACGTCGAAGATTGTAGGGGAGGGAGTATGTATACGGTGCCATATTGTCCTGGTGCCTTTGGGTCTGTAACCATGCAAACGTCTTGGCAGGACGGGCTTGAAAACGGCTCTTTGGGTCCCGTCTTTGCCTCAAAACTCCACCTTTTGGGCAGGGAAGTTGGTATGCGTGCGCGCACGCGCGCGCGCGCTGGTGTTTGTCAGTGCGTTTGTTTGTGTGTGCGTATATGGCGGGGACCCTGCAGTTTGCCGTGGTGCATCATATTGCTGTATATTGTCATTATTATTGTGCGCCCTGCTTGGTTTTCGGTGCCTACACTGTACCAGATTTTCTTGCCACAAACTAGCTTTCTCAGCTCTTGAGGGCTGCGGTGTCGCCACAAGTCCGGCGCCACACACGTAGGAGATGGTAGGGGAGTGAGTATGCATACGGTGCCATATTGTCCTGGTGCCTTGAGGTCTGTAACCGTGCAAAATTCGGGGCAGGCTGGCCCGAAAACGGCTCTTTGGGTCCCGTCTTTGCCCCAAACCGCACCTTTTTGGCAGGGGGTTGAGCATGCGTGTGCGCACGTGCGCGCGCGCTGGTGTTTGTCAAAGTGTTTGTGTGTGTGTGCACATGTGGTGGGGACCTTGCACTTTGCTGTGGTGCATCATATTGCTGTATATTGTCATTATTACTGTGCGTCCTGCTTGGTTTTCGGTGCGTACACTGTAGCAGAATTTCTTGCCGAAATCTAGCTTTCTCAGCTCCTGAGGGCTGCGGTGTCGCCACAAGTCCGGCGCCACACACATGGAAGACCGTGGGGGAGGGTGCCTGCATAGAGTGCGATGTTGTCGTTGTGCCTTGGGGTCTGTAAGCGTGCAAAAGTTGGGGCAGCACGGGCCCCAGTACGGCTCTTTGGGTCCCGTCTTTGCCCCAAACCGCACCTTTTTTGCACGAGGTTGAGTATGCGAGCTCGCACACGCGTGCGCGCTGGTCGTTGTCAGTGTGTTATTTTGTGTGCGCGCATGTGTGGGGACCCTAAAGTTTGCTGTGGTGCATCATATTGCTGTGTATCGTCATTTTTATTGTGCGAACTGCTTGGTTGTCGGTGCGCACTCTGTAGCAGATTTCCTTGCTGAAATCTTTCTCAGCTCTTGAGGGCTGCGGTGACCCCACAAGTCCGGCGCCACACACACATGGAAGATGGAAGGGGAGGGTGCCTGCATAGAGTGCGATGTTGTCGTTGTGCCTTGAGGTCTGTACGCGTGCAAATGTTGGGGCAGGATGGGCCCGAAAACGCCTCTTTGGGTCCCGTCTTTGCCCCAAACCGCACCTTTTTGGCAGGGGTTTGAGTATGCGTGCGCGCACTTGCGCGCGCGCTGGTGTTTGTCAGTGCGTTTGTTTGTGTGCGTGCATGTGGCGGGGACCCTGAAGTTTGCTGTGGTGCATCATATTGCTGTGTATTGTCATTATTGTGCGAACTACTTGGTTGTCTGTGCGCACACTGTGGCAGATTTTCTTTGCCGAAAACTAGCTTTCTCAGCTCTTGACGGCTGCTGTGTTGCCACAAGTCTGGTGCCACACACATGGAAGATTGTAGGGGAGGCTGTGTGCATAGAGTGCGATGTTGTCGTTGTGCCTTGGGGTCTGTAAGCGTGCAAAAGTTGGGGCAGCACGGGCCCCAGTACGGCTCTTTGGGTCCCGTCTTTGCCCCAAACCGCACACACACACACACACACACACCACACACACACACAACACACACACACACACACTTTGTTTGA
>CM060321.1:47652588-47662588 GCA_030674155.1 Stramonita haemastoma | reverse complement strand
AAATCATGGAATGTTTTTTATTTCATTTTCTCTTATGTATTTCACTTATTCATCGATTTCATTGCTGACTTTTTGTTATTTGCTACTGCTCGCGTGCTCTTATCTTTGAGGGTACACGGTTTTAAATGAGCTTGTAGCGTTTTCTAGATTGTGCTTTGTGCTTTGTGCTTTGTGTGTGTGTGTGTGTGTGTGTGTGTGTGTGTGTGTGTGTGTGTGTGTTGTTGTTCGTTCGTTCGTTCTTTAGATTTAACGTCTATTAACTATTTGTGATATTACGCGCGCGTGTGAGTGTGTGCTTCAAAATCAAATTATATCCAGATTGTACTTTGAATAAGCAATGCATTTGGGTTTTTTTAATCAAGACATCTTACTAGGAACAAAAAAATATTTACATTAACATTCAAAAAAATTTGCGCGCGCGCGCGCGCGTGTGTGTGTGGTGTGTGTGTGTGTGTGTGTGTGTGTGTGTGTGTGTGTGTGTGGCGCGCACGCGCACCCCACATACGAGAGAGAGACAGAGAGACATGCTGACGGGACAGACAGAGAGAGGGGGGGGGAGTACAGATCAAAGTGTATGCACCGGAGATCTTATGCACATACTCTACATTTAAAAACAGTCAGTCATTCAGTAAAACCCGGAACAAAGACCTTAGTCAAGTACATGTTTTATTTTTGGTCATAATTGTCACGCATATTTGTATTACCTTTCATCATTGAAAAAAAACTGTCATTCTAAACTTTCCTTTTTGTTGCATTTTTAGCTGCGAGCCGGCTACCCAACCCTAACTCCTGTTTTGTTTTGTTGTTTTTGGCTGAAGGGGGAGGTAGGCTTTTCCCAATGCTCTGACCAGCAGTGACATATGATCGATTAACTGATTTTTGTTTGCTTTTGAATTACACAATTTGAAATATTCCAGACCACAACAATGTGTTCATTCCAATATGCTTTCAAAGCACAGATGGCAAAAAGCTTAAATCCATCCATGTTATTTTTACAGCCAGAAAGCAAACCCTGATTGAGCAAGTGCAAAACAGCTCGTAGGAGATGGGAGTTTTCTTAAATTTGAATTCGTCTTAGAACAAGTGAGTTCGAAAGTCAAGTGTCAATGGTGTGTGCTCACCACCTACATTCTAAACTTCAATATTAAAGCATACATTTTTATCAGTTTTGCGCAGGGTCGTTTTGAAAACACACAAAACAAGGGAAAACAATTCTACATTTGCAAAGTAAAAACTAAACCCCGCTTCTCAATTCCAATATATTTTTACACAATGTACATAAAACTTTACTTTTGACTCCGGAATACTACTAAATAGGGGAAGCAAGCACCAAACAAGGTGGAGCGCATAAACTTTATAACAAATTCACCAGATGCCATGCAAAACCGTCTAAGAATCTGACATAAATTCATCCGCCGATGTGCAATTAATTTCAGTATTCAGCTCTCTCTCTCTCTCTCTCTCTCTCTCTCTCTCTCTCTCTCTCTCTCTCTCTCTCTCTCTCCAGCACTATTGCAGTAAAGTACTATACTACTTTCTTACAATTGCTCACTGGAAAAATGGACATAACAAAAATAGTACAAACGTTCAATGCACAAAAAAGCAGACAAGTAATCATAATACAATGAGTACTGATCTATGTAACGTTTTGCCAACAATTTTCATCTTCAGTCTTGCTTCATTTTTTTAATATTTTGGGGTCTCCAAATATTTTCCAATTTCCGGGTTTTTTTGTTTTTTTCTTAAACTTTTTCGGTCTGTTTTTTTTTTTTTTATTAAACATGATGAAGCCTCCGACATGTTCTCCCACTTTTCAGATTTGACACAAAAATAAAGGCAGTAACAAAGGCACATTGTGTTGGCAATGGAAATATACTGCTAAGGAATGCAGATGGAGTGGTCTATTAATGGACAATACCTGTGTAATGAGTATGTCTTTGACCTATGGCAAAGTAACAGGCAAAAAGGTAATAAGGTAACAGTACACCAATACCAGATGACAGCAATCTTGCACGCATTTTTTAATGAAAGGCAAAAATGTTTTCTTAGGGATTGTGTCAAATACGGGAAACTGCTTTTTGAAAGGCAACAATGTGTACATAGGTTTGGGCTTTTCTAATGGGACATTTTTATTCTTCCTGGATATCCATCCTTTCCAAAGTTATTGTGAGCTTTTTAAAAGTCATGTTGATTGCAGCTTGAAAATCCAGAAATTCTGAAGTTTTCTATAAACCACACACACAATCTATTTCAGTAGATTTTTTTCCACATAATAACCCCCCTCCAAAAAAAAACCAACAAAAAAACATTATAAAGGTTCATACACACAAAAGGGTATGCAGCTTTTCTGTTGGTTGCACAATATAGGGTACATTGGTGATAAACACCCGGGGTATACCATTCAATAAATTTTCCTGCAGTACAAATTCATCCGTTTAAACAGTATTTCTTTCGCTCCTATTTGGGTATGGAGAAAGGGTGACTTTTTCTTTTGCTCTTGTTGGGGTATGGAGAAAGGGGGACTATTTCTTTTGCTCTTGTTGGGGCATGGAGAAAGGGGGACTATTTCTTTTACTCTTGTTAAGGTATGGAGAAAGGGGGACTATTTCTTTAGCTCTTGTTGGGATACGGAGAAAAGGTTATATTTCTTTTGCTCTTGTTGGGGTATGGAGAAAGGGGGAACATTTCTTTTGCTCTTGTTGGGGTATGGAGAAAAGGTTATATTTCTTTTGCTCTTGTTGGGGTATGGAGGAAAGGTGAATATTTCTTTTGCTCTTGATGAAGTATGAAGAAAGGGTGAATATTTCTTTTGCTCTTGTTGGGGTATGGAGGAAGGGTGAACATTTCACTCTTTATTTGGGTATGGAAGAAGGGTGAATATTTTGCTCCTTATTTGGGTATGGAGAAAGGGTGATTATTTCTTTTGCTCTTTTTGGGATATGGAGAAATGGTGATCTCAGGTGATAATGGGAATAAGTAACACTAAATGCAGTATATGAGTACACACACACACACCACACCACACCACACCACACCACACCACACCACACCAACCCCACCACACCCACCACACACACCACACCACACCACACCACACCACACCACACCAACACACCACCACACCACACCACACACACCACACACACCACACACACCACACACACCACACACACCACCACACCACACACACCCCACACACCACACCACACCACCCACCACACACCCACACCACACACCCACACCCAACACACACACCACACCCAAAACACAAACACACGTCCTTTTCTATAAGGTTTGATATTCTTTTTGTTTATATTTTTCCCTTAGGTGGCTTGACAAAAAAGCAAATGTTTTGCTTATGCAATATACCATCTTGAAATAAGATTACTGTTCGAATGAATTTGACACACACACTGACCTGAACGTGCTCTCTACTTTGATAATGCCCCTTCCCTGTAATGTATTGCTTTTGTCCTAGTATTTTCCTCCAATGATTATCCAAAAATATTTTCTAAAACCAGCGCCCCTTTTTTCAGTTCTCAGTTGGGTTATTTTCTATCATCAAAGTGATTTTTTCTGTCCCTTGACTTGGGTCCCAAGGTCCAATAGTAAAATTTCTTTTGCCTATGAGACCGTTTTTACTCCAACCATTTAGGTAGTCATAATTCGCTCAGAGGATTCAGTTGGGAATATATCCCATCAAATTTACCAGTAGAGTCGGGAGATACCTCACAACACTTTTAGATTATCCACTACTGTGGGTTCTTTTCATAAGACAAGTCCGTAAGTACCTGGATCTGATTGACAAAGACTTCAAAAGGCTTGACATTTTCGATACTTTTTTTTCAAAATACTCGACATTCAGTTTTCAATAGACCCTTCAAGTCATTAAAAAAATGATTGTAATACCAACACCATCTTTAGTTTTTGAATGTTAAAGATGTTGAAACGAATACTTTTTAAATAAACTGCTTCTAAAAGCTCCCTGTCAAAACCACTTCTACGTATTAAATCAAAAAAAATTGACTGCCTACCCCCAATTTCCAGTCATTGCAACTCTTTCCTCATCCTTATATACAAGAACATTCTAACAACCCCCATCTCCTCCTTTCCTAGAATTTTGTTCGCGAAATTTCTAGCGCCCATCCTCCCATCAAACAATGTGTAGCCAGTCAGTGTCAGCATTCTATACCATGTTGCCCACCTGCCTTTTGTGTCCACATGTGGGGCCAGGGTTAAGGTTGAGGTTAGTGTTAGGATTAGTCTCAAGTTGAAAGCATGCAAGGGCTGTCTGTCAGCTGGTCGGTCTGAATGTTAGAATGCATGTGGACACAAAAGTTCGTAGACAAGTGGTATGTAACTGTAGACACAATGGCATGAAGCTCGAAATAGCATAAAGTTTTAAATCAAAATCAGATTAAGCCACTAAGGCTGTCCGCAAATTTCTGGGGGTTTTTCGGTTATCAAACTGATTTTCTGTCTTCTTACTTGGCCAGGGCTCTGAGATTTTTTGCAAATGCGACTATTTTTTCCTCGCTCATTAATGTAGCTGTAATCCCACTTCGGGGATTCAGTTGAGAAGTTAACCTATCAAATTTGCCAAAAGAGAAGCGAGGTACCTCCCTGCTCTTTCCGATTTTCAACTGTCGTGGGTTCTTTTGATACAAGTCCGAAAACACACGGTTTCAAGCTGGTTTAGAGTCCTCTTTAATTAAGACGACATTTATTCAAATTTTTTCCTCAAACTCGGAAGAAATGACAAAGCTAGGAATCGAATCCAGAACCCTGCGGTTTACTTGTGAGATAGGTGAACGTCTAAATCCTCCTACAACCTTTCTTCTTATCAACGTGATTTCAAGCCCAAAATATTTTAATACGTTGCATCCATTTGAATAGCTCAAAATGAACTCTCGGAAAAAAAGTTATAAGCTAGCTCTTTATTCTTTCCTCACTGCTGTGAATGTGCTTCCATAGTCTTCCTAAACACACCTTTTCTTTTGTACATTTTTTTTACCATAATAATGTCTCCTCCCTACAACTGCCCCACACCCAAACACACTCACACTCACACACACACACGCACGCACACACGCACACACACACACACACACACACACACACACACACACACACACAGCACAGCACAGCACACACACACACACACACACACACACACACACACACACACACACACACACACACACACACAAAAATCACTATAAAAAAAATTAAAGGTTTGCTGTGTCAAATTAAACTTTTTAGAAAAAGCGTATGCTTTCATTAAATCTGATGAACTTGATACCACAAAAAAAGTTATAAATGATATACCACTGGAAAATCACCACTGCTTCTTAATACTGTGAAACATGTTACCACTTTTTTTAACTAATAGCAAAAACCTATATTAAAACGATGTGCTGACTTTGCACAAAAATGTTTGGTACATAATTTTCTACTTGAGCCAAAATCAATGGCTACTTAATAGCCTATTCTTAAGGACGCTTTTACTAACTTTCCAAAAAGTATTATTTATTTCATTGAAAAAAAGTACAAAGCACTACCGGTTGCCCCAAGGGGCAGATAATTTTGATTGTTCTTAATCTTTTGATCCGATTCACTGGAGAAAACCTTTACTAAACCATTGTAAGTCCTACAAAGCAGACTAGGACATTTTTTTTTACAACCAAGCATTAATCATTTGAAAAGTTTGAAAAAGATCAGGAACTATTACCACTGTTGTTCTACAAATTTGATAATTATTAAAATTGGGACTCCCATATTTTCATAAAGTAATATTTCATTAAATCCCTTTCAAAAAAGAAAAAGCCTTCATGGAAAAAGTTAACATACCTTGTAACACTATTTTCTTGGATTTTTTTAAAGGGACACTACTACAGAAAAATACAAGTCTTCAAATATATCAGTTATGCCACGAGTATCTTTTTCAAATGTTCATTTGATCAGATTTATTTTTTAGAATTTCGTGCAAAACATTTGCAGGCTCTGTCCCACAAGAATCAAGGGAAATACGAAAAATGAAATTTACAAAATAAAGTACACATTCATTTGATCTCAGTGTAATACAGAGACTCATTTTACATTAGACCATGTCCTTCCATAACAAAAAATATTGTCCTTGAACATTGTCAGCTTAAGTGCTGCACTGTGTGCTTGATGACAAGTAAAATAATAGAGGGGACATTTTCTTGGGAAAAATGAATAAAAAGCCTATTAAAATATCCCTTTATGTACTTATATTCTATTTAAATTATTATTCCGAAGATAAGGGAATAAACAGAACTCGTTCTTGTTGTTTTTGCATCTAGACTTTGCATGCTTCCGGCATATAAAATTTTGTCATTTGTTTCCAAAAGCTGAATTGGGTTTTAACATGTGGGCAAGATATTCTGCATGCATTCACACTCATCCGGATAATTTTCGGAGGAGTGGAGTATGCATTGATGTTAACTCCAGGAGAAAAATCACCTGAAATCGCTGGCCCTAGTGACTGATGTAAGGATTGCGTAGTCACTTGTTACCAGTTCCATAAGTTCTGGAGATGACTTGTCAGGAATGAGGTCACTGGCACTTGATTCCAGTTCCATAAGTTCTGAACTTGCAGGCTCTGATGACTGGTGTCAGGATGTGTGGTCACTGGCACTTGATTCCAGTTCCACAGTCCCTGAAAATACAACGGCACATTTGTTGACATTCAAATTCTTAACTTACTTTAAAGTGTAAAATCGTCTGACTACATTTTTAATTAAACAACGCCTCGGGATTATCTTTGCAGGTCAATGTCACAAGTCTGTTAATCTCAAAATAGTACATCTATTATTTAAGAATTTCAGTCAAAGAACAGAGATGAGAGAGAGAGAGAGAGAGAGAGAGAGAGAGAGAGAGAGAGAGAGAGAGAGAGAGAGAGAGAGACAGAAGACAGACAAGACAGACAGACGACAGACAGACAGACAGACAGACAGACATACAGAAGAGAGACGGAGAGAGTGAGTGAGGGGGGCATGAGAGAGGGAGGGGAAGCGAGGGGAGAGAGAGAGACAATGACAATGACAATGACAATAGTTTATTCAAAAAAAGACCATGGCCCCATTTGAAGGGGTATACATCACTGATATTTCTTGTAATACCACACTAAGGTCCTATACCTAAAAAAGCCACAAAAAGTATACATAATTTTTCAGTCTAGAGCAAAATTATGACATCATCGTTTCTCTTCGTTTGAATGACTTAGAGGGGTACAGAGCAACATTTCTTATAGTGTTTTCATTGGTAGAAGACAAAAGTGTAACTAATCGAAATAGTGCTGGTCTGTTATAAAACTTAGATGGGATGTATTGTATCCTTAAATCATCAAGAACTGGACAACAAAACAAAATGTACTTCATCTTCTCTATTTAATTTACACATGGGAAAGTCATATTTTTGTCATTTTTCTTGTATCTTTGATTATGAACCATTATATCTGTGACCCCAAATCGAAACTTGGTTAATACACATCTTACAAACTTATTCATATTCATCTCTAAATATGTTTCAATAAAATGATTTGTTTTAAACAGTTTATACAAGGAAAATCTATAGCTGTTTTGAATGTGGCTCTCCCAATTTTGCCATCTACAATCTATAAGACGTTGTTTAAAGGAGGCCAGAAAACTCTTTAACACATCCAACACCCTGATTTTGCCACACAAATGCAAAACCATTTTCACATAAACACTTACGCACATTGGTCACCCATGTTATTTTTCCTCTCTCATCCAATTTATATAAAAGTTTATATGTTTGAGCAGGCAATCTGTTTTCACACATTTGAGCAACTTTTAACCAATATGTAATACACTTCACATAAGAATTCAAATACAATGGATGTCATCCAAGCTCACCATAAACTAAATCGTTAGGTGTTCGCCTGTTAACAAATAAGAAACGTTTCATGGCAAATAACTGTAGTTTTTCAATTTCATGCCCTGCATAGAAGGCCCATATTTCTGCACCATATTGAACAATTGGCTGCACCTGTGCATCAAACAACTTAAAAAATAACTCTGCTGAGGTATCAAATTTATTCAAAAACATTAATACATTCATGGCTGCTCGTTTACCTCTGCTCACAAGATCTTGGCAGCAAAAGTAAAACTAAGCTTAGTAGAAAAATATACCTAGTTACTTGTAAGCATTTACAACTTTTAGTTGAGATTTTCCGTAAAACCATCTTTCACGAGCAGCCAGGTACCCCCCCCCCCCTTTACGAAATACAATGATATTACGTTTATCCATGTTTACTTTTAGCTGAAGTCTTTGAGCTGCAGAGTGCAAACTGTTCAGTTGCGTTTGTAAGCCAATGACAGTATCAGATAGCAAAACAGTATCATCAGCAAACAACATCACGAATATTTCTACTACGTCTAAAGTAACACCATGCCTCCCATTTTTGATAATATCAAGTGCTAGTTCGTTAATAAATAACGAAAACAGAACTGGGCTGCATACGTCACCTTGTTTAACCCCTAACGTACATTTAATACCGTCACTGAATTTAGCCCCATCTCTTATTTTAGCCTTTACATCGTTGTACATACTTTTTATACAGTTGTAAAACTTTCCTTTAATACCATTTTTGCTCAGGATAGGCCATAATAGTTGTCTTGAAATAGAATCAAACTCCTTCTCGTAGTCAATGAAGGCTACAAAGAGTTTACGATTGTTTACAAACTGTTTTTGAACAGCAGCGAGTAAAGTAAATACATGATCGATTGTACTATAATCTTTCTTGAAGCCTGCTTGATATTCACCTGTAATATTATTTACTTCAATCCACTTAGATAATCTTTGATTAATTATTGAGCTGTATAGTTTTCCTGCTATATTGCATAAAGAAATCCCTCTATAATTATTAGGATCGTTTGTGTTACCTTTTTTGAACAATGGAATGATAACTGACTCAGTCCAGCTCTCTGGATAGATACCCTTAAATATAACAAACAATCTACAAGAAAATCCACAGCACTGTCCCCTAAATGTCTGAAAAACTCACCTAGCAATCTGTCTGGTCCTGCTGCTTTACCATTCTTCAGCTTTCTTATTGCAAAAATTATTTCTTGTTTAGTGATATCTTGATTTAATTGACACTTTCATTGTCAAATGACATTCCATTTGCTTCAACTTCAACCTCTACATTAGATTCCTTATCTAGTACTTGTTTGAAATGTTTGTGCCACTGATCTAATGTGATGCTGTTCTGAATATATGTTCTTTTCTTTAATACTAATCTTACATTCCTCCAAAACTCTTGCTGATTTTTAACCGAACTAACTATTTGTCTAAATAATGTGTCATAAAAAGATCTTTTTTTCGACACAACATACTTTTATATTCGCGTCTAACTAAACAAAATGTATGACGATCATCATTATTCAAAGTTTTTCTTATTTTCTCAATGATTTCCTTACATTTCTCCGGGCAGCTCTACATTCTAAGTCAAACCATTTATTTTGTGGTTTGTTCTTTTTAACATGAAATTGCTGACTCATACATTCAGCAGCACCTTTTACAACATCACTAAACATTTCTATGGCTTTATTCACATCGACACTGACTATATCTGTTGCCTGCGATAACTGTAAGTGTGCAGCATCTGAATTTATGAAGTTAACAAAAGTAGAAGCAAACTCTGTGTTCCAAACAAATTTTTCTACATATTCTCTGCTATTCCTATCTTCTCTATTGTACACATTTACATCTTTTACATTCATATGAAATTCCAAAGGCATGTGATCAGATCTATTCTATCCCTCACAATAATTGTACACACTGAATTTATATAGTCAAACAAATCATAAGATGCTACAAAATAATCATTAGCACTATTTCCAGAGTCACTTATGTACGTGAAATGTCCGTTAGTGTCACCATAACAAACACCATTCAAAAGAAATAATTCAAAAGCAACACGAGAGAGAGAGAGAGAGAGAGAGAGAGAGAG
>CM060321.1:47572588-47650088 GCA_030674155.1 Stramonita haemastoma | reverse complement strand
AGCAGGCTCAGACGACTGCTGTCAAGAATGTGTGGTCACTGGCATCTGATTCCAGTTCCACTGTTCCTGAAAACATACATCACATTCGTTGGCATTCTAATTCTGATATCTTGGGTTACCTCAAAATGTAAATTTTTTTGACTACATTGCTTTGAAGTTTGGAAATTTTCTTGGCAGGTCCTTTTCCATACCTTTAAAAGTTTAAACAGCGCAATTGTTGCATTTTAGAAGAAGAAATTTCCAGATTTTCTATAACACATTTGTCAAAATCCATCTTTAATTTTTGCCTTTGATCTGATAGGTTTATTCTAAGATTTTGTATATATGAAAGTTTTTAACCCACCGAAGAAAAAGAAATAAAGAAAAAAAATAGAGACCCACCGACAGACCAACCGACAGAAGTAATCATCTATTTACATCAGACTTTATGAAACCAGGTGGGGAGAGAGAGAGGGAGAGAGAGAGAGAAAGGGAGAGAGGGAGAGGGAGAGAGAGAGGGGGGAAGAGAGAGAGAGAGAGAGAGAGAGAGAGAGAGAGAGGAGAGAGAGAGAGAGAGAGAGGAGAGAGAGAGAGGAGAGAGAGAGAGAGAGAGAGAGAGAGAAGAAGACAGACAGACAGACAGACAGACAGACAGAGACACAGAGACAGAGAGAGAGGAGAGAGGGGAGAGAGGAGAGAGCAGAGATAGAGAGAGCAGAGAGAAGAGAGAGAGAGGAGAGAGAGAGCAGAGATAGAGAAATCGAGTGAGTGAGTGAGGAAGGAGGGAGGGAGGGAGGGGGGAGAGAGATATAGAGACAGACAGACAGACAGAGACAGACAGACAGACAGGCAGACAGACAGAGAGACATTAACTAGAAAGAAATCACTAATCTTGCCTATAGATAAGCAGCTGTTCAACTGTAACTGCAGTCTTCAATATACGCACGTATGGCAAATTCTTCCTGGAGCATGTTCCGCAGCCCACATGATGTACACACCCCTGAAGAGGATTCTAAAGACCTCCTCCCTATATGATCCACATGACGACTTTTAAATACCGGATTAGGATCCCTGTGACACGAAGGATTGGACAGAGTGACAAAGATTGTCAGTTTAGGAAACACTGGAGGACTGGGGGGGGGGGGGGGGCGGTGACCGAACCACAACCCCTTATGAGCTCTGTTTTTAGGTGGGTTTATTTGGACACCAGGTGACTCGAGTCGTAGATGGTGTTTTAGACACCAGGTGAGAATGGCGTTTTCGGACACCAGGTGACTTGAGTCGTAGATGGTGTTTTAGACACCAGTTGAGGGTGGTGTTTTCGGACACCAGGTGACTCGAGTCGTAGATGGTGTTTTCGGACACCATATGGAGTCACAGCCCCCCACGAGCTCCGTTGAAGCCTTGTGGCTGAACATGGTGTGTACGGACACCAGGTAACAGGCTCATACCCTCCTCATGAGTTTTCCTAATGTCTTGTTGGCGGCGTTTTTGCAAACCAAGTAACAAAGCTCATGAACCCTGTCGATGCCTTGTAGGTGGTGTATTCGAACACCAGTTGATTGGGTCATTGCCCCTTATGAGTAATGCCTTGTGGGTGGTGTTTTCGCACACCAGGTGATAGGGTCAGAACCCGCATGAGCTATGATGCTTCGAGGGTGGTGTTTCGCCAAACAGGTGATATTAGGGGGTCCAGAACAACCCGCATGAGCTATGATGCTTCGAGGGTGGTGTTTACGGACACCAGGTGACAGTCGCAACCCCTTAACCTGCATAAGCTCTCTTGATGCCTTGAAGTTGCAGGTGGTGTTTTCGGACACCAGGCGATAGGGTCACAACCCCGCGTGAGTTTTTCTGATGCTTCGAGGGTGGTGTTTTCTCACACCAGGTGACAAAGTCACAACCCCTCAAAAGTCCGGCAGTGGACAGGGTAGTCCAACAGAAAAGACCACAAGTCTGACAGAACTTCGGGAGCAACTTTGAGTTAGAGCATGGGGGAATATGGAGATGAGCTTTCCATCTCTTCCCTTTTGTGAGCAATGTAAAGCGCGTTTCACAGAGCCTCCTTTTAAGGGACATGCCCGTGGGCTGTGTAAGGCAGCAGCTACACAACCGGTGAATTTGCCTCTCACC
Organism: Stramonita haemastoma; assembly: GCA_030674155.1. Classification (NCBI taxonomy): domain Eukaryota; kingdom Metazoa; phylum Mollusca; class Gastropoda; order Neogastropoda; family Muricidae; genus Stramonita; species Stramonita haemastoma. The sequence continues at coordinate 47,647,976 of CM060321.1, read as the reverse complement.
TCTATACATTCCACTTGTATATTAAGTGGTTTTTCTTTCCGCAAATGCTCACTGCTCTCTCAAGTCTTCTACGGAGGGTTTCTGATGTGGTCACTGTCATATAGACCGCATTCTGTTGCAGACGTCCACTACGTTACCGGACTTCGAGCACAGTCCTGTGGGATCTGAAAGTATGCAACCGTATGCATGAATACTACGCGTGCGAGGGAAAAGGAATGTCCCTATTTTGAAGACGAAGGCATCTTCAAATCTCAGATCCCAAGTGAACAAAGCCCTTCAGGGCCTTGTTGAAGGTTTCCTTTTTCCTCCATCCTCTATCCTTCCCTAACAGGGTCCTTGACATACAAAAAAAGTAGACAAAAAAAAAATTAATCAATCATGTGGACATATGGTTCAGAGGTCTTGTCTCCCTGGTTCATCTGACAGCGTTGTCGTCATAGCTTCTGTGGTGAGAAGGTTCCATGACATCTGGGAAATGTCTGATGATAAAAGAAAACACAAACATTTTCTAATAAAAACCAAAAATAAATTATATGTGCGTGTGTGCGTGCGTGCGTGTGTTCCTGAAAGAGTATGTATGAAAGCGAGTGCGTGCGTGCGTGCGTGCGTGCGTGCGTGCGTGCGTGCGTGGCGTGCGGGGTGTGTGTGGTGTGCGTGTGCGTGCGTGCATACGTGCGTGTGTGTGCGCACGCGCGCGTGTTCGCACGCGCTCACGGAAATGTGTCAACCTCAAATTTTTACCAGCACTGAAGTTCAAGTGCGCGTCACCCGGTAAAACGAACCCCATTTCAAGCCGATGTACCGATTTCCAATTCCGTAAAGACAAAACAGACCTTCCGGTATGACAGTTTCTGAACAGAATCATCTGCGCTTGAATTCTTCAACAAAAAGCAGCCTTACTCATGTCCCAACAGTTTATTACGACACTACAACATCACGGTATTCAGCCAAGCCGTATTGAAGCGGTATGTATCGCCGATATTTTTGTTGGGCGTTTTACAACAACAGAGACGTCTATCCACCGCAGAAAGAGGTAGACAACAGAGGCCCAGCAATCTTTCCGTAATGATCGACTCCCGCAGTAACGCCGCGTAACACGAAACGAGCAGTGGAAGTCCACAAGTGTTCCGCGACAAGTGGACATTTTGTAAAAAGCTCCGCACTTTTTAAAAGTTCCGCCCTTTTTCTAGTCTGTGGTTCCGGCTCCGGTTCCGGAGGCACTAGCCTATTAAATCAAACAATAATTATTCTGATCGAAGTATTGTCATACTCGTGTCGATTTTCTTAATTTTAAACGGAATTTTGTAGAAGACAGGATTCCCCCGATTGCAAAAATTAAAATTAATCACATATTAATTAAACAAATATAATACCACTATTGATACTATTTGATAGGACAAGAATAAAATGTCATGGAAAGAAGGAAATCCGAAAAAGAAAAGGGAGGGGGTGGGGGGGAGGGTGCAGACAAAGATATAAGAGGGAAGGAGAGTTTAATAGTGCAAGATGGAAAGAAGGGAAAGAGGGAGGAAAGAGATAGGGATAGAGAGAGGGATGGGGATAGAGACAAAGAGGGGACGGATGAAGAGAGGGTTGGAAGAGAGGGAGGGAGGGGGGGGGGGGGTCATGCATGTGTATAGGAACTGTAAAATGTATGAACGTTTCGGGAGGGGGGGTGTAATTTTTCCTAGGTAAATGCGCTAACTAACAATGCAATCACGGCATACACAAAAAACCAGGTAAGATAGCCAAGAATAAAAACAAATACTTTAGAACAACATGAAAAAAAGATATTGGGTATGTCTTTTTGTTACAGTTAATCTAAAAAAATCCTGGTAAATTATAAAAATCGAAAATAATTACCTGTCTGTTCGACGTTTCCAGTTTCCCTCTCCTTGTGCTCCCATGTTGTGTGGCTTCTTTTTCTCTTTTCTTCTCTACCGCCTTCACCATCGTGAAGATTCTGCAGACTATAAGGGGGGGGGGGGGGAGGGGGTGCTTGAGTATGAGATTCTGTAGACTGTAGGGGGGGGGGGTGCTTGGTATGGAGATTCTGTAGACTGTAGGGGGGAGGGGGTGCTTGAGTATGACGATTCTGTAGAATGTAGAGGGGGGTGCATGAGTATGAAGATTCTGTAGACTGTCGAGGGGGGAAGGGGTGCTTGACTATGAAGTTTGAAGACGACGAGGGAGGAGGGATGGGGGGAAGGGGTGGGTGTAGATCACCTTTGGGATTTCAAACCTTCAGGATGGGGCTGAGAGCGCGAAGTTCTGTCCTGGAAGGCTGTCTGTGCGCCTGCAGGTGGAGTGAAGGCTGTCTGCTAGATGAGTGGGCCTGTGTCCTGCCCTGCAGCAGTGTGGGAGGTGGCAAGCTGCAGGACTGTGACGTCGGGTTCCTTGTGGTGCAGACTGGTTCTTGGCGGTGGTGGTGGTTGCAGATGTTTATCAGGCTTCTGTTGTATTCAGACTGGTGATGGTTGGAGGGGGGGGGGGTTGCGAATATGTCAGGCTTCTGTTGTATTCAGACTGGTTCTTGGTGGTGGTTGTGTGTGGGGGGGGGGGGAGCAGATGTTTATCAGAATTCTGTTATGGTGTTTGTAGAAGAGTCGAGTTGAACACAATGATGGCTATGTTTCTGTGTCTGCCTCCTGAAAGAAACAAATGCCACTGCGTTAGATTGATAAAAAAAATGACCTGGGTCTAGTTTTAACATATTTCTATCAAAGTTACATGGAGTGTACATCACATTATGCGGACAGATTCCACTGATGTGTTCATTTCAGTGGTTTTATTTTTGTATCCCAAGTTCTGCAGACCAACGATGTAGCCGATACCCTGTTCAATGCACACAGGACATCTAGCTCACACTTTTTTCGGCGGGGGTGGGGGGGGGAGCCTAGTAGACAGTTGTAATCTGTGCATGTTCAAGCCACTACCTAGACACCTTTTTGAGGATCTATTTATCAACCCTGAAGTTTACTCTGTTCCGACTTCACTGCTCCGGACGTCTGTCGCATGACACTAAACCAAGGCCCCGTTTGCTTAGCACGCAGAGTACCTTGCACAAGTTGAATCCTGTTTTGCACACAGGTGAAATCCCGTTCCGCCTTTCGGGAAAGAAAGCTATTACAAATACGAATACAAACTTTTAATATCTCAAGAACACGATAGATCCATTGTGGAGGGGGGGGGGTCAAGCATAGCTAAGACAACATTGTGTGCCGGTAGGAACGGATGACAATGTCAAATATGCATGCACACTGGTGTGGAAATCATCTGACGGCAACAGATCAAAGGTTCAAATATACTCCGTGGTGAGGTGTTTTTTTGTTTTGTTTTTTTTTAGCTATAACTGATATTCTAAGTTCACAGTGTGCACCACACACACACGCACGCGCGCGCACGCACACACAACACACACATACGTGGGCACGCTGAAAACACATCGTCTGTTCGTGATCTGACGGCTCAGAATCGAGCCATCCCTGAGATACCTGTTTTCGGGGATTTTTACCATGGACCTAACATCAGTACCGATTCCACTCCACTCCCCTAAAATCCTTTCGGATGAGACTATAAACCAAGGCCTTGTGTTCAAGCACTCCAGAATATCTTGTGCACAGGTTAGAAACCCGTTGCAGCTTTCAAAAGAGGAGGCCATTGTGTGCCGGTAATCACATGCACACAGTGTCATGTTCAGACTCCATTACTGTAGAGGTGGGCAAAACCAGTCGCATATGCAAAAAAATCTCATTATTGGTCAACCCCGTTATTTGCAGAAAAATTGGTCAGTTTTGGCCAGCAGCAATGAAGACCCAAAAAGAAATGGGTTCCCTCAAGTCCACCTTGTCCAAAAACTCAATGCACCAACGACTCCTAAACAAGTCAATGCAGTGAACTCACAAAGTGGGTGAACTCAGACATTTTACCCCACCTTGTTCATTGTTGAGATGCAAAGTTTTAGTTCAGAACCCAGAAGACAACAACCGATCTTTACAAGACCGTTTCCATTGAAAACATGTAGTAACCACAATGGAAAACAATAAGTATGATAAACAAGAACAGCAATAATTACCTGTAGGTGCAGTTCAAAATGGCCGGGCAGTGACACTGGTGAACGTCTTGCCCTGTCCCTTGCACTGCTCAAGTTGTCTGTGTCAGCGTCAGGTGATGAGTGCAGATGAAGTGGATTTGCTAGCGAAGGCAGCGCGTCCCCTTCTGCCAATCAGTGAGCAGAGTTCACCACGTGACGTTGCGAGACGCGAGTACAGTGCCCTCTATCCTCTGTCTCCGTCTTTATGTCCCTTGTATTGTGGAAAAAAAGCATTATCCTCTTCTCTCTCTCTCTCTCTCTCTCTCTCTTCTCTCTCTCTCTGAATGTTCCACTATTGTCTTATCATGGTTACCATCCATATTGAGAAATGTTTTATAGATATTTTGTACTCTCTATTTGAATAATCACTTGTGTTGAATGTTACTGATTTTGTGTTAACTTATTAATTGATCATCCTTTTAAGTAAGCCAATAAACTATGTCCATCATGATTACGAATGGTTATGAGCGTGATTTTTATTACCATAATCATAAGATTAATGAAGGTATTAGAATATATATGTCCCAAAATATGTGCCTTACAGCAGATAGATTCCTCTCGTATTTGGGTGCATAATTTTATTTAATGGGTGCCATTACTCTTTTTTTTTTGCTGCCTTGTCTTCTGTGATGTCCCGTACTGCTGTTCCCGCGCCACTCACTTCAATCTCCCGCCACAGCCATACCCTGATTCGTTGTGTCTCATCCCGGGATCGGCATTCCACAGGGAGCACACCGATATTAGGCCGCCGTGGGGCCACCAGCCAGAGGGGCCCTGCACTGCTGCTGGGTCACTTTGTGGTGTTCAGTGGTGCCTGTTCTGATCTAGCACACGCAGGACACCACCTACTAAGCCCCCTACTAACGACAGTATTAGCTCAGTCGCGGAGCCAGACTGGCCGAATTTCACGTAGAGACATTAACCATGAAAATAAAGTGGTATATAAATACAAAAAAGCACTACCACCACGAAGAAAGAAAACGACGAAGAAGAAGAGGAGGAAAAAGAAAATCATAAAATATAAAATAATAATATAAAAAATAATAATATAATATAATAATAATAATAAATAAAATAATATAATAATAATAATAAAATAATAAATAACAAACAATAATAATGATGATAATTAATAATTAATAATAATAATAATAAATAATTAATAATAATAATATATAATAATAATAATAATATTAATATAATATAATATATAGATAATTAATAATCATGAAGGAAGGTGGCAGGATGGTTAAGACGTTCGTCTGCCAATACCTAAACCGTGAGTTTTTGGGTTCGTACCCAGCCTCGCCCTTTCTTCCAGTTTGACGAAAAAATCGAACTGAATGTCAAAGTCATTTGGATGAGACTATAAACCGAGGCCCCGTGTGCGAACGCACACAGAACATCTTGCGCACACGTTAAAACCCCGTTCCGCCTTTGGAAGAGCAGGCCATCGTGTGCGGTAGGAGCGGATGACAAAATTATTAAAACCCAGCATGCACACAGGTGTCGTGTTTAGACACCATCCCTGAGGAAAAATCGGGGAGTTGGAGTCCCAGGACGGCTCGGGGCTGTATATGGCAACGTTCTGGTGGATACTGCGACGGTACTGGAACCATTCGTATCGGTCATTGCCTTTCCAATGGATCATTCCAGTGGCGTGGAGGGGGGGGGGGGGGGGGGTCTGCTGCATGGGTAACAGCTTGCCCTCCATACTTACTTACCCAGGCTTTGCACTCTAAACACTAGAGCGCAACTCCATAGTCTTCCGAGACTGATGAGTGCCTATATTATTATTATTATTATTATTATTATTATTATTATTATTATTATTATTATTATTATTATTATTATTATTATTATTATTACTATCATCATCATCACCATCATCATCATCATCATTCTTCTTCTTCTTCTTCTTCTTCTTCTTCTTCTTCTTCTTCTTCTTCTTCTTCTTCTTCTTCTTCTTTTTCTTCTTCTTCTTCTTCTATTTTGTCACGTTAGCGCAAGTGTGTTTTATTTTTAAAAGATTCCCTGTAATTCATTGCATTTATTCACATACATTCCTTTAGGTGTAAAAATATTAATATTGCATGCCAAGCTTTTCAAATTCTACTTCAGTATTGTGACTGTAATCATCTTTACCAACTGTGCCCCCCATCCCCCCCCACCTCAGGTACAGACACATTCTTTACAAAAAAATACCTCTCAATCTCAGATCAAGCAGAACATTAAAATTTTGTTTGAGATTGTAATAAAGTCCCAGTGGATTTATCCGATTTAGAGACTGCGCTCGCAAGTCATCCCATTTTGGCACTGCGAGCCACCCTAAAAATGTTTACAATTCTTTGAAGCAACTGTGCCAGGCCCACGCAAGCACAAGAGAGATGCACAAGCCTGAACATGTAGATAAGATGGATCTTTTGCTTCCGTACTTCAATTTATGCGCCGAGTGGTCTAAGGTAACAAACTCTATTCTGGGGTCTCGGTTTTCATGACGTTATTATTTCCCTTGATTAAGATTTCTCGCCTACGAATTTTGCACGTACATGCATTAGTTTTTGGTGTGTTTCTTCATCAGAACACACACACACACACACAACACACACACACCACAACACACACACACACACACACACACACACACACACACAACACACACACACACACACACACACACACACACACACACACACCTGTTGAACTGACAAAGCTTGTGGCGTGGTTCAGATAGAGGATCTAAAGATACAAAACAAGGATATAGAAATAGTATTGCAAAACACTCCACAGTACGCACATAGAGCATATCAGTAATGATGAAGACATTATTTTGTATTTTTGTATTTTGTACCACTTTATGTCACAGCAGATTTGTCTGCGTGAAATTCGGGCTGCTCTTCCCGGGGAGAGCGTGTCGCCACAAGTGCTGGCACCTACCCATTTTTTTTCCTACATGCAACTGTATTTGTTTCCCTATCAGAGTGGATTTTTTCTAACAGAATTTTGCCAGGGTCGCCGTGGGTTCCTTTACGTGCGCTAAATAGTGATGTGTAACACACGGGACCTCGGTTTATCGTTTCATCCGAAAGACTAGCACCACTCAGGGTCTACTGGATGGGGAACAAGTTTTGATCCAAAACGGGGTACGAACCACCGCACACTATCTACTTAAATATCTATTTACTTATCTATCCCTTGGTCTGGTGATCAATCCTTTGTTACACCTTCTCGAAATGCGTCTTATTCTTGGGGGGGGGGGGGGGGGGGGATATGCGCACGCATGTGTGCACCTTTTTTGTGTTTTTGTGTGTGTGGTTATTTTTACATACTTTATTAGCATCGTTGATATGGGTGGCGCCAGTCTTGTGGCGACACCACAGCTCCAAAGAGGGGAGCCTGTCTTGAATATAGCAAATGTAACAGAACAAAAAATGGTACAGTGTACGTAACACTACACAAACGCATGCACGCATGCACGCGCGCATACACACCACCAAGAATATGATGCCCCACAGCACAGTACAGGGCTGCTGCAACATGTAAACACACAGGAAAACGTGCACACAAACATAAGTGCGCCCACGAACGCGCGCATACCCCCCCCCAAAAAAAAACAACAAAAAAAACCCACAACCAAAATACAATAAAACAAAACAAAACAAAACACACACACACACACACACACACACACACACACACACACACACACACACACACACACACACACACACACACACACACACACACACACGGGCGCATTTCCAGAAGATGTGACAAAGGGCCAGTTTGAGTCCAGTACTACACCACTTTTGCACAGCAACAGCGCCCACGGCACCAAGAGAGTGTTTTACTGTGTGTATACACACTTTACAAGCAGCTTTGATGTGGGTGGCTCGGTTCTTGTGGTAACACAACAACCCTGAAGAGGGCAGCCTGGCTATAGCAAGTGTGTCAGAACGAAAACTGGTACAGCAATACACACAGCCCACAAATCCAACATCACTCAGGCAAGAGTGCTAAATTAAGCGCTCCCTTTCCTTTTACCTAATCCAAGTGTGGTCAGTTCCTGCTATAATTAGCACCAGCTGGTCCCCATCTGAACTGAGAGAAGCTGAAAGTGGGGAAACTGACAGCTGTGTACGTAGTATTCTACATAATAATAAGGATATTATACAGTATGATGCAACACAGCACTGTGCAGGGCCGCTGCAACATGCACACTTATTCAAAACGCACACAGAAACACGCGTGCATGCATGCATTCACGGGCATATACAACCCCCCGAAAATAAGACACAATTCTAGAAGAAAATGATACAGATTCCACATGATTGAAACATTAATAACCAGAGTCGATTTCAGTGGTGTACTGGTTTAGTAAAAAAAGGTTATAGTAAACCGTGTTTATCAAAAACTGATAGTAAAAACATACTTTACTCTGTGTGTGTGTGTGTGTGTGTGTGTGTGTGTGTGTGTGTGCACGCACACATGCATACCCACCCTCCCATGAATAAGAGCTAAAGAACTAGAAGCATTGTGACGCAAATGCCGTTTTCGGGACCTTGCCGCCCGCACTTTTCCGCAGTTCCAGAGCCCAGGGCACAACCACCGTATTCTACTCTAAGCAGACAAATTGGACAACCATTTTTGATGTGTGTGGCACTGGAATTGTGGCGAAACCACGGCCCGGAATATGGCAACCCCGCTTGTACAGAGCCAAGTTTGTCGCCTAGAAACAGGGTACAGTGTACGCAAAAATCACCCCTACAACACCATCCAATAATAATTTCATACAATATCATGCACCACAGTAATCTGTGGCGTACCCTCCACTTGCACAAACACAAAAAACCGAAACACAAACACCAGCGAACGCACGCGCGAGCGCATGCATACCTACCCTCCCATGAATAAGAGCTAAAGAACTAGAAGCATTGTGACACAAACGCCGTTTTCGGGACCTTGCCGCCCGCACTTTTCCGCAGTTCCAGAGCCCAGGGCACCACCACCGTATTCTACTCTATGCACAAAAACTGGACAACCATTTGTGATGTGTGTGGCACTGGACTTGTGGCGACACCACGGCCCGGAAGATGGCAACCCCCCTTGTACAGAGCCAAGTTTGTCGCCTAGTAACAGGGTACAGTGTACGCAAAAATCACCCCTACAACACCATCCAATAATAATTTCATATAGCATCATGCACCACAGTAATCTGTGGGGTCCCCTCCATACGCATAAATACGAAAAGCCGCACACACAAACACCAGCGAACGCACGCACGCGCGCATGCATACCCACCCTCCCATGAATAAGAGCTAAAGAACTAGAAGCATTGTGACGCAAACGCCGTTTTCGGGACCTTGCCATCCGCACTTTTCCGCACTTACAGAGCCCAAAGCAAAACGACCGTATTCTACACTATGCAGACAAACTGGACAACCATCTTGGATGTGTGTGGCACTGGAATTGTGGCGACACTACGGCCCGGAATACGGCATTCCTGCTTGTACAGAGCTAAGTTTGTGGCCTAGAAACAGGGTACAGTGTACGCAAAAATCACCGCTACAACACCATCCAATAATAATTTCACACAATATCATGCACCACAGTAATCTGTAGGGTCCCCTCCACACGCACAAACACAAAAAACACCGCACACACAAACACCAGCGAACACACGCACGCGCGCATGCATACCTACCCTTCCATGAATAAGAGCTAAAGAACTAGAAGCATTGTGACACAAACGCCGTTTTCGGGACCTTGCCGCCCGCACTTTTCTGCAGTTCCAGAACCCAGGGCACCACCACCGTATTCTACTAAATGCAGACAAACTGGACAACCATTTTTGATGTGTGTGGCACTGGACTTGTGGCGAAACCACGGCCCGGAAGATGGCAACCCCGCTTGTAAAGGCCAAGTTTGTCGCCTAGAAACAGGGTACAGTGTACGCAAAAATCACCCCTACAACACCATCCAATAATAATTTCATATAACATCATGCACCACAGTAATCTGTGGGGTCCCTTCCATACGCACAACCACAAAAAACCGAAAGCACAAAATCCAGCGAACGCACGCACGCGCGCATGCATACCCACCCTCCCATGAATAAGAGCTAAAGAACTAGAAGCATTGTGACGCAAATGCCGTTTTCGGGACCTTGCCACCAGCACTTTTCCGCACTTCCAGAGCCCAGAGCACCACCACCGTATTCTACTGTATGCAGACAAACTGGACAACCATTTTGGATGTGTGTGGCATTGCAATTGTGGCGACACCACGGCCCGGAATACGGTAACCCCGCTTGTACAGAGCCAAGTTTGTCGTATAGAAACAGGGTACAGTGTACGCAAAAATCACCCCTACAACACCATCCAATAATAATTTCATACAATATCATGCACCACAGTAATCTGTAGGGACCCCTCCACTTGCACAAACACAAAAAACCGAAAACACAAACACCAGCGAACGCAGCACGCGTGCATGTATACCCACCCTCCCATGAATAAGAGCTAAAGAACTAGAAGCATTGTGACGCAAACGCCGTTTTCGGGATCTTGCCGCCCGCACTTTTCCGCAGTTCTAGAGCCCAGGGCACCACCACCGTATTCTACTCTATGCACAAAAACTGGACACCCATTTTTGATGTGTGTGGCACTGGACTTGTGGCGACACCACGGCCCGGAATATGGCAACCCCGCTTGTACAGAGCCAAGTTTGTCGCCTAGAAACAGGGTACAGTGTACGCAAAAATCACTCCTACAACACCATCCAATAATAATTTCACACAATATCATGCACCACAGTAATCTGTGGCTCCCCTCCACACGCACAAACACAAAAAACCGCACACACAAACTCCAGCGAACGTACGCACCGCGCATGCATACCCACCCTCCCATGAATAAGAGCTAAAGAACTAGAAGCATTGTGACGCAAACGCCGTTTTCGGGACCTTGCCGCCCGCACTTTTCCGCAGTTCTAGAGCCCAAGGCACAACCGCCGTATTCTACTCTATGCACACAAACTGGACAACCATTTGTGATGTGTGTGGCACTGGACTTGTGGCGACACCACGGCCCGGAAGATGGCAACCCATCTTGTACAGAGCCAAGTTTGTCGCCTAGAAACAGGCATGGCAGGAATGGCCCGAAAACGGCTCTTTGGGTCCCGTCTTTGCCCCAAATCGCACCTTCTTGGTAGAGGGTTGGGTATGCATGCGAGCGCGCGCGCGCGCTGGTGTTTGTCAGTGCGTTTGTTTGTGTGCGGCCATGTGGCGGGGACCCTGCACTTTGCTGTGGTGCATCATATTGCTGTAAATTGTCATTACTGTACGCCCTGCTTGGTTTTCGGTACATACACTATACCCGATTTCCTTGCCACAAACTAGCTTTCTCAGCTCTTGAGGGCTGCGGTGTCGCCATAAGTCCGGCGGCACACACGTGGGAGATTGTGGGGGAGGGAGTATGCATATGGTGCCATACTATCCAGGTGCCTTGGGGTCTGTAACCGTGCAAAAGTCGGGGCAGGACGAGCCCGAAAACGGCTCTTTGGGTCCCGTCTTTGCCCAAACCGCACCTTTTTGGTAGGGGGTTGGGTATGCATGCGAGCGCGCGCGCTCGCGCTGGTGTTTGTCATTGCGTTTGTTTGTGTGCGCGCATGTGGCAGGAACCCTGCACTTTGCAGTGGTCCATCATATTGCTGTATATTGTCATTATTACTGTGCGCCCTGCTTGGTTTTCGGTGCGTACACTCTACCCGATTTCCTTGCCGAAAACTAGCTTTCTCAGCTCTTAAGGGCTGCGGTGTCGCCACAAGTCCGGCGCTACACATGTCGAAGATGGTAGGGGAGGGAGTATGCATACGGTGCCATACTGTCCGTGTGCCTTGGGGTCTGTAACCGTGCAAAAGTCGGGGCGGGACGGGCCTGAAAACGGCTCTTTGGGTCCCGTCTTTGCCCAAAACTGCTCCTTTTTCGTAGGGGGTTGGGTATGCATGCGAGCACGTGCGCGCACGCTGGTGTTTGTCAGTGCGTTTGTTTGTGTGCGGGCGTGTGGCGGGGACCCCTCAGTTTGCTGTGCTGCATCATATTGCAGTATATTGTCATTATTATTGGGTGCCGTGCTTGGTTTTCGGTGCATACACTGTACCCGATTTCCGTGCGACAAACTAGCTTTCTCAGCTCTTGAGGGCTGTGGTGTCGCAACACGTCCGGCGCCACACACATCGAAGATGGTAGGGGAGGGAGTATGCATACGGTGCCATACTGTCCTGGTGCCTTGGGGTCTGTAACCGTGCAAAAGTCGGGGCGGGACGGGCCTGAAAACGCCTCTTTGGGTCCCGTCTTTGCCCAAAACCGCTCCTTTCCCGTAGGGGGTTGGGTATGCATGCGCGCACGCGCGTGCGCGCTGGTGTTTGTCAGTGCCTTTGTTTGTGCGCGGGCATGTGGCGGGGACCCTGCACTTTGCTGTGGTGCATCATATTGCTGTATATTGTCTTCATTTTTCGGCGCCGTGCTTGGTTTTCGGTGCGTATATTGTACCCGATTTCCTTGCCACAAACTTGCTTTCTCAGCTCTTGAGGCCTGCGGTGTCGCCACAAGTCCGGCGCCACACACGTCGAGGATTGTAGGGGAGGGAGTATGCATACGGTGCCATACTGTCCGTGTGCCTTGGGGTCTGTAACCGTGCAAAAGTCCGGGCAGGACGAGCCCGAAAACGGCTCTTTCGGTCCCATCTTTGCCCCAAACCGCTCCGTTTTTTGGGGGGTTGGGTATTCATGTGAGAAAGCGCATTGCGCTGGTGTTTGTCAGTGCGTTGGTTTGTGTGCGCGCATGTGGCGGGGACCCTGCAGTTTGCTGTGGTGCATCATATTGCTGTATATTGTCATTATTACTGTGCGCCCTACTTTGTTTTCCCTGCGCACACTGTACCAGATTTCTTTTGCACAAAATAGCTTTCTCAGCTCTCGAGGTCTGTGGTGTCGCCACAAGTCCGGCGCCACACACGTCGGAGATGGTAGGGGAGGGAGTATGAATACGGTGCCATACTGTCCATGTGCCTTGGGGTCTGTAACCGTGCAAAAGTCGGGGCGGGACGGGCCTGAAAACGGCTCCTTGGGTTGCGTCTTTGCCCAAAACCGCACCTTTTTCGTAGGGGGTTGGGTATGCATGCGAGCACGGGCGCGCGCGCTGGTGTCTTTCAGTGCGTTTGTTTGTGTGCGGGCATGTTGCGGGGACCCTGCAGTTTGCTGTGCTGCATCATATTGCTGTATATTGTCATTATTATTGGGCGCCGTTCTTGGTTTTCGGTGCGTACACTGTACCCGATTTCCTTGCGACAAACTAGCTTTCTCAGCTCTTGAGGGCTGCGGTGTAGCCACAAGTTATGCACCACACACGTCGGAGATGATAGGAGAGGGAGTATGCATACGGTGCCATACTGTCCTTGTGCCTTAGGGTCTGTAACCGTCCAAACGTCCGGGCAGGACGGGCCCGAAAGCGGCTCTTTGGGTCCCGTCTTTATCCCAAACCGCACCTTTTTCGTAGGGGGTTGGGTATGCATGTCAGCACGGGTGCTCGCGGCGCGCTGGTGTTTGTCAGTGCGTTTGTTTGTGTGCGGGCATGTGGCGGGGACCCTGCAGTTTGCTGTGCTGCATCATATTGCTGTATATTGTCATTATTATTGGGCGCCGTGCTTGGTTTTCGGTCCGTACACTGTACCAGATTTCCTTGCCACAATCTAGCTTTCTCAACTCTAGAGGGCTGCGGTGTCGCCACAAGTCCGGCGCCACACACGTCGAAGATGGTAGGGGAGGGAGTATACATACGGTGCCATACTGTCCTGGTGCCTTGGGGTCTGTAACCGTGCAAAAGTCCGGGCAGGACGGGCCCGAAAGCGACTCTTTGGGTCCTGTCTTTTCCCCAAACCGCACCTTTTTCGTCGGTTGTTTGGTATTCATGCATGCACGTGCGCGCGCTGGTGTTTGTCAGTGCGTTTGTTTGTGTGCGGGCATGTGGCGGGGACCCTGCAGTTTGCTGTGCTGCATCATATTGCTGTATATTGTCATTTTTACTGTGCGCCCTGCTTGGTTTTCGGTGCGTACACTGTACCAGATTTCCTTGCCACAAACTAGCTTTCTCAGCACTTGAGGGCTGCGCCGGACTTCCAAATCTTCTGCTGGAAGATTAATGGCAGATTTTACACCAACATATCTTAGCAAAAATGTATGTGAAAAATTAATGATGTCAGATTTTATGTATAGCAGTGGGCAAAGTGTGAGTGTTTTCTTTTTGCCTTTTTGGGGGGTAATGAGATCAATATTAACGTGATAAAAATGTAATAGTTTGTAAAAATTTTGTTCAAAATGTTGTGCAATGTGTGTATTATGTAAAAAGTAAGGCGATGATTCACAGACCTTTGTCAGAAGATCCACGACACCAAAGAATGGCCAAAAGAATGGACACAGTCTCTTGTAATACCCCTGCCAAAGAAAGGAAACCTCAAGCAATGCCAGAACTACAGAACCATCAGTCTCATAAGCCATCCTAGCAAGATCATGCTGCAGGTAGTCCTCAACAGACTGAAAAACCAAGCAGAAAAACTCCTGGCAGAAGAACAAGCGGGCTTTAGACCAAAACGCAGCACAATGGAACAAATTTTCAACCTGAGAATTCTGATAGAGAAGCATCTCCAACACCAAAAAGACTTGTACCACAATTTTATAGACTTCAAAAAGGCCTTTGACAGGGTATGGCATGACGGCCTCTGGCAAGTACTCAGGCACTTCAACATTGACAACTGCCTAATTGAAGTCATCAAGGCTCTGTACGAGAATGCAAGAAGTGCAGTTTTCATGAACAACCACGTGGGCGAGTTCTTCAAGACCACGGTTGGAGTCCGCCAGGGCTGCCTTCTCTCACCTGTACTCTTCAACCTCTTCCTCGAAAACATCATGACAGAGACACTGCAAAACCACCACACTTCCATCTCCATTGGTGGAAGACCCCTTTGCAACCTCAGATTTGCAGATGACATTGACCTCATGGGCAGCAGCAAACAAGAACTGCAAATCCTCACAGACAGTCTAACAGACCGAGCGAGCGCATACGGCATGGAGGTCAGTACAGAGAAATCGAAGATCATGGTCAACAGCGCGAGTAATGACAGCACGGAAATAAAGATGAATGGAGAAATATTGGAAGAGGTGAGCCAATTCAAATACTTAGGCTCCATCCTAACAAAAGATGGCACATCAAACAATGAGGTGAAAGCTCGCATTGCAACAGCAACATCTGCTCTAGTCAGACTCCAGAGGATCATCAGAAGCAACAACATCAGCTTCTGCACCAAATACCACCTCTACAAATCCCTCGTAATATCTATCCTCCTATATGGCTGTGAATCATGGACTCTGACAGCAGAGTTAGAGAGAAGAATCCAAGCATTCGAGAACAAGTGCCACAGAAGACTCCTCAAAATATCATACAAAGAACACAAGACCAATAACTATGTGAAAGAGGAAATCAAAAAGCGCGTGGGCCCCCAAGAGCCTTTGCTCTCCACCATAAAGAGGAGAAAGCTGATGTGGTTTGGTCACACCACAAGACACAACACCCTAGCAAAAACCATCTTGCAAGGAACAGTCGAGGGCAAAAGAAGAAGAG
Source organism: Stramonita haemastoma (assembly GCA_030674155.1). Taxonomy (NCBI): domain Eukaryota; kingdom Metazoa; phylum Mollusca; class Gastropoda; order Neogastropoda; family Muricidae; genus Stramonita; species Stramonita haemastoma. Next base: position 47,632,209 of record CM060321.1, on the reverse strand, counting down.
GCCGCCAAAAGAAATCATGGGTTGACAACATCAAAGACTGGACTGCCCAACCCCTGCAACGCCTCCTACTAGCCACACAGGATCGTGAAGCATGGAAAAAGATCTCCGTTGCGTCTTCTCTCATGTCCCCCTACGTCCTTTGGGACATGGGACTGAGTGAGTGAGTGAAGGCGATGATTTGGATTGTTTGGTTTTATGCTTAAAAAGAATCACATCATATCGGAAAACAAAAAGAAAGCTCGTGCTGTGATTGACATACATACTCAGTGAAATGACTTTAGCTGATGTTGGTGGCAGATCTGTGTAGTGATCTTCTGCTAGAAGATTGATGGCAGATTTTACACCAACTCAACTTCTAAAAAAAATGTCAGGAAAAGACCTCTAATATATTATGTGATTTTAAGTATAGGAATGGGTAAGATGTGACTGTTTTCCCCTTTTTTCGGGGGTAAAGAGATTAAAATCAATGTGAATTGGCAAGAAAATGTAATAGTTTCTATAATGTTGTGGAAAGTGTGTGCTTATTTTTGCTTTTTAAAAATTCACATCAATAATGAAAACAAAAAATCTTGTGCTGTGATTGTCATTAATACTCAAGAAATGTTTTTAGATTATGTTGATGGCAGATCTGTGTATTGATCTTCTGCTGGGAGATTGATGGCAGATTTTACACCAACAGGTCTTACGAAATATTTGTAAAAGACTGAAGTATAGTAGTAAAGAAAATGTACCAGTGTGTGTGTGTGTGGAGGGGGTGGGGGGAATAGAGGGTAAATGTGCCTGTGTGGGTTTTTTCGGGGGAGAGGTAAATGTGCCTGTGTGTTTTTGTTTTTTTTTTGGTGGTTTTTTGTTTGCTTTTTGTTTGTTTGTTTGTTGTTGTTTTTTTGTTGTTGTTTTTTGGGGGGGCGGTAAATGTGCCCTGTGCATTGTTTATTGTTTGGTGTTGTTTTTTTAAAAAATGACTTTGATGATGTTGTGGTATATCTGTGTATTGATCTTCTGCTGGAAGATTGATGGCAGATTTTACACCAACACATCTAAGGAAAAATGTATGTGAAAGACTTATGGTATTTGATTTTGAGTATACTAGTAAATGAAGTGTGCCTGTAGTTTTTTCCCCTTTTTCTGGGGGATTGGTTTTCTTTCTTTTTCTTTTTTAAATCACTTCAAATGTGAAACCAAAGAGAAAGCTGATGCTGTAATTGCCATTGCTATTTGTGGGCTTGTTTATCTTTTGTTTTTTAAGAATGAGATCAATTGTAAACAACAAAGAAAAATGTAGCAATGGTGTATGAAAGTGTTGGAAGTTTGCCAGAAGCGGTTTTTTAAATTTATTTCTATTAGTTTTTAAACCACATCAATTATAAAAACAAAAAGAAATCTGATGCTGTAATTTGCATTGATATTTTGTAAAATAACTTTAGATGATGTTGGTGGCAGATCTGTGTATTGATTTTCTGCTGGAAGATTGATGGCAGATTTTACACCAACACTTCTTAGTAAAAATATGGGGGAAAGACTACTGATGTAAGATTTTATGTATAGCAGTGAGTAAAGAGTGAGTGATTTCCTTTTCCTTTTTAATTTTTTTTGGGGGGAATAGAGATTTTTAAAAAATGTAATAGGTTGTATAATGTGCAAAGTATGTATGATGTAAAAAGTAAGGCGACGATTTGGATTGTTTTATGCTTTTAAAAAAATCACATCAAATCAGAAGACAAAAACCTTGTGCGTTTATATTCTATGAAATGACTTTCGATGCTGTTGGTGGCAGATCTGTGTATTGATCTTCTGCTGGAAGATTGATGGCAGATTTTACACTAACACATATTTACGAAAAATGTGAAAGACTGATTGGGTATGATTTTAAGTGTAGGGCCTAGGTTGAATAGAGTGTGCCTGTGTGTTTTTATTAAGGGACAGGATAAATTAATGTGCCTGTGTTTGGGGGGGGGGGAGGGGTTGCAAGGGGGGGTGGAGAGGATAAACGAGCCTGTGTTTTTTGGTGTTTTGTTTTTTGGGGGCAGAGGGTAAATGTGCCTGTGTTTTGTTTTTTCTTGGGGGGGGGGGGGGGGAGTGAGGGTAAATGTGCCTGTGGTGATTTTGGTGTCAAAGTCATCGGGGGTTTAGATTTCACGGGGTAAGAGTGCCCGGTTGAGGGGATTTTTCTTCAGGAGTTAACATTAGTGATGACTCCACTCCCAAAATCTTTCGGATGAGACTATAAACCAAGGCCCCGTGTGCGAAGACATGCAAAACATCTTGAGCACATGTTAAATCCTGTTCTGCTTTTTGTAAGAGTAGGCCATGGTGTGCTGGAGGGAACAGATGACATTTACAAAACTGCATACAGACAGGGACTGGATGTAGAAAAGCATATGAATGCTTATTTCATCATCCTTGATATAAAAACATAAATAAATAAACACACACACACACAGGTTACCAATTGGTTTTTATAATGTAATTAAAGCCTTTGTTGTTGAGAGAGAGAGAGAGAGAGAGAGAGAGAGAGAGAGAGAGGAGAGAGAGAGAGGAGAGGAGAGAGAGAGAGAGAGAGAGAGAGAGAGAGAGAGAGTGAGGGGGAGGCACAAATGTGTGATAAGATTTCCTTACATACCACTGGTCATGAAAGCCTGTTGACATCCAAGCCCCCCCCCCCCCCCCCCCCCCCCCCCACAACGCCCACCCCACCCCCCCATTTATGGCTGTACTGTACCATCTTTCTTTCCGCCAAAGTTGCCTATGTGCAAACGGGGTTGCCCTCTTTGGGGCCTCGGTGTCGCCACAATTCCAGCGCCACACACCTCAAAAATGGTTGTAAAGATTGTATGCATACAGCAGAGCAGGGTCTAGATGCCCTGGGTTCGGTAACTGTGAAAATTTGCCTTTGGCAGGGGCCCGAAACGGGCGTTTTGGTCACATCTTTCTTGAACAGGCCTATAGCTGATGCATGGGCGTGTGTGGACGCGTGTCCACGTGCGCACATCGCTTGTTTTTATGTGTGCATTTTTTTGTGTTTGTGCGTGTGGCAGAGACCCTGCACTTTGCCGTGGTGCATGATATTGTATGTTATTATCATTTAAGGGGTGTTGTAGGGGTCATTAATGGCTGCACTGTACCATCTTTCTTTTCCGCAAAAGTTGCCTATGTGCAAACGGGGTTGCCCTCTTTGGGGTCGTGATGTCGCTACAATTCCAGTGCCACACACCTCAAGATTGTATGAAAATAGTAGAGCACAGGAATTGCTGCCTCGGGTCTGTAACTGTGAAAAGGTTTGGGTGAAAGGGTCTGCGTTTGGTCACATCTTTCCGAAATGGCCTTTAGCTTATGCATAGGAAGGTGTTTACGCCTGCGCCTGCGTGCTTGCTGTTGTTGATGTGTGCGAATTTTTGGCAGAGACACTGCACTTTGCTGTGGTGCATCCTATTGTATGTTATTATTGTTTGATGGGTGTTGTAGGGGTCAATAATAGTTTCACTGTACCAGGTTTCTCTACGCCCTAATTACCTATGTGCAAGCCGGACTGGCATCTTCGGGGCCATGGTGTCGCCACAATTCAAGCGCCACACACATCCAAAATGGTTGTAAAGATTGTATGTATACAGCAGAGCACGGTTTTGCTGCTCTGGTTTCTGTAGCTGTGAAAACGTGCGGGTTGCCGGGGTCTAAATCGGGGGTCTTTGTCACATCTTTTGGAAACCAGCCTTTAGCTTATGCATGGGCGGGTGTTTACGCCTGAACGCGTGCGTGCAGTCCTTGTTGCTTATGTGTGCGATTTGTTGTGTTTGTGTGTGTGGCAGAGAGCCTGCACTTTGCTGTGGTGCATCATATTGTATGTTATTATTGTTTGATGGGTGTGGTAGGGGTCATTATTGGCTGCACTGTACCATGTTTCTTTCCGCCAAAGTTGCCTATGTGCAAGCAGGGTTGCCCTCTTCCGGGCCGTGGTGTCGCCACAATTCCAGCGGCATACACCTCAAAAATGGTTGTAAAGAATGTATGCATACAGCAGAGCAGAATCTTGGTGCCCTGGGTTCTGTAACTGTGAAAAAGTGCTGGTGGCAGGGGCCCAAAACGGGCGTTTTCGTCACATCTTTCGGATACGGGCCTTTTGCTTTTTGGGCGGGTGTGTACGCGCGCGCACGTGCTTGCAGTCGCTGTTGTTTATGTGTGCGATTGTTTGTGTTCGTGCGTGTGGCAGAGACTCTGCACTTTGCTGTGGTGCATCATATTGCATGTTATTATTGTTTGATGGGTGTTGTAGCGGTTATTAATAGCTGCACTGTACCATGTTTCTTTCCGACAAAGTTGCCTATGTGCAAGCAGGGTTGCCCTCTTCCGGGCCGTGGTGTCGCCACAATTCCAGCGCTACACACCTGAAAATTGGTTGAAAAGAGTGTATGCATATAGAACAGCACGATCCTGCTGCTCTGGCTTCTGTAGCTGTGAAAATGTGCATTTGGCAGGGCCCCGAAACGGGCGTTTTCGCCACATGTTTGGGAAACGGGCCTTTAGCTTTTGCACGGGCGGGTGTGTGCGCGTGCGCGCGTGCGAGCGGTCGCTGTTGTTTATGTGTGCAATGTTTTGTGTTTGTGCGTGTGGCAGAGACCCTGCACTTTGCTGTGGTGCATCAATTTGTGTTATTTTTGCTTGATGGGTGATGTAGGGGTCACTAATGGCTATATTGTACCATGTTTCTTTCCGCCAAAGTTGCCTATGTGCAAGCGGGGTTGCCCTCTTCGGGGTCGTGGTGTCGCCACAATTCCAGCGCCACACACCTCAAAAACGGTTGTAAAGAGTATATGCATACAGCAGAGCACGGCCTTGCTGCCTTGGGTTCTGTAACTGTTATAAAGTGCGGGTGGCAGAGTCCCGAAACGGGCGTTTTCTTCACATATTTCGGAAAGGGGCCTTTAGCTTATGCATAGGCGGTAGTGTACGCGTGCGCGCGTGTGTGCGTGCACGCGGTCGCTGTTGATTATGTGTGCGAGTTTTTGTATTTGTGCGTGTGGCAGAGACCCTGCACTTTGCTATGGTGCATCCTATTGAATGTTATTATTGTTTGATGGGTGTTGTAGGGGTCATTATTGGCTGCACTGTACCATGTTTCTTTCCGCCAAAGTTGCCTATGTGAAAGCGGGGTTGTCCTCTTCGGGGCCGTGGTGTCGCCACAATTCCAGCGCCACACACCTCAAAAATGGTTGTAAAGAGTGTATGCATACAGCAGGGGACAGTCTCGCTGCTCTGGGTTCTGTAACTGTGAAAAATTGTGTGTCGCAGGGGCCCGAAACGGGCGTTTTCGTCACATCTTTCCGAAACGGGCCTTTAACTTATGCATGGGCGGGTGTGTACGCGTGTCCGTGCGTCCGGTCGCTGTTGTTTAGGTATGCGATTTTTTGTGTTTCTGCGTGTGACAGAGACCCTGCATTTTGCTGTGGTGCATCGTATTGTATGTTATTATTGTTTGATGGGTGTTGTAGGGGTTATTAATCGCTGCACTGTACCATGTTTCTTTCCGCCAAAGTTGCCTATGTACAAGCGGGGTTGCCCTCTTCGGGGCCGTGGTGTCGCCACATGTCCTGTGCCACACACCTTAAAAATGGTTGTTAAGAGTGTATGCATACAGCAGAGCACGGTCTTGCTGCCGTGGATTCTGTAACTGTGATAAAGTGCGGGTGGTAGGGTCCCGAAACTGGCGTTTTCGTCACATCTTTCCGAAACGGGCCTTTAGCTTACGCATGGGCGGGTGTGTACGCGCGCGCGTGCCTGCGGTGGCTGTTGTTTATGTGTGCGAGAGAGAGAGAGAGAGAGAGAGAGAGAGAGAGAGATAGAGAGAGAGAGAGAGAGAGAGAGAGAGAGAGAAGAATAGAATAGAATATGGGGGCACCACTGAAGATTTTACAGCCAGCTTCCTCCACTCCTCGCGGTCCTCAGCTTTTTTAGCTTTTCTTAGCAAGCCGCTCCACTCAAGAGGCCAGTCCTCTCTCTGGTGTTGTCTCCTATCATCATTTTTCTCAGTCTGCCTTTCTGTCTCCCTCCGTGTACTGTTCCCTGGCTAGTGTGCTGAGGTCATCTCATCACCATTCCGGAGATAAATTATGTAATATTGACTTCGGTCAGTTGATTTCTTTTGCTTCGGCTTACAGATCGCCGCCTGTCCAATCCAATCCAATCCAATGATGTTGCTTAGAGCCCCGCCGACCGCACTGGCATATCGGGGCTGTCCAAGAGAGAGAGAGAGAGAAAGAGAGAGAGAGAGGGGGGGGGGGGGGAGTTTAGATCCAGAATTAATGTTAACTTTTTCAAATTCTCAAGAGAGGAGACAGAGGAAAAAATAATTGAAACAGCTGAGATGAGGTTTTTTGCTTTGTTTTTGCTTTTGTTTTTTTCCTGTATGGCTCAGGGTCAGTTGGACAGAGAAAACAACATATGAAAGCATAATTATTACATGGACTGGGAACAACAAGAAATCTTCTTACATTGATAATGAAAGGAAAGCATGGGCTACGAGACCAAGATACGGATGAGGACTGTCTTTCATGGCAGGACCAAGGCGAAAAGAAAAGAGGCAGACCACCAGCTTCTCTCATTGGCAACATCACCGAAACCTGTGGCATGAGAATCCATGAAGTCAGCAGGGCCATCAAAGACCGGAGAAAAATGGAGAAGGAGGTTGGGATGGAAGTCAGTGTCATTGGGTGCAGCGGCTAACCCTGAACTCGGTGATGCCGACAGATGAGACAGGTGAGAGTTCCTCAAGACTATGGCCCTGAATACGGCAATAATCATGTGAACAAGGCACAAAGCATAGTAATGCACAGAATCAGATGTCTAAACATTATAACAGAGTGACCAGTCAATCTATAAATCAGTATTTTGTATTTTGTACCACTTTATGTCACAGCAGATTTCTCAACGGAAATTCGGGCTGCTCTCCCCGGGGAGAGCGCGTAGCCACAAGTGCAGCACCTACCTATTTTTTTTTCTTTTTCCTGCATGCAACTGTATTTGTTTCCTTATATGAGTGGCTTTTTTGTACAGAATTTTACCAGGGTCAACCTCCTTGTTGCCGTGGGTTCTTTTACGTACGCTAAATAGGGATGTGTAACACACGGGACCTCGGTTCATCGTCTCATCCAAAAGACTAGCGCCCAGACCATCACTCAGGGTCTAATGGATGGTTTAAAAGTTTTGGGCCCAAACGGGGTACAAACCACTGCACACTCCGACCCTGACTTTTTTGCTTTCTAGACAAGGCCCGTTAACACCTAGACCACCGATCCACCGATGTATTCGAATACAACTACTATAACGAGGGAAAATGCTTTCAAACAACTAAGAAATAGATTAAATAACTTTGAACTGAGAACAAACTGAAAAGTCAGTACTGACGGAGCACAAAATTCCTCAGCAGGAAAAGACTTGAAATGAGAGAATAGTCTGCTATATACTCAGGGACGTGGAAAAGTTGGTGCATGGCCATGCCAGTTAATAGCCTAATACACAGGCCAGTCATAGAAGGCATCGTAATTGGAGTACAGGCTTCTGTAGGGGTAGACAGGGTAAGACTGGAGACGGCGGAACCTGTGTGAGCGAGATGGTTTGAGGGGAGTTTTCCAAAAAAGATGACGCAAATGCCTTCCTATGTTGCCTGCAAGGGTGCTGGTACCTCTTGCACAAGGATGAATGCCGACTCTAAGATGGTATGGATGAAAGTTGGTGTTTCTAACAAAGAAGATATTGTCTACCTCAAATAGTTTAGAAGTGACCACGGCATAATTGGGAATCCTTAACGGCAGTAACTTTGTTGATAACAAATTGTGATTGGGGACTTTTCTTGGCCACATCTCTGAGGCTGGTGACAAAGGTTTTGCTCAGATCAAAGACATCTTTTGTTTGAGGTCATTGATGCTGCTGTGCACCACGACTACATCAGGTTTATTAGTTGATGTTGTGACAGCCTGAAGTGGTTTTTGTACCTGGGAAAGAGTAGGTGCTTTTTGCAGGCAGGCATTTATGTCATAAGACTGCCCAAGTCGTTCTCCTTCCACTTGGCTCAGGACTGTGTCGTGCAGAATGAGAACTTTGTTCTGCTTGGGGTGGGCTGCATTTTGACGTCATTACTAGCCATGATGTCAGAATCAAAAGACGTACTTGCACTGCAGGTCGACTTGCTTTTCTGTAACCCTGTGGGCCTAGAAGGTTGACGGCGACTGGGTATATTGGATGCCTTAGGCCTAGTGGCACTCACCTGTCCTGCCCGTGGAGGGGAGCCGGCAACCTCAGCGTAAGTACGGCTTGGTGGGCTTGGTGTGTGGCTGTCGGTTTGAGTCCCTATGGTCACCATGGGAACGCGACTGGTTCTGGTTTTCAGATTTGCGTTGTTTCTATTGGCGAGACGCGTTCACATGGGTCATATAATTTGTGAGAGGTAGGCAATGAAGCTGTCGGACCTAGGCCTATCTGCAGTCAAACTGGAGGAGTTCGTTGTCAGGCTTGTATAGTGTGTGTGTGTGTGTGTGTGTGTGTGTGTGTGTGTGTGTGTGTGTGTGTGTGTGTGTAGTTAGTTAGTTAGTTAGTTAGTTAGTTAGTTAGTTAGTTAGTTAGTTAGTTAGTTCTTCAGTTTACGCCCTTCACTAAATAGTGATATCAGACGGAAAGTGTATACGAGTGAGTGAGTGTGTGTATGGAGGGGAGGGGGGGGGAGGGAGGGGCTGGGTGGGTTGGGATGGTATATACTAATTACTGCATTAAACACTATAAGACCAATATTAAAACATAGAACAAGAATAATAAAAAGAAAGAATAACAGTTTAAAACACTAACTTTGCAATATATAACTAGTAAAATCATTATACTATTATAACTAGTAACAATCATCATACTATAAAAACCTGATAATAGGACTATGACTTAATGACAATACAATGTATTTCATTAACGAAATGTCTTTTAGAATTTGCTCTAGCAAACGTATTTGAAAACTGGTAAAAAGTTTTTAAAATCTCTGCATTCTAAAAGAATGTGGCCTATGGTAATATTTTCGCCACAGATACATGTTGTTTTTTTAAAATTAATTTCGATCTAAAAGCATTGAGCTTGAACCTATAAATAAGAGATACAACATTTCTATATTCATGAGAGTTACGGCATTTGATCTTAATCAAAAGATAATAAATGGGTTACATCATCATTATGGTGAGAACCAATACTTTGTTTCTTTTTAAAATGTTTCCAACATGCATTTTGTAACATGCTATAGCCCTCATGAACGGATAAAGGGACATTAATGCTGCAGGACCATCAGTTTGCTTTGCTCCACATTTTGCTACTTGTCAACGATTTCATTAAAGTAGATACCACAATGCAAAGGAATCCAGCAAAAGGTAACACAGGTGCCTCGTAACATCAGAAAATTAATCAGATGCCCAATCTCAGTTACGAGATCTTGTCTCACTTTTGAACTGGAATTTTTTTGAGCAAGTAAAACCGACTTGGAATCAACACAAAAAAGCGTTTTAAATATGTCTTTGGGAAAATCTAGAAGAAAATATAAAGCCATCAAAATGGCAGATAATTCAGCTGTAAAAATAGATCGATTTTTCCCAATATGAAAAGATCTTTCTACTTTCAATGATAGGATTACAAAAGCTGCTCCCGCCTCGTTGTCGCTCAAAAGTGAGCCATCAGTGTAGATTTTTAGATATTCTGGATATGTAGTTTGTATATTTTCTTTTACTGACGGGCTAAGAATATTTTCATTACCTTTTTTGGTTAAAGAAGAATAATTTAAGTCAAAATTAGCTCTCTGAAGCTCCCATGGTGGACAAGATGAAATGTTAATCTTTGATTTAGTTATTTTTGTAGGACATATTTCTGCCTTATCAAATAAGTGAGAAGTATAAGTTCTAGCAGTGGTAACAGAACGAATAGTATGTGCTCTTTTGGGGAAGTTGACATCAGATCTTATACCAATTTCGGTGTTCACATTGGTTTCTTGTTTTGAACAACGTAAGAGATATTTAGCCACAGCCAGTTGTCGATGATCATTTAAGGCAAAATACCTATCTCTTTATAAGTACCCATGGATGTACATGGAAAGATACACCCAAAGCTAATCGAAAATCCTTACAGTCTAATCTTGTCATTTTTTGTAATAAAGATTTTGGAGCGCTGAAAAATGCTTCCTGGCCATAAATGATTCTAGAACGTACAAGAGATAATGCGAGATGTTTTAAAACAGCTACATCCTGAGCCCACACTTGTTTGCTGATAACTTTCAAGAGGTTAAGACTTTTCCGGGCTTTAGTATTTAGATATTCAATGTGATAGTTCCAACTTAGTGAGAATGTGAAGTGTACCCCTAAAAACTTCACCATAGGTTTGTATTCCAAAGCTTTCCCATCTATCTGAAAAACAGGTAGAACTGGTGGGTTAGTGCCATTATTAAAAAGCACAAGATTAGTCTTTTCGGGAGACAGTAACAGACCATTCTCAAAGATGTAGTCATTAAGTTTGTTTAACTCAAGCTGATAAATGTTTTTCAAATGATTAAGATGCCCCTTCGGTGTTCTCTTTTTCATCGTGACGTTCATCCACATACAAATGTCATCAGCGTACTGGACATGGATAACATTACTTGAGAGACACTTTGGAAGATCACAGAGAAAAATATTGAACAGATGTGGCACAATGACTGATCCCTGTGGAATACCCATAGTTGGAAATCGTAAGGAAGAATAGGAATTTCCAACTTTGACCTGCATGCATCTTTCGGAGAGAAATGTTTTAACATAGTAATAGACATTTCCAGATAAGCCAATAGATTTCAATTTGTGCAGTAACCGTTTATGCCAGACCTGATCATATGCTTTCTTTTTATCAAAAAATGTGGCAAGCACATTTTTCCTACATGCAAATTGTTGTTTAATCTGTGTGCTGAGATTAAACAGATGATTTGCTGTGGATCTGCTTTTTCGAAAACCTGCTTGACAAATAGGGATTATTTGGTTTTTATCACAGTAATATATGAGTCGGTTTAAATTTATTTTTTCCATAAGTTTTCCTCTGTGTGAGGTTAAAGCTATTGGTCTATGACTGTTTTTATCACTTTTAGGTTTACCCTGCTTTGGGACTAGCACTAAAACGGAATGTTTCCAAATATGCGGAATGACCCCCTGAGACCAACAACTTTGAAATAATTCAAGCAATAACATTATCCAGTTTTCTGGCAGCTGTTTAAAAAATTCATTTGAAATAGCATCTATACTAACGGATGTTCTTTTTGTCCCAAGAGACAGAAGAGCATCTTTCAATTCTTGCAGAGTTAGGGGAGCATTGACATAGTGATTATTATCTCCCACAGGATCGTTATACATGTCTTTTTGTTCTTCTTTTCCTCTTTAGGCTTTGCATTTTTCAGTAAGACTTTTATTACTCATTGTATCTAAAACATTTCTATGAAAGTATCAGCTTTTTCTAAACTAGTTGGAAGATCTTTGTCTTGAATCTTAATAGGACAGTTAGGAAGCTTAATCCCACTTTTCATGTCTTGAAATTTATTCCATACCTTTTGTACATCATTATGGGAGTTAACTTCTTTTAGGCAAAAGGAAGACCAAAATTGACGTTTGCTTTCTTCAACAGTTTTATCCCAAAACAGTTTTGTTTTTTTCATAAGAGAATGATTTTCGGGCGTTTTATTTCTTAAGTATACTTTACAAGCAGATTTCTTGTCATTAACAGCTTTTTGACAAGCAGGACTCCACCATATATTTCCCGAATGCTTTTGTGACTTCATGGGAGAATACTTTGGGATAGAACTGTCAGCTGCTAGTATCACGTATTCTTTAAAATTTGCATGAAAAATATCAATGTCACTACTTTTTATACTTTCAATGTTAATTTGTGTCAAAATATCTCTAAACTTGTTCCAGTCATCAAGACGATAATTGTATTTTGGGATGACATCTTTTTCTTTACCACATTGTAAAGAATTTTCATTTAGAGTGATAGAAATTGGAAAATGATCACTTCCTAAAGTATCCTCTTCTACTTTCCAGTTACACCTGGAAACAAGGGATGGAGAAATAAAAGATAGATCTAAAGGGCTATGTCTTTGGTTGGGAACATCTGGGATTCGCGTAACATTGCCATCGTTAAGTAAAAAAAGGCAAGAATCAACAACGTTTTCAATAAACCGATTATTGGTCACTGATGTACAGTTTTTATCCCAGAAGGGGGAGTGTGCATTGAAATCCCCACATACTAGCCATTTTTTTATTAGAATCTGGTAATGTGTGCAACCATTCTGTGTTGCTATCATTAGGGCCTTTAGGTAAATATACCGAAACAATGTTTAGATCTATAGATTTGTTAAGTTTTACGCATGCAGCACAAGAATGCAAATGGGGTACATTAGTTGGAACAGGTGAGGTAGATTCAATATATTCTATACCTTTGTGCACATAAATTGCTGCCCGTATCTTTTCAGCATCATTTGCAACAAGTTCACGGATTGGTGGATAGTAGTAATTTTTCAGATTGGGTAGTCTGTTTCTGGTAACTTTTAAAAACTGTAATACCAAAACCTCAGATGTGAACGATGCCAGATGCTGAATATGATACGGTATATTTGTTGTTACAGATCTGCAGTTCCATTGTAAAATTTTAAATGGACATGTTTTCTTTTATTATCAAGTAAAACAGTTTGGTGTAATCTAATATACAAGGACTTATACAATAGCAAGGTTTTGAAAATATAATTGGTTCTCAGGTAAAATAAAGATGTAACCCAATGTGTGTGTGAATGTATGTGTGAGATTGTGTGTGGATGTGTGATAGTACAGATCTAAAGAAGGAAAAAATATGCCACAGGAAACAAATCAAAAAGTGAGTTTGTCTTCAAATGACAGGAATAGTTCTGCTAAAAAAGACAATCTCTTGAATGTCAGAGTTAATGCAATAGTACTCAAAAGACTTTACGACTTCCCCAAGTCCTTAAAAAGATCAGTGGCTGAATCCTATCTTGGGCACATTGAAATTATGGAACCCATTCATCTCCAGGTAGTGGAGTGCATGTTGGACATGTTTGTGTTATCCATGTTCATCTATAAAAGAATGGGTTTTCAATACGAACATTCTACATATCATGCATGCGACTGCACGTGGCCTCTGTTCTATACTAAACCAAAGGACTTAAAGAGAAATGAAAAATGATCTAGTAGGCTATTTACCACAAACTCATGATGAGACAATCATCTTATAATCAAAAGTTGAGTTTGCCCCCGAAAAAACAATAACAAAGTCAGTGCCCTTTTCTCTGTGTCAGTCCATCACCCCAATATGCAATGCCCACTACTTGGAAATAGGGAATCTTGGTGTATATTGTCAATTGGAGCTATGCACTTGAAAGTACACGCACGCGTGCGTGTATACATGCTTGCTTCGTGTGTGAGTGTGTGTGTGTGTATGTGTGTGTGCTCGCGCATGTACGTGTGTGTGTGTGTGTATGTGTGTGTGTGTGTGTGTGTGTGAGTGAGTGCACGGGGGGGGGGGGGGGGGGGGCAAGAGGGAAGATTTGGCTTCTTCTATATTTAAAAACAGTCATACAGTGGTCCATAGGGGTTCAGCCATGGATCCTGATTCACCGCCAGACGCCTGTGGTCAGTGTGAAACACAGTGTTCCTGTTTGTCGTGAAGTCACAGTGTCTTGGTTTTGTCCTTCGGCGAGGTGATTCCCAGAACAGATCACGAAGATGCCTGCTGATGTTTCCAGCAAGGGCACTGCTTCCTTTCTTAGTGGGGTGGATCCCGTCATTCTTCAGGAACACCTGATTGGTTCTGAGGTTGTTGTGGGCCACGGTGGAAATGGTGGTGTTTTCATGAAGCCTGAAGGTCGTCGGTAAGGATCACGTTCAATAGATCTCGTTTAACTTGAAGAGCTCTGTCTTTTGTTGGTGCTATTTTGCTTATGACGATTTTGCATCTGGGATGGTCACACGCAATCCTCTTTGCTTTGAGCAGAAGGGCTGTAGAAGCTGCAGTGGTGTCCTTTGTCTTCAGGTCATTGTTTCCACAGTGGATCAGTATTGCCTCCGGTGGATGATTCATTTATGAAACTGCAGATTTGATGGCGTTGTCAATGTCGTCCATGGTGTATGCCTTGCGGGTGAAGACTTTGGTGCCGTATGACTGTCCTAATCTGTGGGCGTGTACAGAATCATGGACCATGAGAACAACTGGAAGATCTTGATTGCTAGAGGTTGATTTTAAAGCTTCTAGGTGGACAGATTTGGAACCGGAAGATGCTGATACGTAATTTGGCTTCCTGACGTTCTTTCCAGCGACTTTGACGTCATTTCTTTTGTTGTTTTCAATTTCTTTTTTCTCAGGATTTGAGGATTTAGGCCTACTTGGTGTGGATCGAACAAAGTTAGGTCTAATTTTTGGCGTCTTTTCTATTGTAGAGGGCTTTTTATTATTGGGAAGCCCGGTAGATTGTTTCACAGCATCTGCATACGAATAAACACGGTCGGTTTGTGTTTACGAGTTCGAAGTACTGACCTGCTTTTCCTCCGATGCTGATTTTGTTGCTGGTTTTGCTGCGTCTTTTAGGTCTTGTACAGTTGTTTCCAGAGATGCGATTTTTGTGCACAGGGAAGCAATTATTTGAGCCATTTTGTCGAGCTTTCCATCAATAGATGTATCCGTGCCGTCTCCTGCTGTCGAGCACGCATCTCCAAGCGTGGGCAGGCTACAGTCCGGTTCCTCCGACAGCTTTTTGGAAACAGAGCCAGGTTTCCTTTTCAGTGTCGTTTCACTGACTGGCTTGCTTTCAGATGAATCCGGGGTTATTCCTCGCTTTTTCTGGACACCACTCATGCTTCTTGTCTTTGTCATATTGAGTACAATGCTCAAAATCTGACAATAGCTATTTAGCAGTTGGTCTTGTCCGCCATCTTGATGACGTGTCTCGTGTGTGTGTGTGTGTGTGTGCGTGCGCGCGTGCGCGCGCGCGTGTGAGTGTGTGTGTGTAGTAGTAGTAGTAGTAGTAGTAGTAGTAGTAGTAGTAGTAGTTGTTGTTGTTATTGTTCTGTTTAACTTCCACTAAATACTATGTAGTTGTGGATGTGTGTGTGGGGGGGGGGGGGGGGGGTGCACATAACTAATTGTCCACAATACACAAAAATAGATACAATGGAACGTAGACAAGAACTTTCAAAAGAAAGAAATAACAGCTCAAACACTAACTTTGCAATTCCTACAACTAATAAACTTCAGGTACTATAGTATCTCATAATAGGACTGTTTGTCAATGACAATCCGTATTGTGTGTGTGTGTGTGTGTGTGTGTGTGTGTGTGTGTGTGGTGTGTGTGTGTGTGTGTGTGTGTGTGTGTGTGAAGTCAAGCCATGTCAAGTCAAGTTAAGTGAAGTCAAAGTTATCTTTATTGAGGGTAATAGAATAAGTTTACACAACCTTTTTTTTCATCCTGCCCTCACAATTAAAAATAGACTGCACAAAGCAAGCACTCAAAGACAATCTAAATCTATGTTAAAAGAACAAAAATGAATTAGGAAAATTTTGTCAAGGCAAGTCAAAGAGATCTTCATTAACTATGATTAAGGGAAAAAGATCAAGTGTACACAACTTTTTTTTTTCATCCTTCACAAAAATAACCAAGAAAATTGACTTGATAAAAGCATTCAAAAGTCAAAATTTTTAATATCAATCTATGTTGAAAAGAACAAAAAGAAATTAGGATTTTTATTATAAAACCACACCTCACAATATAAGATGCCCAAGACAGTAGAGCTAAAGTCATTCAGAGAAAATGAAAACATAAAAGAATAAGGGTAAGAATAACATCAAAGCAGCCAGATGTTAGAAGCTTGATAAAGAGTCCAGCATTTTCATTATTCCAAACTAACTTTTCTAATATCTGATCATCTACTGCTATAATTATATCTACAATATACATTTTGATTAGGAAAAATCACATTGCATGTTAATGGCATATGATTAGAATCAATCCGTTCAACGATACACATTTTACATGTATCATACACAAGGGAAAACAGCTCACTTGATAATATAAAATAATCATTTACGCTACTTCCAAAATTAGAGATGTATGTGTAGCGACCTTCGACGTCGCCATTATATACACCATTTAGAATACATAAATCTAGAGCGGCGCACATATTCAAAAGTGAATAAGTGTTCAAGCAATCATCCTCCGAACAACGACTAGCACTAAGAGACTGGCTTTGAATGTCTAAAACTAAATAACCAGAAGAGTTCAAAGGAATGTTTCATATTCCGCCATTCAAGTCATCGCAGAGAATCACAATATTATACATTATTTTGTAACAAAACATCGGTTAAACATTCTTCTCGTTCATGGATTCCATTGTCAAGATCAAAGTGTGTACATAGAAAAGGGGCCCCTCAGGTGGAACATGTACAAACATAAAACACATCCTTTAATGTCCCAAAAAGTTTTCTATCTATATAAAACAAACATGCATTAATTAACATACTGTGTATCAACCATCTGTACGTATGAACTGAAAAAAAAACTTTATATTAAACACACTATGCCGCCAGAAGTCTACCTTGTTTGGAAAATTGTATCGCAGGTTTACAGTAAACATCATAACCAGGGAAAATATTGTAATCAACTGTATCCATAAAGGACCCAACTAAGCACACAAAGTCAAAACTGCAGACAAAAGAGACAAAATACTTATCTTTCATTTTGGAAAACAAACCATTCACATTCTACGACATAAAAGAAAAAGAAAGTTTATTTGCAAAGGTTGGCGAGTCATAAAAACTCATGTTAACACGAGAGAGAGAGGAGAGAGAGAGAGAGAGAGAGAGAGAGAGAGAGAGAGAGAGAGAGAGAGAGAGAGAGAGAGAGAGAACACTGAACACTGAACACTGAACACTGAAATGATTTAATGTGCATTGGCCTTGGACCACAAGACATTGGTTGGACTTGGGGTGTACCAATGGGTACTTCCATTTTGTAAAGCAAATGCACAAATAAGAAATGCTTTGTCACTATTTGAAGGAGAAAACACACATTTACTCTTTGTCATAATCATAAACCTCAAATCAACCATAACCAAATTATAGAAAGACTATGATGTTTAGGAAAAGTCATGTATATTCAGTACATATCAAATAGCAACTGTTATTCAATAAACTGCTCGAGACAACATTGTTTTCCTTTTGTTAATAGAATGAAACATATATCTAGACAAACCATGTATGTACTCATCATTTGCTACTTTCAGCAGATCTGGCAATTGTACATTAATACACTTGCTTAAAAACTTTTCTCCCATGGTTGTGTACATGTAACATTCCATTAAAAAGTGGGCTTCATTTTCAGTTTTGTTTTACAAAATGGACACAATCTGTCTCGAATAATTATTATCGCTATATCTATAACATTATTATGAAGAAGTAAAACATAAGACCTTGCTTCTGAAATTGTTACACGAAAACAGTAGACATCTATGGAATTTAAATACTGCTCTTTTTTTTTACAAAATTACTTTTGAACGATCTATAAATATCATACCTATCTTTATCTTAGTCCCATCGCATTCTTGAATGAACATTTCCACTAATTTGCTGAGAGACTGAATAGAATCTTTTAGCTCTGGCAGGATGGTTGAGGCATTTAAATGATTTGTTGTTTTTTTATCAGGAATGGGATCTGTGTATTAGGCTTTTTGCACTTCTCGACAGAAAGCAATTTGCGTAGGAGAAAGCCCCTAGCCCTCGTCACTCATTGTGTTGATAACATGCCAGTAAAAGATTCTCCTTAGCTTTATAAGAATTAGTTGGGAATAGTTTCTATTGTCCCTGCCCTGATTGGATAAAAAAGGTAGATTAACACCGTGTTTCATGTCAATAAATCGTTTCCACCGTTTCTGTACATCTTAACTAGTGCTAATCTCTTTGTCGCAAAAATTGGGCCAGAAATCCCTGTTCACCTGTGCTATGATTGTCAGCCTCTTTATTGGCGCTTTTCAACATACGTGATTTTATACAGATCTTTTTTTTTTAAAGTTTTACACACTAATTTCTTTTTATCTTCAACATTCTGAATGGCATCGGTCCACCATATATTACCCTTGTTTCTCAAATTTTACAGACAGGATAGGTGTGAAGTTGTCTGAAGCCTTTAAATGGCGTCTGTAGATTTAGAGAAAGAAGTGTTAATATCCTCATCTATAAGAAATCCTGTATCTATCTCTCATAATTTAATGGGGACTGATATTTGATCCAATGAGAACTATCATAATCATATTAGAACGATATCCTTTACTTTATCAGTTTTCGCTGATTTATCACAAGGAGCTATTACAATTGGCACATGATCACTTCCCAGTTTTTTTTTCAACGTTTTCGGGTACAATGAGGAGCAAGAATGGGAGAAATGAAGGAGAAATCAATGGCACTACCCCTTTGATTTGAAACACCCGGGATCCTTTTGATGCGACCAACGTTGAGGAGACAGAGATGAAGCCACGTTATTTTCGACAATTCACATACTGGTGATACTTCTACTGTTTTTTGTACAAAGAGAAACCATTCTGTATTTTCTTCATCACTTTAGCCTTTTGGCAAGTGACCAGTAACGAAAAGACCATTAACTACTTTCTCATTACCCAGCAGGGGACGGAATAGCTCAGTGGTCAGAGCACTCTTTTCCCAAGCCAATGTTAAGAAGCATAGAGCGTGGTTACCTCTCGGATGGGCGACTGTGTGCCTTGGCTTTAGTACAGTCCACCAGTTCACCTACATGTAAATGTGTATTTGTGTTCTTTAGGGTCATGGATGGTAAAGCAGCAAGGGAGAGGAGATGAGCGCCGCCCTCAAAATGCTGGCCCTGGAGAAACTGAGGTCTCTGATACCTCGCTCCCCTACGACCACAAAGATTATGGGACACCTTTACTTTTACCATACCATTACTAAGTCTAATCCGAGCAGCACAGGGATGTGAGTTTGGTATACATTGTTTAGCGGAGATGAGGCACACACGCTATAGTCCAAACTTTCGTATATATAAATTGCTATTTTGACTTTCTCGTTTTTGTCCATTTTCATGAACATGATAATAACTATTATTTTTGTTGGACTGTTTTCTTTTTATAGGGGTTGTTTTTAATCTGTGTTAGGGTATGTTCTCCATGGTTCTTGATCCAACACGATTAGAGAATGGATACACTTGTTTGTGTATATATGTATTTATCTATCAATTAAGCAAGCAAGCCAGCAATCAATCAATTAATCTATCAATCTATCCATCTATCCATCCATCCATATCCATCCATCTATCTGTCTGTCTGTTTGTCTGTCTGTCTGTCTGTCTGTCTGTCTGTCTGTCTATCTATCTATCTATCTGTCTATACCCATCTATACGTGATATGTGTTATAAACCCTAAGGTCGAAGATGTTTCAAAATCTTTCAAAACCTTTGAAAGTTAGATCACAACTTTTGTATGCACGTTTTTGACAGGTTGACGCAACTGGCAGGCTTATTGCCATCTTTGAAATAAAACACCGTTGGAAATACAGAGGAAAAAACCTGTGGACATCTACATTCGTTTTCAACACAAACAGTCCCTGCAAGGCTGAACATTGTGGCAGCAGTTTCTGACGATTCCATTTAACGCCTGACAATGCTGTTTAAAACAAGGACAGGTGAGTTGATTTCTGTGGTTATGTGCATCAACAAAACTAGAAAGTGTGCTAGGGAAATATGTGTGTGTGTGTGTGTGTGTGTGTGTGTGTGTGTGTGTGTGTGTGTGTGTGTGTGTGTGTGTGTGTGTGTGTGTGCTGTTGTTGTTGTTGTTGACCAAAGAAAAAAATCTAGGGTGACATTTAGCTTACTGGCATGCTTTAATAATATTCTCCAATTATGCTGGTGGCCCCACGGCGGCCTGGTATTGACGGAGTCCTTGTGGACTTCAGACCCTGAGGATGCGACATAAACGAATCTGGGTTGGCTGTGGTGGGGAGATGGAAATGAGCGTCGTGGGAACAGCAGGACGGGGACATCACAGAAGATGAGGCAGCAAAAAAATATCCAATAATGACATCAGGTCTTTCCGAGAGAGAGAGAGAAAGAGCTGAAACACTGAACACCTGACATGGTTTAATGGTGCATTGACCTTAGGCCACAATACACCAGGCAAGGGATGAGGGGGAAGGGTGTAGGAAATGAAACATGAAAGCACGGGATACATTTCACACAAAATATACTCAATGGTGAATTTATAATCGTATGTATGCAAACATTTCCAACTCCACCCATGTGAGACCACCTGTTTTTTGCATCAGTCATACCGTGCCCTACATTCTTAAAAAAAACAAAATAACACAAACCCCCCAGAAATAACACAGTAAATTCAGGTCAATGTTTGCCGTATCGCGATTTAGCCCATTGTCTTCCTCTCCACAATATCAAGCTTATGCATATGTTAAGTGGATGGATAATCTACACCTTTAACATGAGAAGAATCCTTTTGTAGCCTCATTATACTGGGCCATGATAACAACACAGTATCATCATTTTATCCCCATCATATTCTAATCATGTTTTGTTCAAGAATTCTACAAATAACAAAATGGTCAGTACGAAGCATGCACAAAACGGTAACAGGACGGGGCGGGGTGGGGGGGGGGGTGGGGGTGGGACATAATGAATAGCCTATATACTTTCAGAACGATAAAAAAGGAGAACCAATGTGTAATGTCACATTTTCCAGTTTTCATGGGTTGACATAATTCCCCAAACGTCGATGAACCAGTTTCAGCTGCTTATCATTGTAGGCCAAGTATCATCTTCCTTCTGTTGATTGCATGAAAAACATAATTATGTGGATACATTGTGGTTTCCATTTGGTGCTTTTTAGCAGAGAATAGATACTTGCGACGATTTCTGAAAAAAAATCCTGTCTCTAAGGTCTTTGTAAATGCTGCAGTCAAACAACAGATGATGTTCATTTTCAACTTGATTAACACAAAAAGAACCATTCCTATCCTGAGCAGATTCACTGTATCTATGAATATTATTACTGATCAGGAGTACAGAAAATCTTAACTGTGTAACAGCAACACAAAAACAATAAATATCCATGTCGTTAGTACATTTTTCTTTTTCAAAAACTGTTTTAAATGAAATATATATCTGGCATCTGTCTCGTTCTGCTATAGTTCCACTCGATTCCTGTTTGAGGGAATTTTTCCTCTGGAGTTAACATCAGTGCTGACTCCACTCCCACCAAAAGTCCTTCGGGTGCACAGGTGAGACTGTAAACCGAGGCCCCGTGTGCGAACCCACGCAGAACAGCTTGCGCACACGTTAAATCCTGTTCCGCTTTTCTTAAGAGTAAGCCATTGTGTGCCGTTGGGAACAAAAAACAAGATTTAGAAAACTGCATACACACGGGGACCGGATGTAAAAAAGCACATGAGTGCTTATTCCATTATCCTCAGATAAAAGAATGAATGAAAAAAAAAAACACCAATAACCAAGTCTTTGTTTTAAAAGCCATCAAAAACATTTTTTAACATCTCCCACTCCTTGCTGCAACCAAACATTAGTATAACCAGCCTCACACAGAATCTCTCACATTTCTGACATTTGTAACCCAACAACTTTTGCCAAACCTGTCCAATTTTAGTAACATGATATAGAACAAAGAGGGGATGTGAGAGGACTCATCCGGGTGGACAGCAGCTCACTGCATCAACACATAAGACGTTGGAAGACCAAGGCCTGGATTCAAACCACAGTGCCAAGGACAACCAAGCTGTTGATTCGGATGATGAACTTGCACTGGCTCTCGATCGCCAGGCGCCAGAAGCTCAACCTGCCAAGAGCAAGTGCAACTGATGAGTGGAAGAGACTGGATGGAAAAATTGTCCAAGGACTCGAGACCTTGATAGGGAAAAGCACCCTGGAACACAAACTAGCGACATATGGGGACATCATATACGCCACCTGTAGGGATACCTATGGAGTAAAGCAACCAAAAGAGAAAACAACTCCAAAGAAATCCAGACGCCAAGAAGAGATGGACAAGATCAGGATAAAAAAAGAAAAACCTCAAGAAGCAAATGAAAACCGCACTACCAACTGAAAAACAAGGCTTGCAGAAGCTTTGGAATGATCTGAAAGCAAGACACAGTGCCCTCAGTAAAGCAGAAGCAGCGAGGAAGAAGAACACGCAGAAAGAAGGAAACCCAAGATCGCTTCTTCAAGGACCCCTTCCAGTTTGCCAGAACACTCTTTGAGCAACCAAAATCTGGAACCCTGAGAGTGGACAAAGACGTTCTTGAGCAGCATCTAGGGAAAACTTACTCTGGCCCACAGAGCAAAGGACCAGTCAACATCCAAGGCTTGGTAACACCAGCTGACCCTGAGGAAGCATTCAACGACAAGCCACCAACGCTGGATGAAATACAAAAGGTGGTTAGCAAAGTCAGGGCCAAATGATCACCAGGTCAAATGATCACCAGTGTCAAATGATCACCAGGGCCAAATGATCACAGGCCAAGGGCCAATGATCGAAACACCAGGGCCAAATGATCACCAGGCCAAATGATCACCAGGGCCAAATGCTTCACCAGGGCTAAATTGCTATAATTCTTCCTTTTATATCGAGGATAATGGAATAAGCATTCATTTGGCTTTTTTTCATCCAGTCCCCGTGTGTATGCAGTTTTGTAAATCTTGTCATCTGTTCCAACTGGCACACAATGGCCTACTCTTATGAATAGCGGAACAGGATTTAACGTGTGCTCAAGATGTTCTGCGTGCTGTCGTACACGGGGCCTCGATTTACAGTCTCATCCGAAGGACTTTTGGGGAGAGTGGAGTCAGCACTGATGTTAACTCCAGGGGGAAAAACCCCTCGAACGGGCCAAATGGAGTACCATACCAGCTGTACGACAAATATCCCCAGGTGCTGCAGTGGCTCCACAAGCTGCTGAGATCAGCATGGAGAAACCAGAAAATCAACCGCCAGTGGATGAAAGCTGATGGGGTGTACATCCCCAAAGAGCAAAACTCAAGTGACATTAGCCAGTTCAGACCAATATCCCTACTGAATGTTGAAGGCAAAATCTTTTTCTCTGTCATGGCAGCAAGGATGACCTGTGGAAAACAAGTATTGTATGTGTCAGTCCAGAAAAGAGGCATCCTGGGTGTACCTGGCTGTGTTGAACATGTCACAATGGTTTGGGATGCAATCCAAAGAGCAAAAACTGATAAGAAAGACCTGGATGTAGTTTGGCTTGATCTGGCAAATGCATATTATGGATCTGTACCCCACGAGATGATACAGCAGGCTCTCGAGATGTACCATGTGCCAGGGAGCATTCGCACCATGCTCAAGATGTACTTCAGCGGGTTCTCAGTGCGGTTCTCTACCCAGGAATACACAACAGCGTGGATCAACTTGGAAGTGGGTATCGCAATGGGCTGTGCGATTTCCACAATACTGTTCGTGTTGGCAATGGAAGTCATCTTGAAAGCAGCAACCAGGAACACAAGCCAAACGGACGTCCGTGATGGGTACAAGATGCCCCCTCTCAAGGCCTTCATGGACGATACAACAGTAGTCTCATCTAAACAAAGTGAAACACGCCATGTGTTGGAAAGACTGGACGACATTGTCGCCCCATCAAGGATGAAATTCAAGCCCAAGCAATCACGGAGTCTGTCACTGAGGAAAGGAAAAGTAGCTGAATCCGTGGTCTTCAGTGTCGCTAACCAAGCCATTCCAACAGTCACAGAGGAACCTGTCCAGAGCCTTGGGAGATGGTATGATGACACCCTGAAGGACACCCAGAGAGCCAAAGAAACCAAAAAGATGACGGAAGAAGGCTTGGAGACCATAGACCAGTTTGGTCTCCCTGGCAAATACAAGGTTTAGTGTCTGCAGTTCATGCTGATCCCAAAACTACTATGGCCTCTAATAATATATGAAATCTACACCAGCATGGTAGATGCAATGGAAGCCAAAATCAACAAATTCACAAGGAAATGGCTTGGAGTTCCACCCCTGTCTCACCGATATAGCGCTGTACTGTCGGCAAGCAAAGTTAAAACTGCCACTGAAATCCTTCCTGGAAGAATACAAAGTAGAAAAGATCAGACTTAAAAGCATGGTGGGGGACACAGAAGACAAGGTGGTAGAAGCAATCAAGCCCCTGCTGAAGACAGGCAGAAACTGGAAAGTCCAGGAGGTGATAAATTCTGCAAAAGAAAGTCTCAAGATCAGAGAGGTAACAGGACACACACAGACCAATAGTCAAGGACTAGGGTCAAAAAAAACAGAATGGTGGTCAAAGGCAAAAGGAAAAGCCAAACGAGACATGGTCATCTAAGAGATGAGGAAAGAAGAAGACCAAAAGAGACTCCAAAAAGCAGTCCAGCAGAGCCAACAAGGGCAATGGACACCATGGGATAATGCGCTCCAAAAACGACTCACTTGGAATGACATTTGGCACATGGCTCATCCAGGACTTGGATGGGCGACCCCCCCTCCCCCCCCCCCCCCCCCCCCCCCCCAAAAAAAAAGTGTACATATCCAGAGACCATGGGTTCGAATCTGAGTCTGAACTCATCACATACATAAAATTTTAGCCAGTATCTTATATAAGAAACATATAAATTAATGTACAGTGGGAATCGGGAGAGAGAGAGAGAGAGGGAGAGAGAGAGAGAGAGAGAGAGAGAGAGAGAGAGAGAGAGAGAGAGAGACGCACACACACACACACACACACACACACACATACACACACACACACACACACAGATAACCAATCAAAACGAGACAGGTGGACAGTGACATGACAGAGAGACATACCAATGACTGATAGAGACATACCAAAAAATGTCAGTCTGTTTCTCTGTCTATATCTGGTCATGTGCATGTGTGGACAGATTAAATTCAAATTCAAAATGCTTTATTTTCTCTAAAACAGAGAAATTCTGGTGGGTTTCAAGCCATATATAAGAACAGTAGCCACGTAAAAATATCAATATAGCACAACACAGGTTCTGAACATCAGCACGCACCCATCACAGTATAAAGAGCACCCACAAGTCAGCAACACCTCAGCCAGTTGTAGACTCACTGAAGTAAAATCAACATTCGTGTGCGCACCAGTATGCCTACACATCCACACACTCACACGTGGCTCGCGCGCGCGCACACGCAACACACACACACACACACACACACACATACACACACACACACACACACACACACACACACACACACACACACACACACACACACACACACACACACACACACACACACAATGTTGAAAACATTCGCACACATGCACACGCATTTTAAAACATAAACCAAATTGTTATAACATATTGTATGATAAGACAAATACCAATTAAATTGTACATTATTAAGATATTGAACTCTCTTCACACACACACACACACACACACACACACACACACACACACACACACACAACACACACACACACACACACGCGCACGCACACACACACACACACACACACACACACACACCACACACACACACACACACACACACACACACACACACACACACTGGGGGTGGGGAGAGGGATGGGGTGAGAATGAGAAGGGCGCTGGAAATGAGGGATGGGGGTGAGGGCTGGGATGGGATGGGGATCGATGGGGGTGGGAATAAATAAGTTGTTATAACATGTTGTATCATTAAACAAATGTCAATGAAGTTTGAAAAATACTTTGTTCATTAAAATATTAAACACAGTCTAGAATGATAAAAGGTAACCTTTCCTATGCTTCAAAATTTCCCATCCAATTTTTGCCTGAGTACTGAATCTCACCCCCCCCCCCCCCCCCCCCCCTGTCTCTCTCGTTCAAATAAGAAACCTCACCCTTACAATACTTTTGTCAGTTTCAGTGCTGATGATTGGCTGTGTGCTAGTCCTGGCTCTTCTATATGTCACCATGGCTTGGAGTTTCCGATGGGAGACTACACAACGCTTCTTCTTACTTGGGTTCAAACACAGCAACCAACTGTACGTGTCGTTTTTGTGTGGTGGTAAGATAGGGGTGGGGGTGGGGTGAGGGATGGGGTGAGAATGAGAAGGGGACTAGAAATGAGGATGCGGATGAGGACTGGGATGGGGCTGTGGATCGATGGGGATGGGAATAGATAATTAGGATGGTGGTGTGATAGTTTGTCCTCGATGTCCTACGCAATTTTTCTCTTATAACAGGTGTGTCAGGTGTGTGTGTGTGTGTGTGTGTGTGTGTGTGTGTGTGTGTGTGTGTGTGTGTGTGTGTGTGTGTGTGTGTGTGTGTGTGTGTGTGTGAGAGAGAGAGAGAGAGAGAGAGAGAGAGAGAGAGAGAGAGAGAGAGAGAGAGATATTATTCTTTGTTATTATGCTTATGAAAATCCGAGCAGCAAGTATATCATTTGCAATGGCAAAGAAACCGATATGACAATGAGTAGGGGATGCAATCAGATGATAAGCGTATCTAACATTTGGACAGCGCAATGTTTCTTGACGGGAAAAGAGTTCAAAAGTTGATGCTCTAGTGGATAACCACTCTGGAGCAGAGATGCGACCTTGGTAAATAAGCCAGGGATTTAGCAAAGGTCAAAGGATTTAGCAAAGGTCAAAGGATTTAGCAAAGGTCAAAGGATTTAGAAAGGGTCAAGGGATTTAGAAAGGGTCAAAGGATTTAGAAAGGGTCAAGGGATTTAGAAAGGGTCAAAGGATTTAGAAAGGGTCAAGGGATTTAGATAGGGTCAAAGGCTTTAGAAAGGGTCAAGGTATTAGAAAGGGTCAAGGGATTTAGAAAGGGTCAAGGGATTTAGAAAGGGTCAAGGGCACGATGGGTTGCATAGGGAAGATCAAAGATATACATATTCGGGTCATCTAGAAACGATAGATTTTGTGTGCAAACGTATGAACAGAATTACCCAAAGATGGATGGATCAGGAATAAACAAAACAGCAAAAAGAGGGGACGAAACTGTATGACGTTTTGTATTTCATAAGAAAAGTTGAGCTTTGTTAAATGTCCAAATTAGCTCCTGAACAGTGCAAAAAAAGAGTTTACTTCTGAAATCTAGATCTTTTGCCCAAGCTAAAGGCTTTGTCATTTTCATTTACTAAGTGCCACGGCCTATATCAGAATGTTGTTGGGCTTTATAACGCTATGCTGAGCTTCAGCCACGACAAGTCTTGGCAAAGCATCATGCACTTTTCTTCAACCAAAGAAGAAAAATGAACCCATGAAGTCAGAGTATAGTTGCCTGTATGTATGGCTAGATATTTGAAAAAAAAGTCATTTATGCGAACATTTCAGCCATTGTATACTTGATGGTCTCACGGGGATTTCCATGTGGGATGAGTGAGAGGGAGTGCTTATTCAGCTTGACTTGGGAACGAACGAACGAACGAATGAAGAACCACCACCAACACCAAAACTAGGTGGTAGCGTTACAATGATGAAATGATAACTGTCAGAATAATGTAAATAACAGTCATGATGTTTCATTGGTTTTCCCGCTTTAGCAACGTTAAGGTATAACTTCAACAATACGATAAAGGAGGACGGAGAATTGCCAGAACTATTGTACATGCTCAAGACAAGATTGGAAAGTAAGTACTATTCACCTGTCTGTCTGTCTGTCAATCAATCATTTCTTTTTTACTATTGGCTGCCTTGTCCTGTGTGTCATCGCTGTCTTGCTGTTCCAACGCAGCTCATCTCTATCTTTCCGCCCCAGCCACACAAGATTCGTCATGTCCCATCCTCAGGGTCAGAAGTCCAGCGGGAACTCACCAAGGTCAGGCCGCTGCTGTACCACCAGCCAGAGTGGCCCTGCAATGTTGATGGGCCACGTTAGGGGTGGCCAGTGGTGCCTGTTCTGAGCTAACATACCACAAGCTGGTGGCAGTAATAGCTCAGTCGCGGAGTCAGACTGAGTGAAATGCCTACCTGGAGTGGCGACCAACACAACGTCCCTCTAACACTCTTGCCCCGTGAAATCTAACCCCCGATGACTTTGACACCAAAATCACCACGGGCACAGATGTTTATGGAGAAACTGAAACCGAGGTCATCATAAGCGACCAAAGCAGCCGGAGCCACCGAATCTCAGACAAGTTTCTTGTATTGCATGATGGTTAATGAGGCTGCCATGAAACTGTATGTGCTTTGAGATTTAATGACAGAGTTGCACCTACAGGTTATACCATAATATATCTCCACGTCAACCGGGCTCGAGAGATACAGACACCTGCAGTTTTGGTCAGGGAGTTTGAGCAACAGTCTCAATATGGTATCCCTAAAGTGGATGAAGCTTGACTGTTTTGTCCCAGTCTTCTTACTGAGTCCATAGCAAACTCACTCTGGGCAGGAGCCGGCCGAAGTACGAAAAAATCCCTATTCCTCTTATGGGATTCGAACCATGGATCTTCTAATCTGCAACCCAAGGTGCTAACCACTGCACTGTAGCAGCTGGTCCCATATTTGTGTCTGCTTCTCTTTCCTTTATTTCGGTTTCGTAGTCTCTGTCTTATCCCTGTGGTCTGTTTGAAGACGCACATGTGTGCTAAGTGCACAGTTTCTCGCGCGCGCGCGCGCGCGCGCGCGCGCGTGTGTGTGTGTGTGTGTGGTGTGTGTGTGTGTGTGTGTGTGTGTGTGTGTGTGTGTGTGTGTGTGTGCGTCTGCGTGTCTGCGTGCGAGGGTTGCTTTGTGGCTTGATAATTATTAATTTTTTATGCAACTTTTTTTTTCAAATGTGCAAGTGTACAGTGTGTTGTGATGCAAATGGAGATAAAGACATTGCATTCACCTTCACCTTTCACCTGTTCCGTAGTCCGTTGGACGGTTTGGGCACCATATAACTTTTGCAACCAGCTTCCTCCATTCCCCGTGGTATTCTGCTTTTTGTAGCAAATCGTTCCACCCGATACTGTCTTCAAATTCCCATCGTTTTCTCTGTCTGCCTCCTCGTCTCCTTCCTTGTGCTGTTCCCAGCAGGACAGTCTTGGCCAGTCTAGATGTTCGTGTAATTTGCCCGCACCACTTTGTTCGCATTTTCACTGAAGTCAGGAGCTCTTCATATGATCCGATGGCATTTTTGATTCTGGTTTTCACTTCCTCATTAGTGATATGATGTGATCCCTGTATGAGATACCAAGGAGTTTGCGAAAGCATCTTATCGCCATTGCCTGAATCCTGTTTTCCATGTCTGCTGCTATGGTCCATGTTTCACATGCAAACAAAAATATGCACATGATCAGGAAATGCATCAGTCTGATGTTGAAGCTGATGGTGATGTCCTTGTCATTCCAGAGGACTTTCAGTTTGATCATTGCAGCTGTGGTCGGGGCTATCCTGGAGAGAATTTCAGGTTTTGATCCTTCATCCATAGGCCCTACTATAGCTCCCACATATTTAAGCTATTGGTGGTCTTGATTTTCTTGCCATCTATAACTGTATCAGTGCTGATGCCATTGGCACTATTTGTCATCAGCTGGGTTTCTGACCAAAAGAAATTGTATACCATTGACACATTACTTTGAGTTACGCTAACGCTGTAGATTTAAAGCAAATCGAAAGGGAGATGTCTTTATTTTGATTTTTTTTTAACAAAGGCTAGTCATGTAATCAAGCTGACTGTTCTGTATAATTCTCGTATCTGGCAAACTCTTTTATTTAAGCAAATAGCTTTTTTAAAAACATTTTTCGAAAGGACCTATTTTTGTCTCGCATACTTTTCGACATGTTCTTGTTTTTGCTCGCTTTCCCCTGACTACCATTTGCCATTTTTCCTTGTTTTACCTGTACAGAGAAAAAAACCCAAATAAAATCTAAATGATAATCCGCTCTGGCAGTAAGATCTCAGTTCTGTAATTGAAGTGCAGATTTGTAGCTATAACCTTAGAATACCTCCAGCAACACAGCTGTGTGGTTTTTTTGGTGTGTGTGTGTGTGTGTGTGTGTGTGTGTGTGTGTGTGTGTGTGTGTGTGTGTGTGTGGTGTGTGTGTGTGTGTGTGTGTGTGTGTGTGTGTGTGTGTGTGTGTGTGTGTGTGTGTGTGTGTGAATGCGCATGTAGGCTCTTGCGGACAGAGCAGGGGCGGCTTGAAGGGGGGGGGGGGGGGGGCGAGGCTTTGTGTGTATGTGTGTGAGTGTGCATGCGAGCGTGCGTGCTTGTGTATACGCATGCTTGCCAACATCGATTTTGTAGCAAGCAAGACATCTTCCTTCACACAATATTGCTATGTCACAACATGTAGCAAGTAAGACATCTTCCTTCACACGTATTGCCATATATCAACTTGTATAATGCAAGGCATCTTCTTTCACACATATTGCCATATAACAACCTGTATAGAACGTGAAGAACATGAGGTACACTGTTATCCTTCCTCTCATTTCAGGATACAAAGGACCCAAACTTAACTACACGCGGGAAAAATGCGGCAAAAACGACAGCTCACGTAAGTCACCACTGATCTATGCATATTCATTTTTCTCCTCAATTGCTTTTGAAATCAATACCTACGCTTTGTCGAAATGTCAGGATGTGTGTGTGTATGTGTGTGTGTGTGTGTGTGTGTGTGTGTGTGTGTGTGTGTGTGTGTGTGTGTGTGTGTGTGTGTGTGTGTGTAGGCCTGTGTGTGTGTAAGTACCAACCTCCCAACCCTTCCCTTGCGTGTGAGTACGCGTGTATCTTTTCTTGTTGCACAAGGGAAAATGAGACAAGACCAATAACGCGGATTGATGACGATGATAGCCACAATTAGCGCTCAGCAAATGCAGTTGAAAGAAAACTGAAAATGATCGCAGCTTTGCCAAAAGTAATGACATACTTGGGATTCATTTCGTGACATAATGGTGTTCAGGTGCTGCCCCCCCCCCCCCCCCCCCCCCCCCCCCCCAATGTATCTGGGAAAATGAAACCTAGCGGAGCTCATCCATGTCCATGTGACAGATTGTATGCTTGGTATGTCCATGTCATCTACACTACGAGCTAAAGATGTCTTCCTCTTGTTGAAGAAGATGGGTTGGTTTTGATGTGTATGAAAGAATGGGCAGCGTGTCTTTGCACGCGGACCTGGGTGTACAGCTTCATTCCAAAGTCTTGCAGGAGAAAGGAGCTATTCCCAAAACCAACTCCTGGGGAAATTTCCTCTTGAAAGGGGACTTTGGCAAAAACTTGAAAAGACGTCTTCAAGGTTTGTCAGACGATTGTGCACGTTGTCTCATACATCTCACCTGGAAACCACTGAGAAACTGTGAGTACACACAGGATGAGAAATTGTCGTGTATGACTATGTTCAAGTATCTTGACACAAAGGCAACCATACTCCAACTTCAGAGAATGTTTTGTCCTTTAAAGGAGAGAGCAAGTTGGTGTGCTAAGAGACTGTCATGGCTGAAGACAATCGCAACATAACATTTCAAAACATCACAACATTTCAGAGTAAGACTTGACACATACACTGCTTACTTCAATAATTATATACCAAGAAACACATGGGCGTAACATGGCTCAGAGAGGCTGAGGACAGGAACTGATGGAAGGATGCTAGGGAGGGCTAAACCTACAACCTGCTGTGTCTACAGATGTGGAGGTGCTTAGGTGGTAGCTTATACCATGTGGGAAGCAGGCAAGACGTTAAGTGTTCATCCTGGTCTCTCACTGTTGCAGGCAGGACGTGCTATGACGAATCCTGCCCTGGTCACTTTTCTCCCTCACTGAGGGTCAGACTGAAGCAGATCTTGGCCACACGAACCTCCATCCCCACCCCCTATCTCCAAGCTCTTGCCTCCGCCGCTCAGGCTGTGACGTCACACCGCTACATTTTCGTCACAGGCGCATCATCAAACCACTATTACGAAATGCAGGCGTTGATGAAAACTGTGCACACTTCGCTTTTCCCGCGCATGAAGGGCGAGAATTTTACCTTGGTCTTTTACAATCTGGGGTTGAGTGACAAGCAAAGGAGACTGGTGAGATCTGTCTGTCTGTCTGGTTGATTTGCTTTGGGAATTGTTGATCTGACTTCCCTATACTAGAGTGAAGAGTCTAAACCACCCCTCTGAAAAATCTAAGGGTACCAAGAGAGTTGTTCTTTGCAAATCTATAGGACGCCCCGGCCCTCCTCTTCTAATAGGATAAAAAGAAACACACGTATGCGCACGCACACACGCACACACACACGTACGCGCACGCACGCACACACACACACACATGCACGCGCGCGCGCGCGCACGACACACACACACACACACACACACACACACACCTGCTCTTTGGCTGACACTTTTTCCCTGGGGAAAGGAACTAGAATTTTAAGAAAAGTCTGCCGTGACTGTTTGTGGTAAACAATGAATGGTAAAAAAAAAAAAAGGGTAAGGTGTCCCATAACCTGTGTGGTCGTAGGGGAGCGAGGCGTCAGAGACCTCAGCTTCTCTAGGGACCAGCATATTGAGGGCGGCGCCCATCTCCTCTCCCTCGCTGCTTTACCTTCCCTGACCCTAAAGAGGGCAGGTACCCATTTACAGCTGGGTGAACTGGGGAGGGGGACTGTACTGAAACCAAAAAGCGCAAATGGTCACCCATCCAATTGGTAACCACGCTCGATGCCGCTTAACTTTGACTTGAGGAAAGCGAGCGCTCTGACCACTGAGCTATCCCGCCCCCCATGACAGATCCTAGTGTACTTTATTGTAAACAATACAATACAATACAATACAGTGTAATGCAATGCATTGCAATACAATACAATAAAACACTACAATGCATTGCAGTACAATAAAATACAATACAACACAATACAGTACAACACAAAGCAATATAATAATAATAATAATGATAATAATAATAATAATAATAATGATGATGATGATGATGATGATGATGATAATAATAATAATAAAATGGAGGCTTATATAGCGCAAATTCCCAAAAACATGGGCTCACCGCGCTGTACAATCAAATCAATTTAAATAGGTCACATATGAACGTGAAAAGTTTGACCAGCACAAAAAATAAGGAAAAATGGATGCACATACAATATACAGCATATTATATGGCCAGACAATAAAAGTAAAATAAACTCAATATCATCAAAAACTTTTCCAGTGCAGTACAATGTATAACACACACACACACACACACACACACACACACACACACACACACACAACACACACACACACACACACACACACACTCATGCACGCACGCACGCACTCGCGCGCGCGCAAAAACACTCACATACACAAAACACACAACACGGAATGATAAAGAAAACGGCACATTCACGGATTTACCCGACATGTACTCACATTAACAAAAAAATAAGATGAAGTAAAATAGAAATGAAGAACCTTATCATATCCCCCAAAATGCGATACAACACAAATCAGTACAACACATTGCAATACAACACAAGGCAATGCAGTGCAATACAACAGATCACACCACACTGTCATTCAATACAAAACAATATAAAACAAAACAATACTGCTGCTCCATTTCCCGTTACCACTACTGGTGCTACTGCTGCTATACTACTACTGCTACTACTGCTGCTGCCACTACTGCTGCTTCCACTACTACTGCTGCTGCTGCTGTTGCTGTCCCTATCACTACTACTACAACCAATACCACCACCATTAGTAGCTATTATTACTATTACACCCACTGCTTCTGCTGGTGCTACTACTGCTGCTGCTTCTGCGGCTGCTACTACTGTTGCTGCTGCTGCTGCTACTGCTACTACTACGTCATCTGAAGTCGGAGTATGGCTGCATATATGGCGTGGTACTTGAAAACAGTCACACACGCAAACTTCTCACCAAGCGTGCTTCCTATCTCACAGTGATTCCCAAGTGGGAGTGAGTCAAGCGTGAATATTCTGGGCGACTCCCAGGGTGCTACGCTGGAGATTGCACAACAACAACGACGATGACAACAACAACAACAACAACAACAACAACAACAACTACTACTACTACTACTACTACTACTACTACTACTACTACTACTACTACTACTACTACTGTTGCTGTTGCTGCTGCTGCTGCTGCTGCTGCTGCTATTACTACTACTGCTGCTGCTGCTGCTGCTGCTATTACTACTACTACTACTACTGCTGCTGCTGCAGTTGCTATTACTAACATACTACTTCTACTACACCACCAACACTACTATTACTTCTGCTGTTGCTGCTTTACATTCCTACTTCAGTGCTGTTAGTATGTGTGCTGTTGGACAGACGGAAAAGAACTGTCGTTGTACCGTGGTGGATTTTCCCTTCTCGGATCTTCCTCCGATCTTTAGAAGGCTCAACTGTTACGCCTGGAAAACCCTCATTTTTGCTGTAAGTAAGTAAGTAAGTAAGTAAGTAAGTAATAATAAGTAAAGTATAATGATATGATAATGATGATGATGATGATGATGATGATGATGATGATGATGATGATGATGATGACGATGACGACGACGACGACGATAATATGGTATTTATATAGCACTAAGTCTTGTAAAGCAAACGAATCAAAGTACACACAAGATCTGTAAAATAAAAATATATTTTTAAAAAACCCTCGTCATTGCTCTAAGTACCAACAGGATCTGTCATGAATTAAAAAAAAAATTAAAACCTCGTCATTGCTTTTAAGTACCAACAGGATCTGTCATTAGTTGAAAATAAAAACCCTCGTCATCGCTTTAAGTACCAACAGGATCTATCATAACTATAAAAACCCTCATCATTGCTATAAGTACCAACAGGATCTGCCATGAATTAAAAATAAAGACCCTCATCATTGCTATAAGTACTTACAGGATCTGACATGAATATACAAACCCTCATGATTGCTACAAGTACCAACAGAATCTGTATGTATGATAAAACCCTCGTCATTGCTATAAGTACACAAAAGATCTGTTTAAAAAAAAACCTCGTCATCTTTGATATAACTACCCACAGGATCTGCCATGAAATTAAAAAAACACCCTCATCATTGCTGTAATACCAACAGGATCTGTCATGATTAAAAAAAACCCTCATCATTGCTATAAGCACCACCAGATCTGTCATGAATAAAATCTTGGAGCCTGAGTCTTGATATTGCTCACAGCATTGTTGCATGCTTGAAACATAACTACACTGGCCATGATGTTTTCATTCTGTTGCAAGGTTCAACAATGAGGGTGAAGAAATGGGGGGAAAAGGGAAGATTGTAGTAGACTTGAGGCACTCCACAACTCAAACTGTATTTATTTTTTATTCTTTTTATTCTTTTATATCGAGGATAACAGAAAAAGCAATCATGTGCTTTTTTTCATCCGGTCCCCGTGTGTATGCAGTTTTGTAAATATTGTCATCTGTTCCCCACCGGCACACGATGGCCTACTCTTACGAAAAGCGGAACAGGATTTAACGTGTGCGCAAGATGTTCTGCGTGCGTTCGCACACGGGGCCTCGGTTTAAAGTCTCATCCGAAGGACTTTTGGGGAGAGTGGAGTCAGCACTGATGTTAACTCCAGGAGAAAATTGATGTGAGGCCATATTGATGTGAGGCCATGCAGGGGTGTTATGGTAACACAATTTATTGTTTCATTTATCACAACATCAAAACACCAACACACACACACCTGAAACAAAACAGAGAATTCGGGTAACTAATCTATCCACATTGAACAAGGTACATAACTCATGAAAGGCCCACATAGCAAATACTATTGTCATCAAATGTAAGAAAACCGAACTCCTTTCATCACTCACACCAAGATACCAAGTTAATCCGAGGAAACCAGTAGAGAGTATACAATTGTAAATCAAACAATCCACATATCACAAATAACCAGAAAAACCCCATCCTCAATACTCTCAACTGACATTATCCTAATAATGTCCTACAGAACTTAGTCTATACTCTTTCACAACATTGGTTCCTATCAAACCCATGGATATTGTCGCACAAAGAGAGAGAGAGAGAGAGAGAGAGAGAGAGAGAGAGAGAGAGAGAGAGAGAGAGAGAGAGAGAGAGATGACAATGACAATAGTTTATTGTGATAAGCCTTACGCCCATTCACAAGGGGACAGAGGGATGGGGACTGGGCACAAGACTTCAAATTCACATCATACATTGACATAACTGGATCTGTGACAAGGTTTCCATGTCACGCAATGTCTTTTGTCAAGTAGGCTCAGTAGCTGGCTCTGTTTCGTGGTACAAACATGTGGATTGGGGTGCACACGTAGCTGTCCAGGGGTTATGCTTGCCTGCTCTCTCTCTCTATCTATCTATCTCTATGATCAACCAGCGCCTTCGACCATCTCTCTCTCTCTCTCTCTCTCTCTCTCTCTCTCTCTCTCTCTCTCTCTCTCTCTCTCTCTCTCTCTCTCTCTCTCCTCTCCTCACACACACACACACACATGCACTCACACATCTGTACGCATTAACACACCATACGTGTGCGCATGCGCACACACACACATACATGCACTCACACACACACACATACACACACATGCACACACGCACGCACGCACGCACACACACACACACACACACACACACACACACACACCACACACACACACACACACACACACAGCATACCTAAACAAAGGCATTCAAAAGCAGGCAATCACAATCTCGATCAGTTATCCAAGGAAGAATCTGACGGCGTCCATGATCACTTTTAGCATAACTAGTCCAGCATCAATCCTGTCTTTGAATCTCTTGCGATCAGCAGGTGTCCACAGCTGCAGCCTGGAGCTGATGGTCCGTTCCTCCTCAGACATGTGCTTGGTGTCTCTTTTCACGAACCAGAAGAAATCAAGTTGTTCCTGGGAATCCCTAAATTCAAACACCACGTCATCACTTTCACAAATAACAACATCAAGTTTGTTCTCAGAGACAAGCACGTGGCCAAAGTCCCGATTCCTAGAGGTGTTTCTGAGTCTTCTCTGCAGGAACCTGTCTGTTAATTCCGCCACATAGTCTGGGATCATCTCCACACTACAGCCAGTCTCCTCAGCTTTCCGTAGAGGGCTGTCATTGTCGTTGTCCCTGGTAGTACCCAATGAAACAGACACATCGTCAGCCAGGCCAATGTCACACAGCTGATCAGGAACTGGGGCTGCTTCTTGCACGGTGACATCACGTGGTGTAGGGTGGAATTCACGTGCAGAAGACAGCACGTGCAGCGGTGTGTTGTTTGGAGACAGGGGCATGTTGATGTTTGATGCAGCCCTGCTTGTGGGGGGGGGGGGGGTAGGCAAAAACAAACTATGAGAAGTTTCTGAAGCAAAATATTCACTTGCCTGACTTTCTTCTTGCTGTGTTGCTGTCTGTCTCTTCTCCTGTGCCTTTCTGTTCTCCTCCACCTGTCTCCTCTCTCCTGCCTGTCTTCTCTCCTCTGTCCGTCTTTTGTCTCTGTTAACCTGACTGGGGGGTTTCCTGCGGAAACGCTGGCTGGTAGAAGAAATTTGCTGGTTAGCCATATTTGTTGTGTGCTCAGGGCTGGTCTTCAGGCGAAGCACAACCGTTCTATTGTCGCCATCTCCGCAGATTTTCCATGATGTAAGGTGATGGTCTTGGAGCAGGGCACCTATGGCGACTTCCAGAGCTGTTGGTAAACCAACAACGGGCATGGTGCTGATTTAATTAGCGTTTTAAAGGGAAAACTGCCAGAGCAAAAAATTCTCCTGCCTCTATCCAAGCGAGAGAGAGAGATTTTGATTTGATTTGATTTATTCTTTTATATCGAGGATAATGGGATAAGCACTCTTGTGCTTTTTTACATCCAGTCCCCGTGTGTATGCAGTTTTGTAAATGTCATCTGTTCCCACCAGCACACGATGGCCTACTCTTACGAAAAGCGGAACAGGATTTAACGTGTGCGCAAGATGTTCTGCGTGCGTTCGCACACGGGGCCTCGGTTTAAAGTCTCATCCGAAGGACTTGTGGGGAGAGTGGAGTCAGCACTGATGTTAACTCCAGGAGAAAAATCTCCTCGACCAGATTCGAACCCGGGTCTTCAAATTGCGAGCGCAATGTTCTGACCACTAGGCTAGAGAGAGAGAGAGAGAGAGAGAGAGAGAGAGAGAGAGAGAGAAGGCAAGGCAAATTCTTTTATTCGAGGATAATAGACAAGCACTCATGTGCTTTTTTACATCCAATCCCCGCCCTTTTCAGGGAAAACATCAAGATAAGAAGATAACCTCAATTGAACAACAACAAATATAATGATCCAAATACCAGGAGCAATAAATCATACCAAGTATCAAACAATAGGTAAATATAAGACAGAGATACAATAATAAGGTAATGATATTAAAAAGGCACTCATTCAGAAACGAAAATAAAAAGTATTTAGAGAATTTATTCATTTAGAGGAGAGAGAGGAGAGAGAGAGAGAGAGAGAGAGAGAGATTGAGTAGGCATAATCTAGTGTCACAAAAATCACATACAGAAAACTAACAGCTTTTCGCACAAATAACTGACCATACAAATAATCTAGTGTCACAAAAATCACATACAAAAAACTAACAGCCTTTGGCACAAATAACTGACCATACAAATAGTCACACCTGATTGCTGAAACACCCCTAGAACAATAGTAGGACAATTATTTCAAATACCAAGCAAACTACTACATTTACACAATAGACTAACCAGACTACCTTCAGTTTCCAACACAAAGTCATCTATTCCAATTAAACTCTGCCATAGTAGTTTAACCCAACAACTTGGTACTGGTCCACATTAATTTACCTGTGATCATTGCCATTTATAAACTCCATCTCAGAACAACAAAATCAGATCATTGGTTACTCTTAAAAGTCCACTTGTAACACAAACATCCAATTATAGAATACATCCAAGATCACACAGTTAAATAGTAAAGGACATAATTTTAGCCAACTTCCACGTGTACAACAACTTTACACATTTTCACCAAACCAAATCAATAATTAAATTTAGTTTGTATACACAAATATAATTCATCAAATCTGCTTTTACCTTGATGAAACTAACAACTACTATCAAAAGAAAAATGTTTCACTTACAGCTTAACCAGAAGAACAAAACTGCTGTTTTTTAGTCAGTCACATTCTCGCAGTTTCGGCAGTTAACAGTCCACAAAGTTATCTTAGCTATTGTTTATAGAGATTGTGGGTTTGGGGAAATCGCAGGTGAGATTTAACCAGAGAACTCGCATGAGGAATGTTACTCATTATGCTTTGTAAGTGTACATAGACAATGCTTGCTCGCACGAGGTATGTTACTCACTATGCTTTGTAAGTGTACATAGACAACACTTGTCTCTCGAGGCGGCAAATTTGCCAACCAGCGCGGGAAATTACCAGAACCAATTTTTAGTTTTTGTTTGTGTGTGTTGCACTGGAGTTGTGTTGGCTATGTACTTTTCTTGGCTTTACATCAAAAGATGGATGTTCCAGACATCCCACATTTCATCAAGGATTGTTTTGAACAATTCACGTTTAGGGACAAAAATGTGTACTGGCTGCAATTCTTCCCACAAAATGTCAACTGTTTGGACACAATACCAGCTAATGTAGCTGTGCCCAATTGACATGCTCCAAAAACTTTGTGAAACTGCCGTCTGACAATAAAAAGTCTTCAAGAATAGAAGCCATTCTGTCTGTATATTAGGCCTAGCTAGGCCATTATTATGAGTGTGTTGTCTCATCTTTCCTTTTCCCACCTTGCTATGAACACCAACCATGTGATGATAAGGCTCGAGTTTTCTTACAGGAGTAACCATCTTGCGGGCAACTCACCTACCCCTTTTTCTCTATAAACACGGCCTTAAACTGTCCTCTGCTGTTGCAGGGAAGGCTGAGTGAAGGCCAGTTCCCTTATTTTCACCATTTCTCAGTCCACCTAAACCAATCAACTTAAATGGAAAATTCCAGAAGAATACCAGCTAATTCTAGCCTAAACCAATCAACTCAAATGGAAATATCCAGAAGAAAACAATTCATCAAAGAACAGGCCTTACTACAAGCTTGTTGAATAGAAGACTAAGCTGGGGCAAGCTCTCTAAGGTGTTAATCACGTGAGATGTTTTAAGTGGGCAAGGCACACTCCTAACTCTGGTGAATGCTCCGGGCCTACAACAATGCCTCAAGGCATACACACACAAAATCCTACTGTAGGTCTAGCTGATAAAGGCAATGAAAGACAAAGGCTGAGCCACCAGCCCTGGCCTATACTCTAACCTGGACCACTCTACATTAGGTCTCTAACAATGCCCCAAGGTCCACACAAAAGAACCCCACTGCAGGCCCAGCTGAGGCAAATGTAACATGACAAAAGATCTATCCCCCCTCCAACTCTGGGGCTGTGGGCCTTGGTGTATGAGCTATGAAGCCTTTGCCCAACACCTATGGAGACATTTCAACACTAATGTGAGAAAAGAAAGAGACTGCAACCACACACTACCATCAACACCCTTCCAGACAAGGGGAAAAGTGGGGGGGGGGGGGGGGGAGAGGGGTTGTAGTTCAAATGTTATAGTGTCCAAAGTACACACTATAACAATTCTCAGAACAGTCTTTCACAAATCATGGTATTTTCTATTGTAGGTGCCTACTTTGACTACAACTTTCTTACTCTTAGAACGTATACCTAAAATACACCTTTTTGCATACTTTTTTGTTGTTTGCCTG
Source organism: Stramonita haemastoma (assembly GCA_030674155.1). Lineage (NCBI taxonomy): Eukaryota > Metazoa > Mollusca > Gastropoda > Neogastropoda > Muricidae > Stramonita > Stramonita haemastoma. Next base: position 47,591,433 of record CM060321.1, on the reverse strand, counting down.
TTTCTTTTTCAGTCGCTGCTAGAAAAAGCAGAGTATCTCATTTGGTTCGATGCTTCTGTCCGTCTGCAAGACACTGACCCGCTTCCAGAGATGTTCCAAAGAGCTCGAGAGAATGGTTATCAAGCACAAACTAATCCTGGTTCCATAGCAGTGCGCACCAAAGAAACCATGGCCCATTTCTTCGGAGATGGTCACCTTTGTCAGTATTCGCCTTTCTCAGAAATAACCACGACTTTGATGGTCTTTTACAACGATAGGTGAGAGATGGGTGGCGGGAGTGTAAGAGTAAAAGTGTGTGTGTGTGTGTGTGTGTGTGTGTGTTTGTGTGTGTGTGTGCTTGCGTGCGTGCGTTCGTTCGTGCATACGTGCGTGCGTGCGTGCGTGTGTGTGTGCCTGTTCTGGGTCCTTCATCTCACTTGAAAGCTTAGCACCATACAGCTACCAGCTCATGGTTTAGTGTGTGTGTCCCTAATTTTAGGTCTGTACACTTAATGTGATATTAGACGAGGGGTAGGGGGGAGGGGGGTGTAAGGGATGATACATGAGTAGGGAAAAGTAAGGAGATGGATGTTGGTATTAAAAAAATATATATATCAAAATACTGATTACAAACAATACAATCTGATAGGGAAACAAAATAAGGTTGCAGACAGGAAAATAAAAAAAAGAATAATGGGTGGTGCTGCACTTGTGACAACTTGCTCTCCCTGAGGAGAGCAGCCTGAGTTTCATGCAGAGAAATCTGCTGTGACATAAAGTGGAAATAAATCATAAATAAATCACAAAAAGCATAAACCATTCTGCAAGAACACGGCTTGTGGGTGAATACTACTACTTTATCCCATACCAAAAGCTCGGTCAGTTGTTGGTGTAAGCTAAGTGTCAAGGCCTAGTTCAAATGTTGCCATGCTTTAAAATGGTATGTTGAGATTGCCCCCTAGCAATGAAAACCTCGTAACAATCCCAAATCTCCTTTAATTAGTGGACAAAAAGTGTCTTTTGAAGTGGAGAATGAATACCAACATGGCGCGTGAGGTACTGGAAAAGTGTCATACACGCAAACACACACACCCCCCCTCACTCAGCTGTCTCACAGTAATTCCCAAAAGTAACGGGGCCAGGTGAGTCAGAGTGAATAATCCATTTCTGGATGACCCTCAGCATTGAGCTGGGGAACACACACACAAGGACAACTCCAATCTATCTATCTATCTATCTATCTATCTATCTATCTATCTATCTATCTGTCTGTCTGTCTGTCTGTCTGTCTGTCTGTCTGTCTGTCTATATCTATCTATCCCTTAGTCTGGCAACCCTGGGGGCACCCCCGAAGACTTGACAACCAGTTCCCTCTGTTCCTTTCTCTGTTGTGCCTTTCTCTGTGGACAATAACAATAACAACACTAATCACGACCTCTTCCCTTTCCTGTGGACAATAACAATAACAACACCTAATCACGACCTCTTCCCTTTCCTGTGGACAATAACAATAACAACACTAATCACGACCTCTTCCCTTTCTCTGTGGACAATAACAATAACAACACTAATCACGACCTCTTCCCTTTCTCTGTGACAATAACAACAACAACACTAATCACGACCTCTTCCCTTTCTCTGTGGACAATAACAACAACAACACTAATCACGACCTCTTCCCTTTCCTGTGGATCGCCAGGTTCATGAGGGAGGCTGTCCTGAAGCCATGGTGAGTTGTGCCTTCAGCAAAACGTGCATGTGCATCCCCAAGCATGACAAATATCTCCACTGTGCGCAGACCCCTCCTGAAAGATTCTACGGTCGATGCCATCGTTTCGATCAGTCCGCTATGGGTATGATACTGTCTAAACTTTTCCTGCAATACAGACCCATGTTGTACACACCAGGAAACGAAAGGATAACAGTGCTTAGAGGTTCCATGGCGAATTGGTTCAACTGAGGCTTGGTGCATTTTCCCTCTGTGTGTGTGTGTGTGTGTGTGTGTGTGTGTGTGTGTGTGTGTGTGTGTGTGTGTGGTGTGTGTGGTTTTCTTTTCTTTTTGATTACCCAAAAAATGTGAGCAAACTGACAGTCTTTATTTTCTTGAATATATTGGAATTGTTGTAAATGGTCTATGGATTTGCACGAGTGTGGCAGTTTAACAAAATCCAACAAAATGTTGTTTCTTTTTACATCCAAACTTTATTCAAAATGATAGATAATCTATCCTGAAACTCTGAAGAAAACAGTTAGGGGGCACTAGCCTAGTAAGGCTAGGAAAGCATGAGTCATGTGTATTTTACAGATCTTGGAACATGTTTTAAAGAAAAGAAAATTTGGGGGGGTTTGCAATTGTCAGAAAGTGTTTGTTTAAGACAAGGGGATACTTACCTGGTAAATTGAGTCTTGTCAAGAATTCTGACAAATTTCTCTCGATGAAACCAGAACAGAGTGCACTTGAGATAAACACCACTTGCCAGCCGTCAGTCATTGAGAGTGCAACGAATAAATACTGAGTCAGTGAAATTACAACACATAGGTTATAGAGCTACTGGTCCACTATGGGTGGGTAACAGAATTCAAGGGAGGGCAAGCGCACTCTATTCCGGTTTCATCAAAAGAAATTTGTCAGAATTCTGAACAAGACTCAACTTACCAGGTCAGTATCCCCTTGTCTTATACAATTCTAACTCATCTCCCACTGAAACCTGCACTAAGAGTGCCCTTGAGATATTTAGAGCAACAGTGTTTATGAGTTGCCAAAAAAACCAGATCACACTTCATCTTTGACAAGATAGTATTTCATAAAGACCTGTCCACAGTGTGGTTTGCCACAGTTAATCATTTTGCTATAAAAGCAGGTGTAAATGGACTCCCTAGTCCACCAAGCAGCTGTCATAATAACATTGATAGGCGCCTGCAGCCTTGGGCAGGAGCACTTACCACCTTAGTAGGCCTACTGCGTGCTGTATAAAACATCAGTAGCTTTGCCTGCATCAGCTAGAGTGTATGGCATCTATTGAGCTATAATAATCGTGTCTCTGTTAACACTATATTAAGGGCCTGTGAGGCAATGAAAAGTTTTATACTATTGTCTTTTCTCAGAGAAGCTATTCTCAAGTATTCTATAAGTGTTGCTACAACACATAGCTCTGCAATCATTGCATTTAGTCAGTTGTATTGGATCCTGGTGATCCCCATGTCAAGTATGCTTCAATACGCTATTGTCAAAAAAAACACTGCATTTTGTTGTCCATCATTGACATACCTGATAAGTCCAATGCATTCAGGTTTTGGCAACATTGTCTAGTAAGGGGAGTAAGAAGCATGGTAAGCTATTTTTCTTTATTTTTACATTCTTTCAGTGTCAACATTTTAATATGTCTAACTCTGCATTGACATCACATGTTTTTTTATTCCATTTCTTTTGACTGGTCAGCTCTGGATTAGCTTCAAAAGCCCCTTCCATGAATATTTTGACTAGGTATGTATCACCAAAAGAACCATTAACACCATCAAATTTGTTTAGATAGCAGCTACCTGACTTTGCAGATAGTGAAGTTACCTCTTCTGATTTGAGAAAGGCTAGAAAATTTATGTCTTTGACTGAAAGTGGTAAAACCTGGGGATAAGCCTACCACTGCCACTTGCTGATGTACATGTTGTATATTAGACAGTAGATGCCTGCTAGGAAAGCATGATGGTGTCAGCAGCATCTTCAGAACGGCCACATGTATCCCATCTTTGTCAGATATTTTGCATATCAGTACCTTGAGTTCTTTCCTCACATGGTGATTGTGGCTGGAATCGTGGGTTGATACAGACTGCTATTTGAGAAAAGCAGGGGTCTGTTTATCTCCCTTTTTTACACCAAGAGGTAAAACATTCGGGTTTGTTTGCAGAGGTCACAACAGTTATTCCTTTTGCTTTGTCTGGCATTCTTTGGCAGTACTCTTGGAAGCGTACACAAAGAAAGAGGGTCCGAAACAATGAAAAGAGGGATAAATCAAGCTGATAATGCAAGCATCAACTGCATAAGCATGTCAGTCAGAACAGGTAGTTGGTTTATACATGCAGCAAATGAGTCCCCTTCAGGTGAGAAAGCAAGTAATGCTACAGCCTCTGTAAGAAAGCTTGGTACAAACTACTATTCAACATGACCATAAAATGGACAATTTTCTGACTTATGGTTTTCTGACCCAGCAGTGCAAGCTTGACTGATTGTGATTTCTTTGTTGATACATTATTTTCAGATTTCTTTGGTCAAAATGTCACAGGTTTATGATATGCTAGATCCCCTTTAGTTTATACAACTAATAGTTGTGCAGTTGTCAGATCTAACAGAAGTATGACTCTCAATAGCAGAGGGCAGTAACGCCTGTAAGGCCAGAAAAAACATCTCTCAGTTTGAGATAACTTGAGTTGAAGTTTGACCTTTGTTTTGATTATATACACACCTCCCCATCCATGTGAGAGCTGTCAGTATAAAGTGTGGCTTAGGTAAGTGTAACTTTAGTACTCCCTCTTTGCTGAGACAAGTTTGTGATCCACCACTTAAGGTCATTTTTATCAACAACAAAAAAACAGTGTCATATATCTGTCCCAATTTCCAGCACATTTATTAAGAGCAGTGTTTCTATTGCATTTCAGTGTGTGGCAAAGAGGTTTCCCATGGGGAAAACCGATCAGACTAGCAACCCTCAGGCCTAACAAGAGGTCACTGCTAAAATTTTTAGCTTTTCTTTGCTTTAGTAGATGACTGCATGCAAGCACTGAGTGATTCATGTTCTCTTTCTTCAGTAGCCTAAGTCTGACACTCAGGTCCTGAGAGTTGATAACAAACCCTTTTGGGGATGATTTTCTTGCATGGGTTCAATTATGATTTCTAAACAGTTTTTGCAACCTCAAAATATCAATTTGATTTCACTATGTCAACAGCCCATTCCATGACTTCTATCTCATATTCTGTATCCCCTACTATCATACTGTCATCTAGGATTTTTTTTTTTTATTAGAATTCACAGATTAATCTGATAAGCCAGAATAGTTTCCGATCAGCTCTGTCAGAATTCTGGGAATGGGATCAAACTCCCCTTATTTTAGCTTAGAAACAGTGTAACTTACCCTTCTATCCAGAGAGTATGCAACACTCAAAAAGGGCCACTGAATAAACCAAATGATGCAGATCAATTTATGCAAATAATCAGCCTGTTGTGATAAAATCTAGGGCCTTCTTATATGTTTCCATATCAAACTTTTTACATTTTATATTTTCGTTCAAGGCTTTCAAACTGAAAATCATGTAATAGATTCCATGTTCTGTACTAATAAAACAACATTTACAGGCTGAATCTCTTACAAAACAATAATTTTTTCCCAAAACTATTTATCGATTTATTGATTTCTGAATCTACAGCCTCATTTTCTAATGAGCTACTTAGAGTCTGTGGGGTCTGACTCAAGGAATATTGCCATCCCCTTGACTGTGTCAAACACTTATGATATATATCAGAAGTGACTTAATTCCAATAATGTAACTCCTCTCTGATTTGCCATGCAATAATTGCAATGTAAGAGTGCAATTAAATGCAAAAATGCAATAAATAATTATTGAGGATCAATCCAAGGGACATGACCGTCTTCTCAGTGCAGTGAAGATGCATTGTCCCCCTTTACTTTGAGACCCAAACTTTCTGGGCTTGTGTTTTGTTCTCTCTCTTTTATTTCGAGGATAATGAGAGAAATCCTACGGATATGTGCTTATAAATATAAGCGTAAGTGTGTGTGTGTGTGTGTGTGTGTGGTGTGTGTGTGTGTGTGTGTGTGTGTGTGTGTGTGTGTGTGTGTGATTTGTATGTGCATTTGCCATCTCTCTCTCTCTCTCTCTCTCTCCTCTCTCTCTCTCTCTCTCTCTCTCTCTCTCCTCTCTCTCTCTCTCTCTCTCTCTCTCTCTCTCTCTCTTTGTGCACTTGTAACTGATTTCAAAGAGTAAATTTTTAATATTTTATTTTCATGTCACATTTAAACATATAGTATATTCTTTATATATGCATAAGTAAAAGATAGGGAGTGTTAAGTGATGATATTATTGGTCAGTTGAAAATTGTGCGCAACACACCTGGCTAAAAATGTACTGTGTACTCTCTCTCCTCTCTCTCTCTCTCTCTCTCTCTCTCCTCTCTCTCTCTCTCTCTCTCTCTCTCTCCTCTCTCTCTCTCTCTCTCTCTCGTTGCCTAAACATGTTATCATCCATATTGAGAAATACTTTATTCACTTTTTGTACTATTTAATAATCACGTGTTGAATGCAGTTGATTTTGTATAATTTTTTAATTCTCAAGTAAGCTGAATAATTATGTTCATTATGATTACAAAATAGTTATGAACGTGATTTCTATGACCATAAATACATAATCATAAGATTCAGGTATTAGAATATGTATGTTTTAATATATATATGCCTTACAGCGGATGGATTCTTTTTGTGTTCCGTTACATGACTTGATTAAAATTAGGCATATATTTCTTTTAAAATGAAGTTTATTGATGACATGAGCGCGAACTTTGTGTGTGTGTGTGTGTGGTGAGTGTGTTTGGGTGTTGTGTGTGTGGGGGGGGGGGGTGGATAATTGTTTTTATTTGTCGTCTCCCCTTGTATTAAAATATTATGATTTGCATGACTTTTTGTTGTTGTTGTTGATGGGTCCTACCTCAAGTTTTTGATGTTTTGTTCTTTTTTTTTTCTGTTTTAACTTTGCTGCTTGCTTTTGTTTCTTCTTTTTATATGAAGTATGAATGTAAAAGAAAGGATAATATTGTCACCTGATATGATTGTTTGACTTGTATCATTCTTCTTTTTTCTATGACTAAAATTTTTTTTTTTTTTTAAAGAAAAAAAACACACAAAAAACCTACCACCTCAAGTACATGTGCGCCTGCGGATATGTGCTTATAAATATAAGTGTGAGTAATGTGTGTTGTGTGGGGGGGGGGGGGGGTGCATTTGTGTGTTTTGTGTGTGTGATTTGTATGTGCATTTGCCTGCGAGCGTGCATGCGTGAGTGAGTTGCGTATATGTATGTATGTATGTATGTAGTGGTATGTATGTATGTATGTATGTATGTATGTATGTATGATGTATGTATGTATGTATGTATGTATGTATGTATGTATGTATGTATGTATGTATGTGTGTGTGTGTGTGTGTGTGTGTGTGTGTGTGTGTGTGTGTGTGTGTGTGTGTGTGTGTGTGTGTGTGTGTGTGTGTGTGACCTACGTGTAGGAGTGAGTTTTACGTGTATTATTATCATACTATTATCACTATTGTTGATATTATTCTTATTGTCATCATTATAATCATTGTATTATCTTTAGTTCCTTCTGAGTTCATTTTGTTGTTATGAGTTGTAACAATGTTGTAGCTAAGTAGTTTTGGGTGGACTTTTCTTGGTTGCTAAGTTGTTTATTTCATTATGTTTCTTTGGTTGCTGTTTATCTATTAACGCTTCTCTTTTCTTTTATAATCAAAATCATTTTATTGTGGCTTCTGATTTTCGTCTTCTGAAAGTGTGCATTTTTATTATCTTATTATGTATAATGTCCTTATTCCTTTATGTTGTTTGGTACTGCATATAGTTTTACTGTTTAGTATCTTTTTATCTTGATGTTATCCCTGAAAAGGGCGGGGACTGGATGTAAAAAAGCACATGAGTGCTTATCTATTATCCTCGAATAAAAGATTTTTTTTGCCTTGCCTTGCCTTCTCTCTCTCTCTCTCTCTCTCTCTCTCTCTCTCTCTCTCTCTCTCCTCTCTCTCTCTCTCTCTCTCTCTCTCTCTCTCCTCTCTTGGGGGGGGGGGGGGGATAGCTAGTGGTCAGAACATATTGTGCTCACTCCTGACTTCAAGAGGAAGCTGGACACACCAGCAGATCATATTGAAAATAATTATCGAGGATCAATCCAAGGGACATGACCGTCTTCTCAGTGCAGTGAAGATGCATTGTCCCCCTTTACTTTGAGACCCAAACTTTCTGGGCTTGTGTTTTGTTCTCTCTCTTTTATTTCGAGGATAATGAGAGAAATCCTACGGATATGTGCTTATAAATATAAGCGTGAGTAAGTGTGTGTGTGTGTGTGTGTGTGTGTGTGTGTGTGTGTGTGTGTGTGTGTGTGTGTGTTGTGTGATTTGTATGTGCATTTGCCTGCGAGCGTGCATGCGTGAGTGAGTTGCGTATATGTATGTATGTATGTAATGTATGTATGTATGTATGTATGATGTATGTATGATGTGTATGGGGTGTGTGTCGTGTGTGTGTGTGTGTGTGTGTGTGTTGTGTGTGTGTGTGTGTGTGTAACCTACGTGTAGGAGTGAGTTTTACGTGTATTATTATCATACTATTATCACTATTGTTGATATTATTCTTATTGTCATCATTATGATCATTTTATTATCTTTAGTTCCTTCTGAGTTCATTTTGTTGTTATGAGTTGTAACAATGTTGTAGCTAAGTAGTTTTGGGTGGACTTTTCTTGGTTGCTAAGTTGTTTATTTCATTATGTTTCTTTGGTTGCTCTTTATCTATTAACGCTTCTCTTTTTCTTCTATAATCAAAATCATTTTATTGTGGCTTCTGATTTTCGTCTTCTGAATGAGTGCATTTTTATACTCTTATTATGTATAATGTCCTTATTCCTTTATGTTGTTTGGTACTGCATATAGTTTACTGTTTAGTATCTTTTTATCTTGATGTTATCCCTGAAAAGGGCGGGGACTGGATGTAAAAAAGCACATGAGTGCTTATCTATTATCCTCGAATAAAAGAATTTTGCCTTGCCTTGCCTTGCTTTGCAACATTGCGCTAGCAATTTGACGACCCATTCCCTTTCGAGGGGATTTTTTTCCTCTGGAGTTAACATTAGTGCTGACTCCACTCTCCCCAAAAGTCCTTCGAATGAGACTATAAACCGAGGCCCCGTGTGCGAACGCACGCAGAACATCTTGCGCACACGTTACATACTGTTCCGCTTTTCGTAAGAGTAGGCCATTGTGAGCCGGTGGGAACAGATGACAAGATTTACAAAACTGCATATACACAGGGACTAGATGTAAAAAGCACATGGGCGCTTATTCCATCATCCTCGATATAAAAGAAGAAAAAAATTGAATAAGTAAATAATCAAATAAAAAAATAATAAACCTGTGTTTATTTATTTATTTTTATTTATTCTTTTATATCGAGGATAACAGAATAAGCAATCATGTGCTTTTTTTCATCCGGTCCCCGTGTGTATGCAGTTTTGTAAATATTGTCATCTGTTCCCACCGGCACACGATGGCCTACTCTTACGAAAAGCGGAACAGGATTTAACGTGTGCGCAAGATGTTCTGCGTGCGTTCGCACACGGGGCCTTGGTTTAAAGTATCATGTGTGTGTGTGTGGTGTGTGTGGTGTGTGTGTGTGGTGTGTGCGCCGCGCGCGCGCGCGCGCGCGCGCGTGGCGCCTTCATCTCTGTCTTTTTCCCCGTCTCTCTTTGTATTCCAGTATTTCCGATATAAAAGATTAAACACACACACACACACACGCACACACACATACACACACAACACACACACACACACACACACACACACACACACACACACACACACACACAACAACAAAACGTACATACACACCACGCGCGCGCACACAGCGCGCGCGTGCGAAAAAAAGGGCTTGCCACACAATAATAATATACATTATCTCTTCATCAGTCATTTTGGGCTACACGAACAAGCTCGACTCGTCACTTACCTATCTTGCTCATCTCTCAAGGTAGTAGTACCTACGATTGTCGTAGGTAGCCAATTGCCGATAACATCCATGCCGGCAGGTGATAGTCTTGCCTCAGTGACCACGGTACGCCACGGGCTAAGTGGACAGAGGTCAGAGGGAAAGCCATAGCACATTATTTTCTTGTCCTTTTTCGTGTGGATGGTTTTCAATTATTGATGATTAACGGACGCTATACCCGAGTGGTTACAACCGTTTGACTTCAATCCCGTGTGTCAATGAAGTCATGGGTTCGAATCTCACCTTTAGCGTTTGTGAATCGAAGATGGGAATTTTTTTTAACGATCTCTCCTGTCAGCTTCAAGTGCTGACCTGCCAGTGCCTCAATTCCCTTCGTGTTTATGCACATTCACAAGATCAAAATATGCATGTAAAAGATCATGTTAGTCATGTCAGCGTATGATGGGTTACAGGAGCTCGAACATACTCAGCATGCAACATGTACAGTGAAATGAGCAGCTCTGAAACAGGAAGGTGTCGGCTGAGGTACTCATAAACTATTGCATTTTCAAAACATTCACACGAGAGAGAGAGAGAGAGAGAGAGAGAGAGAGAGAGAGAGAGAGAGAGAGAGAGAGAGAGAGAGAGATCCACACCCCTGTCCACCCACACCCATAGACCGAAGTTGTCAAAACAACAAAGAAAATCAGCATTTCTCATTACAGTAGAATTTATTCTGTGACATTAAAAAACCCATTAAAAGTCATATAAATAATTATGTTTTTTCTACACAACAAACAAACCTTAACAAAGAAATCAGCATTTTTCACCACAGTAGAATTTATTCTGTGACATTAAAAAGCCCATAAAAAGTCATATAAACAATCAAACTATTAATAAACAAGCAAACCTTAACAACAAAGAAATCAGCATTTCTCACTACAGTAGAATTTAATATGTGACATTAAAAAGACATAAAAAGTTATATAAAGAATTATATATTATTCTACACAACAAACAAATCTTTAAAAAATCAGCATTTGTCACTATAGACAAATCTTTAAAAAAAAATCAGCATTTGTCAATACAGTAGAATTTATGCTGTGACATTTTAAAACAATTAAGAAGTCATATAAACATTTACAATTTTTCTACACAAGCAAACCTTAACAACAAAGTAATTAGCCTTTCTCAGTACATTAGAGTTTATTCTGTGACATTTGAAAACACATAAAACGTCACGATTACATTTATTTCTGCACAACAAGCAAACCTACTCCAACTGACGTTCTTTATAAAAACAAAACACACTAAAAATCACCCCAGACCATTTAATGTGATTTCAGAAAAATAGCCCATCTCCCCATACACGTTCCACAGCACAGTGCAAATTACGTTTTTCTTATTTTTCTTGGTTTCATTAATTTTTTTTTTTAAAGAACACGACATTTTTTTTTCAAAAAAAGATAATACACTGGCACATTATACCCGTTACTAGATTAAACAAAAAACCCCAACAGATATAGCATTAATCTTTCACAAGAATTTTTTTACAATTTAAGTTTGATGTGTTGATGTAAAATCTGCCATCAGTCTTCCAACAGAATATCAATACACAGATCTTTCACATTTGATGTGATTTAAAAAAAAAAAAAAAAAAAAAACACTCCCTTCTCCCCACACTGTCCACACCATTATACAGCCTGTATTTTGCCCCAATCTTCATTTGATTCCTTTGAAAAAAAGAACATAAAAAACAAACTAGCAGGCACACTTTACACACTATAAGACATACAGCATTAAGATGAAAATTGATAAAACTGCATACACACAGGGACTGGATGTAAAAAATAAACCCAGTGCGTGAATCCTTATTCCATTATCCTCGAAATAAAAGAAAAGGAATAAGATAGATGGGGTAAATTCTGCCATCAATCTTCAAGCAGATGATCAATACACAGATCTGCCACCAACATCATGTAAAGTCATTTCACAGAATATCAATGCCCATCACAGAACAAGCTTTCTTTTTGTTTTTAAATCTGATGTGATTAAAAAAAATAATAATAATAAAAGAAAACCTGTTCTGTCACACTTTCAACACTATCATACAAGTTACTAGATCCAAATTTTTCTTTGCTGTTTACATTTAATCTCATTGTTATTATATATTTTTTAAAAATCAAGCCACATAGACACGTTTTTATCCTTAAAAAACCCTGTTCTGGCACATTTTCAACATTATTATACATGTTACTAGATCCAAATTTTTCTTTGCTGTTTACATTTAATCTCATTGTTATAAAAAAAGAAAAAGCCACATAGACACGTTTTAATCCTGTACTATGCATACAATTATTAAAATAGCAATGGCAATTACATCACCAGCTTTCTTTTTGTTTTCTCATTTGATGGGATTATAAAAAAAAAGAAGGAAAACATCATGCTGTGTATTTTATACACTATTATGCAACATATATTTATCTTGTTAATTTACATTTGATCTCATTACTTTAAAAAAAAAAAAAAAAAAAAAGCAGCCACGCAGACACATTGTATCTAAAACTACACTTAATATAATACAGTATTAGTCTTTAACATACATTTCTCGTTAGATGTGTTGCTGTAAAATCTACCATCAATCTTCCAATAGAAGATCAATACACAGATCTATCATCAACATCATCTTAAGTCATTTCACAGAATGTTAATGCCAATCACAGCACAAGCTTTCTTTCTGTTTTTACAGGTGATGCGATTAAAAAACATAAAATAAACAAAACCTCTCCTACACATTTTTTTAACACGATTACACAGCATTCTACATTTTCTTCATGACTTCCAATGGATATTATAATTTAAAAAGAAAGACAAAACAAACCACATACTATACATAAAACCATTAAATTATAAATGGTAATCACAGAACAAGCTTCGTTTTCTTATTTCAAATTTGAAGTGATTAAGAAAAAGAAAACATTTCCCAAAGAAAAAAACAGGCATATTTTATCCAATCCTATTCTTAAAATACCTTTAGTCTTTCTTTCATTTTTTTTTCGTAAGATGTGTTTGTGTAAAATCTGTCATCACTCTTCCAGCAGAAGATCATTACACATATCTGCCACCAACATCTTCTAAAGTCATTGTTAAAGAAAAATAGCATTCACCAAACAAAAAACAATAACACAGGCACATTTGCACTCTCCACCCCGCCCCCCCCCCCCCCCCCCCCCAAAAAAAAAAAAACCAACAAAAAAAAACAAATACTGGCACATGTATCCTCTGCTCCTGTAAAACACACACACACACACACCCGCGGCGCGCCACGAGCCGCGCGCGCAGCACACACACACACACACACACACACACACACACACACACACACACGGACACATTTACCCTCATCCCCCAATAAAAAAAAACAAAAGCGCCTTATTTTTCCCTCCTTCCCCCCAAAAAACCCCCAACCAAACACGCAGACACATTTACCCTCTTCCCCTAAAAGAAAAACCTTACCAGGCACATTATTTTACCCCTCCCCCCCAAAAAAAAAACAACACACAAAAACACACACACACAGGCACATTTACCCTCTCTTCCCCCCCCCCCCCCCCCCCCCCAAAAAAAAAAAAAAAACAACAACCAAAAAACCCACAACACCGCACATTTACCCTCCCCGCCCCCTTAAAAAAACAACCAAAATACTAAACACTGGCACATCTATCCTCTCCCTCAACAAAAACACACAGGCAGACTCTAGTCAACCCTACACTTAAAATCATATCCCATCAGTCTTTCACATTTTTTGTTAGATGTGTTGGTGTAAAATCTGCCATCAATCTTCCGCCACCAGCATGGCAATCATATGACAATCTTTGTTATTCCTTTCACATTTGATAGGATTATGGTTTTTTTAAAAAATGCAGCCCCTCCTCCTCACACACTGTGCACACCATTATACAGCCTGTATTTTTCTCCCAAATCTTCATTTGATTCCATTAAAAACACATTGGCAGGTACACTTTACACACCATAAGTCATATATCATGAATATGTATCCTGTAAAATCTGCCATCAATCTTCCAGCAGAAGATCAACACACAGATCTGCCACCAACATCTTCTAAAGTCATTTCACAGAATATCAATGCCAATCATAGCACAAAGCTTTCTTAGTGTGTCCAAATTTTATGCAAATTAAACAGTAATTTTAAAAAATCCTCTTCAGGCACACTGATAACACAATTTTACAACCTTCTACATTTATCTTACCATTTCACAATTGATCTCATTTTAAAAAAAAAAAAAAAAGTAAAGAAAAGAAAACCAAAGAACACAGGCACGTTTTATCCTATGATGTAAATAAAATCATTGAAATACCAATGCCAATCACAACACAAGCTTTCTTTTTGTTTTCACATTTGATGTGATAGGAAAAAAAGAATAAAGAAAACAAGGGTGCATTTCTTATTTTATTATACAACAAAAATGTTTCTTGGAAATTCACATCTGATCTCATTACTTAAAAAACAACAACTCCCATCTACTACACTTAATATCATATAACATCATGACATAGATTTTCTTAAAATGTGTTGGTGTAAAATCTGCCATCAATCTTCCAACAGAAGATCAATACACAGATCTGCCACCAACATCATTTAAAGTTTTTTTGTTGTTTTTTTAAAACCACCAAACTACAAACAAACCACAACGGCACATTTACCCTCTTCCGACACACACACACACACACACACAGCAGTACATTTACCCTCTACCTAAAAAAATCAACACTGGCAAATTTAGTCTCTCCCCCCCAAAAAAAACAACGACAAAAAAACACAAGCACACTAACCTCGCCCCCCCCCCCCCCAAAAAAAAAAAACAACAACAACAACACACACATATAAAAACACAGGCACATTAACCTCACCCCCCAAAAAGAAATAACAAAGGCACATTTACCCCTCCCCCCTTCCAATAAAAAAACAAACAAACAAAAACACACTGGCACATTTACTCTTCCCCCCCAATTAAAACACACAGGCATATTTACCTCCTCCCCCCTCCCCCCAAAAAACACAGGTACATTCCCTCCCCCCCCCCCAAAAAAAAAATAGACAGGCACATTTACCCCCCCCCCCCCCCCTTCTCCAAGAAAAAACACAGGCACATTACCCTCTCCCCCCAAAAAAAATCCCAGCAACACCCCAACATTTACCCTCTCATCCCCCGCCCCCCCCCCCCCCCCCCCCAACAAAAAGAGGCACAATTAACCCTCTCTCTCTCCCCTCCCCTCCAATAAAAAAGAAAAAGAAAAAAACTCCCACTGTCATTACATATACCATTATGCAACATATATTTATCTTGTTAATTAACATTTAATCTCAATAATTAAAAAAAGGAAAATCTAGGCATGCAGGCACATCTCATCCATACTACACTTAATATTATATACTATTAGTCTTTCACATGTATTTTTCGGAAGATATGTTGGTGTAAAATCTGCCATGAATCTTCCAGTAGGAGATTAATACACAAATCTGCCACCAGCATCACCTAAAGACATTATTAAAAAAAATAATAATAACACCAAACTACAAACAAACCTCTGCCCACCTTAAAAAAACAAAACAAAAACCCACAGGCACATTTACCCTCATCCCCCAATAAAAACACAGAAGCATATTATTTTACCCTCCCCCTAAAAAAAAAACCCACAGGCACATTTACCCTCTCCCCCCCCCCAAAAAAAAAAAAAACAGGCACATTTACCCTATGCCCCCTCAAAAAAAAACAACACACAGGCTTTTTTTCTCCCCCCCCCCCCCCCCCCCCAAAAAAAAAAAAAGGAACATTTATCCTCTTTCCCAACAAAAGCATACATGCACAATTACCCTCTCCTCCCCCCCCCCCCCCCCCCAAAAAAAAAAAAAAGACCCAGGCACATTTACCCCCCCCCCCCAAAAAAAAAACAAAACAACAACAACAACAACAACAAAACAAAACAAAAACAAACAAACAAAAACAAAAAAGAACCGGCACATTTACCCTCTGCAGCCCCAAAACCCCAACAAACACAGGCTCATTTATCCTCTACCTCAACAAAAAACACAGGCATACTCTATTCAACCATACACTTTAAATCATATTCCATCAGTCTTTTACATTTTCCATAAGATGTGTTTGTGTAAAATCTGCCATCAATCTTCCAGCTGAAGATCAATACACAGATCTGCCACCAATATCATCATCTAAAGTCATTTCACAGGTTATAAATGCCAATCACAGCACAAGTTTTTTTTCTTTCCCAATCTGATGCAATATTTTTTAAAGCATTAAAACAATCCATATCATCGCATTACGTTTTACATCCTGCAAATTTGCTCAACATTATACACAACATTATACCAACTACTACAGTTTTATTACCAATTCACATTAATTTTGATCCCATTGCCTCAAAAAATAGAAAAAGAAAACACTCGCACTTTACTCACCGCCATACTTAACATCTTACATCATTAGTCTTTCACATAAATTTTTGCTAAGATGTGTTGGAGTAAAATCTGCCATCAATCTTCCATCAGAAGATCAATACACAGATCTTTCACCAACATGGCATTCACATGAACATCTTTGTTATTCCTTTCCCATTTTATGTGATTTCTAAGAAAAAGACCCCTACTCCCCACACACTGTCCATACCATTATACAGCCTGTAGTTTTCTCCCCAATCTTCACTTGATTCAATATAAAAAAAATCGCAGGCACACTTTACACACCACATGACATACAGCATGAAGATGTGTTGGTGTAAAATCTGCCATCAATCTTCCAGCAGAAGATCAATACACAGATCTATCACCAACATCATCTACAGTTATTTCCAAGAATATCAATGCAAATCACAGCATCACATTTCTTTTTGTTTTTACATTTAATGGGATTTAAAAATTACACAAAAAAATAAAACCTCTCCTGGCACACTTTCAACACTATTATACACTATTGCTGCATTTTTCTTTGCAGTTTACTTTTGATCTCATTCTTTAAAAAAAAAAAAAGGTAAACAAGCCACACAGGCATGTTTTATCCAGTAAAATAAAATTAATAAAATATCAATGGCAATTACAGCACCCCCTCTCTTTTTGTTTTTCACATTTGATGATTTTTTTTTTTAAAGGAAAAAAATCTTACTCAACCCATTTTCTACACAATTATACTACACAATCTTTTATTGTAAATTCACATTTGACCCCATTACTTCAACAACAACAAAAGAGAAAAACCATCTATAAAAAATTTTAAAAACCCATCTCTGGGTACTTTCTGTACCCTATTATACAACTTTCTCCATTTCCTTGTTGATTTCCAATGGATATCATGATTTAAAAACAAAACAAAACCACACAGCCACTTTTTTGTTTATCCAATACTATACTTAAAATCATTAGAATGTCAACGGCAATCACAGCACAAGCTTCTTTTTGTTTTCAAATTTGAAGGGATTTTTAAAAAAAATAAAGATAAAAAAAAAAACCTTTCCCCAAGAAAAAGGGGGAAAACCTGAGGAACATTTTATCCAATACTATATGTAAAATCAAACTTTAGTCTTTCATTCATTTTTTTCGTAAGATGTGTTGGTGTAAAATCTGCCATCAATCTTCCAGCAGGAGATCAATACACAGGTCTGCCACCAACATAATCTAAAGTCATTATTTGAAAAAAAAAAAAAAAACCCACAAACAAACCACACATGCACATTTACCCTCTCCCCGAAAACACACACACACACACACACACACACACACACACACACACACACACACACACACACAACACACACACACACACACACACACACACACACACACACACACACACACACACACACACACACAGAGGCATATATACTCCACACAAAAAAGAACACAACAACATAGGCACATTTACTTACCCCCCCCCCCCCCCCACCTCACTAAAATCACACAGGAACATTATTTTACCCTCCCCCCAAAAAAAACAACAACAAAAAACAGGCACATTAGCCCTCTCCCTCCCGACACCTCCCCCCCCCCCCCCCCCCCTTAAAAAAAAAACCAAAACAAAAACAAACCAAGAACAAGGAGAAAAAGGAACATTTTTTTTGTACCACTCCTACAAAAGGGTTATCCTCTCCTACAAAAGGGTCCAAGGGCATTTAACCTCCCCGCCAAAAAAAATCCCCAAACACAGTCACATTTACCCTCCCACCCCCCCCCCCCCCCCAAGAAAAAAACAAAACACAGGCACGTTTACCCTCTCCCCCACAAAAAACAAAACACCAAAAAACACAGGCTCGTTTATCCTCTCCACCCCCCCTTGCAACCCCTCCCCCCCCCCCCCCCCCCCAACACAGGCACATTAATTTATCCTGTCCCTTAATAAAAACACACAGGCACACTCTATTCAATCCTACACTTAAAATCATACCCCATCAGTCTTTCACATTTTTCGTAAATATGTGTTAGTGTAAAATCTGCCATCAATCTTCCAGCAGAAGATCAATACACAGATCTGCCACCAACATCGAAAGTCATTTCATAGAATATAAATGCACAAGCTTTTTGTCTTCTGATTTGATGTGATTTTTTTTAAAGCATAAAACAATCCAAATCATCACCTTACTTTTTACATCATACATACTTTGCACATTATACAACCTATTACATTTTTATTACCAATTCACATTAATTTTGATCTCTATATCCACCCCCCCCCCCCAAAAAAAAATAAATAAATAAATAAAAAGGAAAAGAAAATCACTCTCTCTTTACTCACTGCTATACATAAAATCTTACATCATTAGTCTTTCCCCCATATTTTTGCTAAGAAGTGTTGGTGTAAAATCTGCCATCAATCTTCCAGCAGAAAACCAATACACAGATCTACCACCAACATAATCTAAAGTCATTTCACAAAATATCAATGCCAATCACAGCACAAGCTTTCTTTTTGCTTTCCCACACGAGGTGACTAAAAAAAACTAAAACAAAACCTCTCGTACACATTTCGCACACATTTCTTACGCTCTTATACAACATTCTACATTT
>CM060321.1:47485088-47565088 GCA_030674155.1 Stramonita haemastoma | reverse complement strand
ACGGCTGACTTTCTTGCATCACTGATGCCTTGGAGGTCTTGGGACAGTCCGGATGACAATGTTCGGACGTTCCAGCTTCCCAGTTTTAGGACTGGGCACCTGTTTCTCATGGTTCTTGTATTTTTGCCTGGTGCAAGTCTTACAGTCTGCTTGTCGGTTTGATCCTAATCCCCAAGCACCCATTGAGGAAGGCAGACTGTGGCGGGACAACACCTTATTGGCTGGGGGCTGCCCAGCTTGAGGCGGGCGGTAGCTGTCCAGTGAAATCCTAGGATCTCTCCCACCATGGGAAGCAACCCCTGGCGCCACGCTCTACGCCAGTCGAGCATTGCAGCTTATAACCGGTAACTGCTGCTTCCCGTGTTGTGTCCACGCTGTGAGGCGAGGTTGGAGTGACCTCTCCAGGGCGCGAGCCTGGGCAGGATAGTATGGAGGACGGGCTGTTGCCCAGATAGCAGGTCCCCTCTCTCCACACTGATGATGGATCCAAAGGAACAGCAGAAGCTGATACAGTTTGGCACCAGCAGTGTCGCAGGAGTTGCCGGAACGTTACTGAAGTCAGAAGCGGACCGCCTTCGGGACTCCATCTCCGGACTTTTCCTCAGGGTCTACTCCCGAAGCCTTTCTCCCCAATTGGGCAATCCACAAGGCAGTGGAGGTTTGGGGTCAGAGTTTTCCTTCTCCTAGGTGAGTTGCCTTACTGGGCTAACGAGTCCCATCTGCCCGAATGCGACAGGTAGTACTGGGCTACATATTACCAGTAGAGGAGGGCGCAGTGGCTCCCAGGACGGGCCATATATTCCATTCTTAGCACTATTGTAGCTCACAATGTATACGTTGTTTGTACGTTTGCTTACTCTGTGTGTGTGTGTGTGTGTGTGTGTGTGTGTGTGTGTGTGTGTGTGTGTGTGTGTGTGTGTTGTTGTGTGTGTGTGTGTGAGTGTGTGTGTGTGCGCGCGCACGCTGCGTGCGTGTGTATGTGTGAGCGTGTGTGTGTTTGCGTGGGTGAGTGTGCATGTGTCACTCTGTATGTTTTCTTCCTTGTGTACAAGTGTGTTTGTGCTGTTATTTATTCATTCATTTATTTATTTATCTATTCATTTATCTATTTATATTTATTCATTTATTTATCTATTTATTCCAAGGGTCGTGGAATAAGCACTCATGTGCTTTTTTAATTCATTCCCCGAATGTATGCATTGTCAATTTAATCATCAGTTATCACCGGCACACAAAGGCCTATTCTTCCGAATACCAATAGTGGAACGGGTTTTAACATGTGCGCAAAATGTTCTGCATGCGTTCGCACACGGGACCTAGGTTTATAGACTCATCTGAAAACACACACACACGAACGCAATCACATTTTCTCTCTCTCTCTCTCTCTCTCTCTCTCTCTCTCTCTCTCTCTCTCTCTGTCTCTGTGAGTCATGCATGGTCCCAAAAATCTTTTTTGTTTAGACTTTATAACCTGCAGTTTAAATTTTAAACTGCTTAAAATGGAATAGGCCTACATGCCAAAAGTGACAGCAAGCATATAATTATGAATACAACACAAACAAGGTGAGTCACCAATGAGGGAGAAAGTGTGTGTGTGTGTGTGTGTGTGTGTGTGTGTGTGTGTGTGTGTGGTGTTATCTTTTCATTTACTTTATATTTATTTTATAAATTTATTTCGGGGATAATATAGTAGGCATTCGCGTGCTTTGTTTTATATATCTGGTCCCCGTGTGTATTTGATTTTGTACATGTTTTCATCTATTCCCATCGGCACATAAAGGTCTGCTCTTCTGAAAGCAAAGCAGGTTTAAACATGTGCACAAAATGTTCCACATGTATTCGCACACGGGAGTCATCTCATCCAATGGACTTTTGGGAGGGAAAGTGGAGTCGGCACTGATGTTAACTCCAGTCGTAAAAAATCTCCTTGAATGGGACTTGAACCCGGGTCAGCAGATCTAAGCGCAACGAGCAATGGTCTAACCACCAGGCTATCCTGTCCCTGCACATACGCGCGCGGGCATGTGCGCGTGTCCGTAAAATTTTATGTTATTTTCAAATTCAAATTACTTTATCATCTCAAAAACAGAGAAATAGTGTGTGTGTGTGTGTGTGTGTGTGTGTGCGTACATGTGTGTGTGTGTGTGTGTGTGTGTGTTGCGTACATGTGTGTGTGCGTGTGTGTGCGCGTAGGGGGGGGGGGTGTGCGTGTGTGTTATATGTGTGTATGCTCTATGTGTGTGTGTGTGCGTGTGTGTGTTACATGTGTGTGTACATGGGTGCGTGAGTGTGTGCGTGCCTATGTGTGTGTGTGAGCGTGTGCGTGTGTGTGTGTGTGTGTGTGTGTGTGTGTACAAGTGTGTGTATGTGATATATATTCCAATTGTTTTTTGACCTAAGTATAAATCATATAAAGCATGTGTGCATTTGCAAACCAAACCCACATCCATTATGTAATATTGCTCTCAGCACAGAACAATAAAAGTTATTACTCTATATCCAGAAAGTTTGACATGATAAAATGCAACACATAGAAGCAGCAACAAAAACAACATTAAACACACACACACACACACTCTCCCCAAAAGTCCTTCGGATGAGACTTTAAACCGAGGCCCTGTATGCGAACGCACACACATCTTGCGCACACGTTAAATCCTGTTCTGCTTTTTGTAAGAGTAGGCCATCGTGTGCCGGTGGGAACAGATGACAATATTTACAAAACTGCATACACACGGGGACTGGATGAAAAAAAGCACATGATTGCTTATTCTGTTATCCTTGATATAAAAGAATAAATAAATAAAATAATAAATAATAATAATAAAATAACACACACACACACACAAGCACAAAGATTCACAACACACACACAAGCACACGCATGCACACGCACACACATGCACGCACAAACACACACTAAGCACACACACACACACAAGCATGCACACACACATACACATACACCACACACACACACACACACACACACACACACACACAATATGGATGCATCACACATTGTCACCAATTTGACATGAGGAGTTGCTTTAATTCAGTGGATCAGATCCATCAGTTTTGACATTTTGTTCCTCAAACCTTTGGACACATTCTTTGTTATGAAGTTACTTTTATACAAAAGTTGACTGTAGAAGTGCACACCAACACACACACACACACACACAACACACACACACACACACACACACACACACACACACACACACACACACACTACAAGCACGTTTTCACAACTTCCTTATCAAATTTATCATAGACACATCATTGGTTCTAAACTAAAGAATAAACACACATACACTGTACATTTCCATTTATAAGAGGAGTATTGAAAGCAATATCTAATATACAAAAAAAAATTAAATAAATATCATGAAAAACAACTACAATCACGACCAAAAAACGGATACAAGTGAACCATGCACCAATGTAATGCACTTGAACCATTTAACTCATGATTGCTATGAATTAAAAATGCGTCCATTCTTGAGTGTTTACATCGGTGTATTGGTGGTCTGGCAGTAACCCTCCTGCTCAGAAAGCAATAAGTGTGGGTTTGATCCCCGTTTCGGCCCAAACTTTTCTCAAGTTCACTAAACTTTGAGTGGTGGTCTGGGTGCAAGTCTTTTGGATGTCGATAAAACAGTCTTGTGTGTAACAACACATTCATCGCATGTAAAAGAACCTATGACAACAAGTGAGTTGTCCCTGGCAACATTCTGTAGAAAAAGCCACTGTGATAGGGAAAAAATACACTTTGCAAAAGCTTCAAAAAAAAGTAAACAAGGTGGCACTGTTCTTGTGGTCATGTGCTCTTCCTGGGGAGAGCAGCCTAAATGTCATGCAGAGAAATCTATAGTGACTGATAGTGGGGGTGGTTTGGGGGGTAGTTTTCTTGCCTCCCTTGGCAAGAGCTCCAAGGTTTGCCAATGGTGACACTTTGCTATGCGACCGTTTTTCCCCCACCATTAAGGTAAACACGTTCTGACTTTGGAGAAAAGTGGTATTCAATTCAATTCCTGCACTTAAAAATCATACAGTCATATTTCCTTGTTAAGCTGGGGAACGCACAACACCAACACCACAAATCAATACTTGGAGCAACCTTAACCTATTCGACATTGTTCTCGTTAGAAGTCCTTCGTCTGCTCATTTCTTTTTGCGCTTCGTAAATGACCTTCTGAATGCTGAACTTGACGTCTGCCTGCAAGTCCTCATCCAACTTCGTCAGCTCTGCCTTAACATAGCCAGCAAAGGCCACGTTTGCATCAGCGCTGACACCACCTGAGGCACTGTCTGCCAGGTTGGTCACCAACTTCTGCAGCAGACTGGTCATTTGACGGCTGACCCCATCAGTCACCTGACTGACGATGGACACTGCACAGGATCTGTCACTTGTGGCAGGGCTAGCAGCATCCCTCACCCTGTTCACCACCGAGTCACATGATGGAGAAACGACACTGGCAGAAAAGTTGGCAGTCATCATGGGGGCATTTCTATGGCTGCTGGAGGAAGTTTGTGGGGAGGGGAATTCCCTGGGATTCTGGTGTGCTGGATTTGATCTTCTCTCAAAGGTGTTCCGCGATGAGACAAGATCTACCCCTGCTTGACCCCTGCTTGCTGGATTGAACCCTGGGCTAGGGGTCAGCTCTCGTTGCGCTGTGTCAGGCTGCAAGTCTGGAGTGCTCACTTCCCCATGTGTACACTCCACAGGCACATTTGAGTCCTTCTCCTGTTTGATTCTTTTCAGGAAAGGTTCACTCCCACGTCTGTGACCTTCACCTGCTAAATTCTGCCTGCGTTTTGTTCTCAGACCCGAGTCACGGACACTGCTATCATGAAGAGATGCCCGATGACCCTGCAAGATGCCAGTCCTGCTGCCTTCACTGCTGACAAAGGCTGGACTGTCTTCACCTCCAACGTCTGTCAGGGACCGTCTTCTCGGCAGGGGCGGGGGAGGAGGAGATTGTAGGGCCGTGGGCCGTTCCAACTTTATGACGAGCGCATCAGACTCTGAACTTTCTTCGGAATGCGGTAATCTGAAGCTGTTCTGATCAGGACCTTCTCCTGCAGCAGCCTGGGCTGAATTTTGCAGCTGCCTTTCCTGATTCAGCGGAGACTGTGCCTGTTGCCTGCCTGCCAGAGTCACACCTAGGCCAGCTCCACTATTGTGTAACGAGTCACTGTGGTGATGGTCTGGCTGACTGGAAAATTCCTCCGCTGTTTCACTCAAAAGACTTCCTTCTTCTCCAGAGGCACCCTCAGCATGGGCCAGGTCACTGCCCACAAAGGGACTGTTGATCCAGCTCCCTTCCTCCCTAGAACACATCCTGCCACTCGCATAACTTTCCACAGCACCGTCGTTTCCAAAACCACCCTCCCGAAATCCTCCGTTGTAACCGCTGTCCCTGTCATCCTCTCCCTGGTTCTCTATCAGCATAGCCACCTCCTCCATCACTTTGCTCACGTCTTCTTCAACAATCTGCACATCATCATCGTCATTCGTCATTGTCCATATAGTCCAGCTCTGCTGGTGGTGGCAGGATGTTTTGCTGGCTCCTGTGGTAAGGGCTGGCTGTCAGTGGGTCAGCCGACTGAGGAGAATGGAAGAAATGGGGGGTGGCTGTCGCTGAGACATCCTGGGGGGGTGTGGGGTACGTCATGGCAGGGGTGGAGGGCTGGTTGGCGGATACCCCTCCTTCCATCAACCGTTTCTGCAACAATGATCACATAAACAGTCTTTAGCATCAATGTGAGTGCACACATGGATGGAAATATGGATGGCGTTAACATCAGTGCTGACTCCATTCTCCCCCAAAGTCCTTCAAATGAGACTATAAACCGAGGCCCCGTGTGTGAACGCATGCAGAACATCTTGCGCACATGTTAAATCCTGTTCTGCTTTTCGTAAGAGTAGGCCATCATGTGCCGCTGGGAAATGATGACATTTACAAAACTGCATACACACGGGGACTGGATGTAAAAAAAAAACAAGAGTGCTTATCCCATTATCTTCGATATAAAAGAATAAAATAAAAAATAGACAAATAATAAATAAATACATCAATAAATAAATAAAGCAGACTTATCAGAACATACTGTGCGGTCAGAAAACGAGATTTGCTGTCCAGCAGCAAATCAGAGACCGTGTTTGACATCAATATTGTTTCAGAATCAGTCACTCTGCCATTTTAGCTGTCATTCTCTTAACTGACTTTTCACACTCTGCCATTTTAGCAATCATTCTCTTAACTGACTTTTTACACTCCGCCATTTTAGCTGTGATTATCTTAACTCACTTTTCACACTCTGCCATTTTAGCTGTCATTCTCATAACTTACTTTTCACACTCTGCCATTTTAGCTGTCATTCTCATAACTTACTTTTCACACTCTGCCATTTTAGCTGTCATTCTCATAACTTACTTTTCACACTCTGCCATTTTAGCTGTCATTCTCATAACTTGCTTTTCACACTCTGCCATTTTAGCTGTCATTCTCATAACTTACTTTTCACACTCTGCCATTTTAGCTGTCATTCTCTTAACTTACTTTTCACCCAAAGGGCAAAAGGATTGCTCTTCCATGATTTGTCAAGAGATTGGTTCTTTTACAAACTAAAGTGATATACATTGTCATTTTCAGACTGTTTTCAACACCACTTGAGCGAGGAAGCAGAAGTTACACTGCACACACACACATACACGCACACACACACACACTCGGGGGACCGGATAGCTTAATGGTTAGAACATTGCGCTCGCAATTTGACAACCTGGGTGCGATTCCCATTCGAGGGGATTTTCACCCTGGAGTTAGCATCAGTGCTAACTCCACTCTCCCTAAAAGTCCTTTGGATAAGACTATAAACTGAGGCCCCATATGCAAATGCTCACAGAACATCTTGCGCACACATTAAATCCTGTTCTACTTTTTGTAAGAGTAAGCCATTGTGTGTTGGTGGGAACAGATGACAATATTTACAAAACTGCATATGCACGGAGACTGGATGTAAAAATGCACATAAGTGCTTATTCCATTATCCTCAATATTAAAGAATAAATTGATAAATATTAAAGAACAAACAAACAAACAAACACACAAACACACAAACACACACACACACACACACACACACACACACACACACATTCTTCCCTTGCTTTATCATATCTATTTTCCACTTCAGATAAAGACATCATCAGCTTCAAGACACACAATGCAACATGGTCAAAGGGATGTCCATCTCATAACACACATATAACAAGCATCCTTGTTTCACATTTCATAATGATAGATGCTGTAGCCAGCTGGTTAAAATCATCAAACCTCAATCCTTTGGGACCCTGTGAAGGGTAGGGATTTTCATAATCCTCCAGATCAACCTAAAGTGCGGACCTGCTAGTGCCTTCATTCCCTTGTGTGTAAGTACATGCTGAGGATCAAATATATGTGCACTTTGATCAATCCTGTAATCCATGACAGTATTCAGTGGGCTACAGAAACATAAACATACCAAGCATGCCTCGTGTACCAAAATGTGGCTGCTCTGAAGTTGGAATGTGTCAGCTGTGGCTGGCAAGCAAACCTCCAGCAGAATTTCAAGCATATTAGCACAGAAAAAGACCTGACATGATGCACCCCACCCAATAAGTGCTGACAAGTTAACATCAGTGCTGACTCCACTCTCCCCAAAAGTCTTTTGGATGAGACTGTATACAGAGGCTCTGTGTGCGAACGCACGCAGAACATCTTGTGCACACGTTAAATCCTGTTCCGCATTTCGTAAGAGTAGACCATTGTGTGACGGTGGGAACAGATGACAATATTTACAAAACTGCATACACACGGGGACTGGATGAAAAAAAGCACAGGGATAAAAAAAAGCACATAAGTGCTTATTCCATTTTCCTCGATATAAAAGAATAAATAAATAAATAAATAGGCAAACGCACAGAGAGCGAGAGAAGGAAACGCACAGAGAGGGAGAGAAGATAACACACGCAACAGATATGCTTATCGAGAGTACCCACATGAAAGGCTCGAACCACAGGGGTGTCGGTTTTGCGCGTGACGGAAAAAGGACGCAGGAAACGGTCCAACATGGGGAAGTACTGCCACACAGGCTGGTAACAGGGGTCCGCTCCACTTGCAATGGACACCCTCACTTTGACAATCTCTTTGCTGTAGCGTGACCTCAAGCTCATGATTTTGTCTCTCACTTGCTCAGCTGTGGCAAACCGAGACAGACAGACTTTGTTATGTATGATACAAAACATGATATTATATTATAACCACCAATGCATGCTGAGATGATAATTGAATTCACTCTCCTGTGTTGTAAGGCTCATGATCTAGTTGCGCTTACACACGTGTGTGTGTGTGTGAGTGCGCACACACATACACACACACACACACATACACACACAACTTTGTTTTAAATTGTTCTCCAAAAAAGGGAAGAAAACACACACACACACACACACACACACACACACACCCCACACACACACACACACACACACAAACACTATGTGTGTGAACACATTCAGAACATTTTGTGCACACAATGAAACCCACTTTTCAAAAGAGTAAGCCATTGTGTGCTGATGGGAACATATGACAAAATTTATAAAACCACATAGACAAGGACTGCCTGTAAAAAGAGCACACAAGTGCTTTTTTTTAAAAAAAAACATTATTATCCTCCAAGTAAAAGAAAAAATAAAAGGAGAAAAATAAACACACACACACACACACACACACACACACACACACACACACACACACACACACACACACACAGTGACACAAAAGGAGAGAGAGAGAGAGAGAGAGAGAGAGAGAGGAGAGAGAGAGAGAGAGAGAGAGAGAGAGAGAGAGAGAGAGAGAGAGAGAGAGTTGTGATGCTGGTCTTCTTGTTCAAGTTGAATTGAGTAAACATTGCATTTGTTACCAGTGACCAGTCTGTACTAGACTTTGTAGTGTATTGTATTACTATTACAATGTACCCTAAATAACACTGCATTGACATGAACACCTTCCAATCAGAGGCAAAGGATGAGACAGACAGACAGACAGACAGACAGACAGATAGATAGAGACATATAGGTCTATCTATAGACCTATAGATATATCTATCTATAGACAGAGACATAGATAGATAGAGAGATAGATAGAGAGATAAAGAGAGAGAGACAAGGCAAGGCAAGGCAAGGCAAAAGGCAAGGCAAAATTCTTTTATTCGAGGATAATTGATAAGCACTCGTGTGCTTTTTTACATCCAGTCCCCGCCCTTTTCAGGGATAACATCAAGATAAAAGATAGCCTCAACTAAACAAGAACAATTATAATGATCCAATTACCAAGAGCAAAAAACCTTACCAAGTATCAAACAACAGGTAAGAAATAGACAGAGATACAATATTAAGGTAATGTTATATAAAAATTAAAAAAAAAGGCACTCATTCAGAAACGAAAAAATAGAAGTAAGAATCAATGATGATTTTGATTTGAATAAAAAAACAAAACAAACAAACAAACATTCAAAACAAAACAAAAAAAACCAGCAAAAACAAAACAAAACGAAACAAAACAAAAAAGGCGCAATAATTAAAGATCAAACATGAGAATATGATGAGGTTAGATGACTCAAAACATCAATCCACCACCATCTATCATCAAAATAAGTCCCTTAAAACATAAGATTTTGATAAAAGGTGGGAAAGAACAACAACAACAGGTAAAAAATAAGACAGATATGCAATATCAAGGTAATGTTATAAAAAGGCACTCATTCAGAAACGAAAATATGAAGTAAGAATCAATGAAGATTTTGATTTGAATACAAAAAAAACAAACAAAAACCAATCAAAGCCAACAAAAAAACACAAAAAAAGGCGCAATAATTAAAGAGCAAACATGAGAATATGATGAGGTTAAATGACTGAAGACATCAATCCACTACCATCTATCATCAAAATAAGTCCCATAAAACATAAGTTTTTGAACAAAAAAGCCCAACTCACACACACACACACACACACACACACACACACACACACACACACACACACACACACACACACACACGCACGCCCGCACACACACACACACACATACCTCACTTAGTCTTATGATTGAAGGTCATAAGATCATCATAATCAGAGAGAAGTGAGGAGGGAGAGGGTAGATAGTTTGAGAGGGGAGAAGTGTGGTTTGTTATTTTTGATGCATCAAGTGGATTAGAAGGTGATTTTTGAAGGTTGTTAATGATTGATGCTGTTTAAATGAGTCAGGGAGGGAGTTCCATAGCGTAGGGCCTGAGTATAGTAAACTAGTTTTGAACAAGTCTATTCTTGGGATTGGGACACTTGGCTTTACCGTATTTCTGGAATGATTCATTGGGAATTTGTCTTTTAAGGATGTGGGGACATTTCCTGTCAGTATCTTAAACATCTTAAACAGAGAGAGAGAGAGAGAGAGGAGAGAGAGAGAGAAGAGAGAGAGAGAAGAGAGAGAGAGAGAGAGAGAGAGAGAGATCTATATCCAGCACGCTCTGGGCAGAAATTGTGTCTTTCATAACATTCTCCTTCTTTGAAATGTTCCACAAGGAGCTGTTCTTGGTTCCCCCTTCTTTTTTTTCTTCTTTTTTTAATTGTACTTTTCAGAGAGAGAGAGAGAGAGAGAGAGAGAGAGAGAGAGAGAGAGAGAGAGAGAGAGAGAGAGAGAGAGAGAGTGTGTGTGTGTGTGTGTGTGTGTGTGTGTGTGTGTGTGTGTGTGTGTGTGTGAGTGTGTGAGTGAGTGAGTGAGTGAGTGAGTGAGTGAGTGAGTGAGTGAGTGAGTGTGAGTGAGTGAGTGAGTGAGTGAGTGAGTGAGTGAGTGAGTGAGTGAGTGAGTGAGTGAGTGAGTGAGTGAGTGAGTGGTGAGTGTGTGTGTGTGTGTGTGTGTGTGTGTGTGTGTGTGTGTGTGTGTCCAAAACCAAATAAAATCTCCTTGATTTGCTGACTCTATAGATTACTTCAGATACAAAATAACTGAAAACAGTAACCATTTTGACATGAAGGCGGAAGGACGGTGGCAGAATGGTTAAGACGTTCGCCTGCCAATATGTAAATCGTGAGTTTCTGGGTTCGAACCCAGCCTCGCCCTTTCTTCCCAGTTTGACGAAAAAATCGAACTGAATGTCAAAGTCATTCGGATGAGACTCGAAACCGAGGCCCCGTGTGCGAATGCACGCAGAACATCTTGCGCACACGTTAAAACCCCGTTCCACCTTTCGGAAGAGTAGGCCATCGTGTGCCGGTAGGAGCGGATGACAAAATTATAACAAACCAGCATGCACACAGGTGTCGTGTTTAGACACCATCCCTGAAGAAAAATCGGGGAGTTGGATTTGGGGATCTTTGCGCCTGGTGGCAGCATGATCTGTGGCTCTGTAGGTCAAATGCAAGCGCTTTGATTTGTCTTTACAAGAGATAGCGCTATACAAATTCCATGTATTATTATTATTTTCCAGTTATTCTTATTAGTAATAACTAATATCACACATTGCCATACATACTTTGAAAACACAGCAGATAAACATTCTTTTGTCAAATTAAAAAAATTGATACAATGGTAGATCTGCATTATCATCATCTATTTCTTGTAAGATTTACTCGAAGCTGAGTACATTATGTATACATGTTATAATGTATCCACTGTGTACATTACATGCATACATGTATACATGTGTATATAATATACAACACACACCTTTCTTGTGTGTGTGTGTGCATGCATGTGTGTGTGTGTGTGTGTGTGTGTGTGTGTGTGTGTGTGTGTGTGTGTGTGTGTGTGTGTGTGTGTGACAGAAACTAAATGGGGTACTTTTAGAAGAGAAAGGAGATAACTTTGTTACCAAATAAGTCATCATTTTGTTGAACATATACATAATTGTTGTTGTTTTGTGTTTATTTTTGCTGTTGGTAGTGGTGGTTATAAGTGTGTGGCGGAGGGGGGGGGGGGGTATGGCTTGGTTTTCTTTTTTTTTTAAGAAAGGAGATTTTTTTCTTCTGAAACTTGATACTAAAGAAATCTCCCTGTTGAGACTTAAGAACAATTTAAAATTTGTTTGAAAGAATGAAAATAGATCTATCTCCATAACTATATATATAAATTGTCCATTAGGTATTACCTGTACTTCAGAAAACTACACAAGATCAGAGTAAAGTACAGTAGTTCTGTGTCTATTGCAGAAAGGCTTTTAAACATGCTTAGAACTACACATTGTCAGCACCCATGTCAGAAAACTCAAGAAACATTGTACAGATTGGGGCAAGGGGGGGGGGGGTATGTCACCAAAATATTAATAATAATAATAATAATAATAATAATAATAATAATACATGGAATTTATATAGCGCTATATCTTGTAAAAACAAATCAAAGCGCTTGCACTCGACCCTCACAACAAACAAGCAACCAATGACAATAAATAATTCTAGCAAATTCGAAAGCACACTCACACACACGCACGCGCGCGCGCACACACACACACAACACACACACACACACACACACACACACACACACACACACACACACACACTTACAGAGGTTATACAGAATTTCTCAAAATGGAAAACAATTCTTTGAGCTATTGTTGCGAGATGTGACTGGGGGGTTCAAACAAACAACAAAATACATGTGGGGAAAAGAAATAAAGAAGCAAAAGCAAAAAATGTTGATATGTCAACAACATTACAAATCAAAATTACAACAAACCCATTTGCACACAGCTTGCATAATGTAAAAATCTTGTAAAACACTCTATCATATGCCACCCCTGACTCTCCTAAACTAAAGGCAATATGACATGTGAAGGAAAATATCTCTTGTGCACCAAGAAATAAGATGCACCAAGACACAAACACATTACACAATAATCTGCTTTCCAAAGCTGCACCTGTAAAATTGCCTACAAAAAATAAACAAAATCAACCTTTTTTTGTTTTTTTCCTTAGCGAATTGGGGGAGGTGTGTCATTTTTTTTCTCACTTAAATCAACATAGTTACATACTGGACCAGCTCTTGCCCATCTTCTTTGAGATCCTTCGCAGGCTTTCCACTCGCTTGTGCTTGTTGGTGTGGATCAGCCAAATTCACGTTCCATAATAACTCTTCATCCCGATACAGACCTATAAACATTGCTGTGTCTCACTGTTCAAAGAAATCTTCGATTCGGAGCCAATATTCTGCCAACTAACTGTGGTCCCAGCGGCCATCTTGAATATTTGTCAGACAAAAGTCACATGACTGCAACAGGAAGCTGATTAGTCAACTTGTCAACGATGTGAAAAGCGAGGCTTTGTTCACTTGTCACTGTCATCAACAAGCACTAGGCCTATTTTGTGCCTCCGTTTTTAGCCTATACTCTTATATATTATCGAAAAAAAATACCACTGTGTTCGTACACATATCGAAGAAACCGTCAAACCTTATATATGTGGGCTCACTTTTTTTTTTTGGTGAGTTTATAAGGTTGCATTAGTCAAATACAAGAAATCGAAAGTCATTTGAGTCCTCAATGAACAAGGGAAGGCACTCTAACCAGTCTCTCACGGATATTATCATTTTTGGTTTTGTGACAGCTCAAAACAGCCCGAAAGAAGAGGGTTTATAAGAAACTTGTGAGCAGGTAGGATAATTTTAAATCAACGATTAAATCTATTTAATGCTAATGCTGTGGAACTCCTTTAACTTCACGTGTAATTTTTTCAACTTTACATTCATTTAATTATCGCGCTTTGTGAATGTTGATGCTGCACTTCGAGAATGAGATTGATTCAATCAGTCAATGAGACAAGAGTTGCGCAATACTGAAAGAGTGGAGAAAGATGACGATTTTGATGGCCATTTGATCAGCATGATTGATAGATTATTGAGGTCGTGATTGTGCTGTTAAGGATATCAATTTAGGATGTTAGTGACCATGATGGCTCAAACTTCTGAAAGGGTGTGGTCGATAATAGTTTTAATATGCCTGATAAACAAACAACACACACACACACACACACACACACCACACACACACACACACACACACACACACACACACACACACACACAAACAAACACACTCACACAAACACACCACATGTGCACATGTGTTACACAGGCACATACCCAGCTCACACACACACACACACACCCCCACACACACACCACAACACACACCACACACACATACACACACACACACACACACACACACACACACACACACACACACACACACACACACACCACACACACACACACACACACACACACACAGACACACACACACACACAGACACACACACACACACACACACACACACACACACACACACACACACACACACCACCACACACACACACAGCCCACACAACCACACACACACACACACACAAAAAGCACACAACACAACACACGACACACACATCCTCCATATTGAAGAATAATCAATAACACATGCACATGTTTTGTTCCTGTTTTTTTACTTTTTGTTTTATTATATATATATTTGGGTTTTTTTGTTTGTCGATGTATTTTCAGGTTTTTTTAATTTTTATAAAGTATGAATGTAAAAGAAGGGATGATAAATTGTAAACGATATAACTTGTTGGTTTGACATTTTATGATTTTGTTTTTAATGATGTTTAAAACTTGTTTTTAATCTCACAGCGTGCATTTGCATGCACGTGTATGTATGCGCATGCATGCGTGTGTGTGTGTGTGTGTGTGTGTGTGTGTGTGTGTGTGTGTGTGTGTGTTGTGTATGTGTGTGTGTGTGTGAATGAGTGAGTCTTACAATCATTTTTTTTTTTTTTTTTGTCATTTGTTGTTGTTGTTATCGTTGTTGTTGTTATTATTTGATTTTCTTTAGTTCCTTTTTCAGTAGATTTTATTATTTATGGGTTGTCATAATAATGTTGTGCTTGTAGTTTAATATTTTTAGGTGTGTGTGTTGTTGTTTTTTAATGTGTTTTGCTTCTTTGCTTGCTTTTTTATTTTTGTTTGTTTGTTGTTGTTTTTTCCTAGATAGATGGTTTAATGAAAAAAGTATTATATATTATTATATTATATATCTATTATATTTTATTATTATTATATATTATTTTTATTTTTTTTTCATTGCTTATTTAATGTACCATCATGATCTGGAAATAAAATTTTTGACTTTCACACACACACACACACACACACACACACACACACACACACACACACACCACAACACACACACACACACACACACACACACCACACACACACACACACACACACACACACACACACACACACACACACACACTCCTCCTCCCACCACGCATCCATCACACACACACACACACACACACACACACACACACACACACACCACACACACACACACACACTCTTTTTTTTGTGGACATATCTTGCCTATAGTTGACTATGCCTCATCTCTTTGAGACAACTGCAGTGAGTCTAATTTAAAATTCATTCATCGATTAAATATAAAAGAGCACTAAAACTTGTTCTATTAAAATCAAGCTCCCTAACCATCAATGAGTATAAGCAAACAAATATTCTTACATTCCTAAACAGGCTTTATTTCAATAAAGCCTTTGTACAAAAAGTTGTCAATGGAAATGCCCCTCCCAAGATCACCAACAGATTCAAAATTAATGAAGACAGGCATAACCATCTACTAACATTTCCCAGACCCAGAAACAATCTTTACAAAACAAGCTTCTTATATTCAGGTAGTGATTTATGGAACAAGCTCTCAAAAGTTTAGAATGTATCAAAAATAAAAATCAGTTCAAAAATCAGTTCAAAAATCACTTAATGCACTTATGCAAAAATGTTTAAGATCTAATCATAAATCCAATCAACCATATTTAGATTAGATTAAAGATAATGGTACCCTCTGCTCACCCTAAAAATCTTTCACATGTGGTTTATAGTGACTGAAAAATTTGCACCTTGATTGCTATTTGTATGTGGAAGGGGGAAAAGGAGCAGAAAGTTTGTTTGTTGTTGTTTTTGTGTGTATGTGTGTGTTTATTACTTTTATAATTTTTATTTGTTTTTTTTGTGTGTGTGTGCTTTTTTTTATATTTAATCATGAACAGGAAATGGTAAATGTGATGTATATGTACATTTGCCAATTCTAAAGTAGAAAACCAAGCCACTGATCTGATGACCAGATGGAGTCTTTTTTTTTTTTTTCCATGCATTTTTTTCTTACCCAGTTCAATACTTTCAGTATAAACAGTTTTTGAATTAATTTTATTACTTTTATTAAAGGGACTATTAGCACTATTAAATTTATATTACTTTGGTTAATGGATAAGGCCTCCTTTTTTTTTTTTTTTTTTTTTTTTGGGGGGGGGGGGGGTTGTTTTGTTTTTGATAGTTTTTTTTGTGTGCGTTTTTTTGTTTTTGTTCGTATGTGTAGGTTTTTTTTTGTTTATTAATTTAATCAAAAATCATTACTATAATTCTTCCTTTTTCTGTTTGTTTTCTCCCCCTTCCTCCTTGATACCCCTCCCCATCTGTTCCTGCCCCCCTCCCCTTTGCTGTCTTTGTTTATTTTGTCTGTTTGGCTTTTTGTCGTTTTTGTTTGTTTGTTTGTTTGTTGTTTATTTGTTTGTATATTTGTTAGTGTTTATGTTTCCTCTCAGTTGTGATGGTTATTATCATATCATACTGTTACGTTTGTTGTTTTTTCTTTTTCTTCCTTCTAATATATAATGTATGAACTGAAGTATGGAGATTTTGTAATCTGACATAAATTGCTTATTGACTGTCATGGACTCTTTTCTTTAAGTATTAAATAATGGTGTTAATGACATTGTAACTGATGTAAGCTGTTTGTGTGACACTATATGATTTTAAAAAAAAAACTTTAAATGTGTGCATGCACCTACGTGCAAACGAGCTGTTTGGAGAAGCGTCGTGAACTGTGTGTATATGTACGTACATACGTGCATGTGTATGTGTTGTGTGTGTGTGTGTGTGTGTGTGTGTGTGTGTGTGTGTGTGAGTGTGTGTGTGTGTGTGTGTGTGTGTGTGTGATGTGTGTGTGTGTGTGTGTGTGTGTGTGTGTGTGTGTGTGTGTGTGTGTGTTGTGTGACTTTTGAGTGATTTTGTTGGTGGTGGTTTCTTTTGTTGTTAGTGTTGTTGCTTGTATTTTCTATAGGCACATTGTATTTTTGAAGCTGTTGAAATCATGTTGGTCAATTAATGTTGGTGAAACGTTTTTCTCTGCTTTTTTTGTTTGTTTGTTTGTTTGTTTGTTTTGCTTTTTCTTTAGATAGATGGCTTGATGAAAAAAGCAAATCGATGCTTACTCAATGTACCATCTGAAAATAAAATTTTGATTTTGCTTGACTTTGACTTTGACTGACTTTCACACACCACACACACACACACACACACACAACCCCACACACACAACACAACACACACCCACACACAAACACACACCACCACACACACACACAACACACACACACACACACACAGAGTCTTTTGTTAAAACACAAGACGTGATGTATATTGTTCAAAGCAGATTGTTTCCTTAGCTTGTAGATGGAAATTGAATTGCTTTAAGACAAAATATGTTGGAAATGTTTTTTGCATATGCGGTAATGATATAACAGTAGATCATGTACTAACATGCAGCAGCTTAAAAGGGCATATTCCCGTTTTGATGGTAAATTCTCCATCAGCTATCTTTAACAATCTGTCACTTATGTATGACTTTTTTGGATCGCTGATTCATAGTCCAGTTGGTTTGTTATTGTGATTGCTTTGGACTCTAAAGATGCTCTAATCGGATGTTTTTTGTTGTTGTTGTTTTTTTTGTTTGTTTTCTTGTTTGTTTGTGGTAGGGGGGTTTTTTGTTTGTTTGTTTTTTGTTGTTTTTTTTTTTTTTTCCTGGGTATTTGTATTCTTATTGTTGTTTATCTTTGTTTGGTTTGGGGGGGGCGAGGGCTAGGAGATGTTGCTGATTGTAGCTGATTTTTCGCAGTTATTTTTGGGTATTCCTGTTCTTTTTCTGGGAGGGGTATTTTGTATTTTCTTATGTGAAATTAAGTAACTATTTAGTTATATTTTTCATTGGAATTACTGATTTTGTTAAGTTTGTTAGAACTGCATTTCCCGTTTTTGCTTACTGTAGTTAAATTGGTTAGTGACAAAAAGGTGTTGTTTTTTGTTGTTTTTTTGTTTTTAATTTACTTAGCAAGTATTGACTCCCTGAAATTCTTTATCCCATACATTGCCAACCACACCCTCTTTTTCTGACACTCATACACCCACCTACTCCCCCCCCCCCCCCTTCCCGTCTAATATCATCAATTTGTGAAAAGACGTTAAATGAATTTGAACACACACACACAACACACACACATGTACACATGCACACACACACACACACACACACACACACACACACACACACACACACACACACACACACACACACACACACACACATGTGCGTGTGTGTGTGCACATACATAAATGCAAGTGCAAACGCACGCTCTGAGGTTAAAAACAAATGGTGCAGTGGTTAGCCTCTTTGATTTCGGACAGGAAAGTTGTGGGTTTGACTCCAT
This sequence comes from Stramonita haemastoma, assembly GCA_030674155.1. Taxonomy (NCBI): domain Eukaryota; kingdom Metazoa; phylum Mollusca; class Gastropoda; order Neogastropoda; family Muricidae; genus Stramonita; species Stramonita haemastoma. The sequence goes on along the minus strand of CM060321.1, from coordinate 47,546,429 downwards.
CAGTCCATGGACCCACAGAGTTAAAGTCAAACACTGAAACAGTCTTAACCCCTCACCTGTAGCATCTCATTTGTCATAAATGTTTTAGCCTGGGTAGGATATTAAATGATATGTATTTAAATGCAATGTAACTTTAATTTTGTGTGCTGCTATTTGGGCATTAATTTTGGCTTGTGCCAGTCAAGCTCATAAAGCAGGTTTTTGGTTATTATTCATATTGTTGTTGCTTCTGTGTGTATGTGTGTGCTTTGTTTTTTTTGTTGTGTGTTGTTTGTTGTGTGTGTGTGTGTGTGTGTGTGTGTGTGTGTGTGTGTGTGTGTGTGTGTGTGTGTGTGTGTGTGTGTGATGTGTTTGTGTGTGTGTGTGTGTGTGTGTGTGTGTGTGTGTGTGAATGTCATTGATGATGTTCACAGTTTTGTCATCTTCCTCATGTTTCTGTACATTACTGAAGGAGAATACTGCAACTGCCAGGTTTCAGTTTCGCTATCTGTGACAGATACACGCATGACAGGAGAGAAAAGCAATGAATAAAATCAATCCGGTTCAAAATGTGTTCACCTTTGAGGATAACTATGCATATGTCACTTTCAACTGTTTGTTTTTCTGTGTAAAGGATTTAATGCTGTGCGAGATATAACATGCAGTGTGTTTTGTACGCACACTGATGGTGTGCATCTGTACATGCGTGCTAGCACAGGTGCATGCACACACACACACACACACACACACACACACACACACACACACACACACACACACACACACACACACACACACACACACACACACACACATGTGCACAAACACACACATGCACATATGCATGCATACACACACATGCACACACAGTGTAAAGCTTATGATAAAGCACACCAAAAAAATAACAGATCTTTATTCTAGATATCTATGCTAAAATATATAAACGTATTATAGCGATCTACTATCTTGTCATCTGATGACCAGTCATAATCAAAAAGTTAAAAGAATTCATCTCAGAAGCAAGAAGATTTGACAAAAGCAAAATAATCCCAGTAATACCGTAAAATCCCTAGCATAAGCCCACCATCTAGCAAACGCCCACCCCCCCCCACTTTGGGCCAAAAGTTGTGCACAGGGGTAACTACCTAGCAAAAGCCCACCCTGCTTTTGTCAAAGAGACTATGCTCACTTTCACTAGGATTTGTGCAGACTGTTCTAAATGTCATCTTTTTCCCCTTCTTTACCTTTTCGTGTTTCTTTCCTTTTTTTCTTATCTGTCCCCTCTCCTTACTCCCACCAATCCCCAACAAAGTGAATTAAAATTACACCATGCTTTTTCCACTGACGTCTTTTGTCTGTCAGTGACATACTGGTACTTTGACATGCTTCCTGATGGCCGGAAGTTGGTTCTTGAATCTCTCTGTGCCATTTTTGCAAAATGCCAAAGGGACAGTCTTACACTGTATCTTTCAAATTGGAAGCCCTCTAGTATCTGGATAACAAAGCAGGTGGGAATGTTTCGGAGTAAGCCCGTGAATTTTCTGTGGATAGGAAGAGGATCAGGAAATGGAGTAAAAACAGAGATAGACTTGAACAGCAGTACGGAAAAGAGACAAAAACGGAAACTGTCTAAAGGACCAGCAGTTAGATCTGAACATGTCGACCAAGGTGTGCTGCATTATCTGGAAGATGAAAGATCTGAAGGCAGGGTATTGCGAAACAAGGAATGTCCTAGTTGGCCTTCTTTGCCTCAAAGTCCCTTTTTTTCTATTTTCCTTCACGTCTACTCACACGACCTAACTTACATGCTTTCGGGGTTTGTATTCACTCAATTACACTGTTGAGCACAAAAATTAGTTTGTGCAAAGGGGTCTATCACTTGCAAACGCCCACCCTCCAATTTTGCCCTAAATCAGTGCACAGGGGGGGGGGGGGGGCATATGCCAGGGATTTTACGGTAATGGAAGATCATGTGAAAGATAATTATGTGTTTCACTGGCTTCCCATTTATGAGATGAGTCTTGACCTCAGTTATAGGAGGTGTTCCCATAATCTATATCCCATTAAGGAGTGAGGTGTCAGAGCCCTCAACTTCTCTAGAGGGGGATGGGATAGCCTAGTGGTCAGAACATTGCACTTGCAATTTGATGACCCGGGTTTGATTCCCAGTCGAGGGGATTTTTCCTGTGGAGTTAACATCAGTGCTGACTTCACTCTCCCCAAATGTCCTTTGGATGAGACTATAAACCGAGGCCCTGTGTTTGAACGCAGGCAGAACATCTTGGGCACATGTTAAATCCTGTTCCACTTTTCATAAGAGTAGGCCATCATGTGCTGGTGGGAACAGATGACACGATTTACAAAAACTACATACACACGGGGACTGGATGTAAAAAAGCAGTGAGTGCTTAGTCCATTATCCTCGATATAAAAGAATTTAAAAAATAATCCTCTCCCTTGCTGCTTTACCTTTTCTGTCCCTGAAGATGGCAGGTACCCATTTACAGCTCAGTGAACTGGGGGACTGTACTGAAGCCAAGGTGCACAAACAGTCACCTACTCAAGAGGTACCACTCAATGCTGCTTAACCATAGCTTGGAGAGAGCGAGTGCTCTGACTGCTGAACTATGCCATTCCCTCCTGAGTTGCATTACTTGCAAGCTTATTCATACTTGTTACATAGAAGGTCACATCTCAATATAGATTTTAATTCAAGTGTGTGTGAGGGTGAGTGTACATTGTGTGTGTGTGTGTGTGTGTGTGTGTGTGTGTGTGTGTGTGTGTGTGTGTGTGTGTGTGTGTGTGTGTGTGTGTGTGTATGCATGTGTATGTGTATGTGTACATGTGTAGTGTGTGTGTGTGGTGTGAGTGTGTGTATGCATGTGTATGTGTACATGTGTGTGTGTGTGTATGTGTGTGTGTGTGTATGTTTGTGTGTGTATTCATGTGTATGCATGTGTGTGTGTGAGTACATGTGTGTGTACATGTATGTGTGTGTGTGTGTGTGTGTGTGTGTGTGTGTGTGTGTGTGTGTGTGTGTGTGTGTGTGTGTGATGTCACTGTGTGTGTGTGATGTCACTGTGTGTGTATGTATGTATTGTGTGTGTGTGTGTGTGTGTGTGTGTGTGTGTGTGTGTGTGTGTGTGTGTGTGTATCACTGCGTGTGTATCACTGCATGTGTGTCACTGCATGTGTATCACTGCGTGTATGTCACTGTGTGTGTGTCACTGCGTGTGTGTATGTATAATACCAGTCTATGAGCATCTGTCAATCTGTGAGTGCATGCTATATATCTATGTCTATGTGTGAGCTCCTGCATTGAGTCTCTGTGTGTACACACACGCTTAACGCATGCTTGCCTGTGCAGGACATGCGGAGGGAAATGGCCCTGATACTGGAGGTGGGGGAGATCATCGATGCCAGCCAGGGAAAGCCGCAGAGCTGAAACGCCTCTACGAGCTGCTGGCTCAGATCACCCTCATTGACTTCGTGTGGGCAGAGGAGCTGCTCACTCCCTTGGAACTGGCTTGTCAGAAGGTCAGGGAGGGAGTCTCTCTGTCTTTCCACTTGGGCAGGGATTATGTAGTAGTTCAGGGGGTGGGATAGCCTAGTGGTTAGAATGTTGTGCTGTAGTGATCTGTCAGCCACCACCAGTGCACCCCTTCAAGGGGATTTTTCCGCTGGGGTTAATATCTGTACTAACTCCACTGCTCCAAAGTCTTTTGGATGAGACTATGAGGTCTTGTGTGGGAATGTGCACAGAACATCTTGTGCGCATGTTAAAACCCCTCTCTGCCTTTCTGAAAAGTAGGCTATTGCATGCTATTAAGAATGGATGATATAATTCTTTTTTAAAATGCTTGCACACTAGTGACTTGTTTTGACAACATTCTTAAAGTCAAAGTCTGAATGCAGCTACCCAGTAGGTACTTATGAACAGTCACATTATATATATGCAAAAATCTTACCATTGGTGTATCTTGGAACTCTACTTGAGGAACGAACCTCTCCCCTCCCCCCAAAAAATAAAAAGAAAAAACCCAAACCAATTAGTTCAGTCACAGAGGGTGAGATGGCTTAGTGGTTAGTGTCACATTGAATTCATGATCAGAGCAGTAACTGAGAGTGTAGTATGTGAGTCTCCCATGACATGTCTTTTTTTTCCATTCCTCAGCTAGAGCCAGATCTGGCTGCCTCTTCTGAAACATTCTGACTTTAGAGCAGCTGTTTTTTTGTACAGGTTGCTGGCTGGGTATGTTCGTGTTTCCGTAACCCACCAAATACTGACATGAGTTAAAGTACCTTTAATGTGTATATTTGATCAATATCTGCATATATGCACAAAGGGAGTTCAGGCACTTGCAGGTCTGCCGGGCTTGAAGTTGATCTGGGAGATCATAAAAAATCCCCACTCTTATATATCACCGCCGCCGCGGTAGTCGAATGGTTAGGGCGTTGGACTCATAATCTAAAGGTTGCGGGTTCGATCCCAGCTGTCGGCTATGGCGTTGTGCCCTTGGAAAAGGCACTTTACGGCTATTTTCTCACCCCACCCAGGTGTAAAAGGGGTACCAACCTTGTGTTGGGGGGTTAACCCTGCGATAGACTGGCGTCCTATCCAGGGGGGAGTCTATGACTCTCAGTCGCTTAGCGCCACAGAAACCGGGATAAGCACCGGCCTGATGAGCCTTAGGCTCGGGACAGACTTTAACTTTTTAACTAACTTATATATCACCAGATGATGAAGCCAAGATTCAAGCCCATGACTTCATAGACCCATGGGATTGAAATCAAACGATTTTAGCCACTCGGCTTTAGCCTACATCATTATCATTATTGTTAATTTAACACTCTTAGTCCTGTACCGGGATTTGCCAGAATTGAATAATTACCCCTCTTTAGTCCCCAACCGGATTTGCTGGGATTTACACACAGTAGATTTCCAGCACTTATTGCTACCACATGCTAAAGCTTTATCAGGCTAGAGGTAAGAACCTTGCTGAAAGTCTGGAAGTAATTATAGCTGCTGGTATGTACTTAGATGGAGGAAAAGGCGAGGGAGCATGTGTGCCTGACCTGATTTCATGATGGAATGCGAAATCTAGGGGCAGTTTGTGTGCAGAGACACTGAATGCAAGAGGGTTTAAGTTTCATCATTCCTATGGTTAATATTCTTCCCCAGGCCAATCCCTGGTGCGTGGCAGCCCTGATCGCTAACGGAGCTGATGCCAACGGCAAAGTGAGAAACAAAGCACGGGTGTCGTTTCGCCCCCTCCATGTGGCGTGCAAAGTGAGAAACAACCCGTGGACTCTGGACTGTGTGGGCATTCTGATTGAGAAGGGGGCGGACTTCAATGCAGCCGACTCAGCAGGAAATCTGCCCATTCATTATGCCACTGTTGTGGGTAGTGTGGAGGTAATGGGATCGCTCCTCTCTTTGCTGCATTCCTTTTTTTTTCTTGGGGGGGGGAGGAGGGGAGGGGATGCAAAATGTCTGGTCTTCACCTGTACTTGTTACTCTGCACGAGGTCTCCCTGCTGGCCTCAGCTAGTTGTGACTTAAGAGCAGCCCCCTTTTTTTTATTTTAGCAGGATGCATGCTGGGTATGTTCACTTTTTCCGTTACCCAACAGAAGCTGACATAGATTATGGGATCTTTAACGCTAATATTTTATCCTCTGCATGTGTATGTAAATGAACGGAACAAAGGCATTGGCACAATTGCATGCATAAGATTTGAATCCATGACTTCATGGACCCGCAGGATTGAAGTCAAACAGTCTTAACCATTTGGCTACAACATCAGACAAGGTGGTTTTTTTTCATTTTCCTTCGCCTTCAGTGCTGCAGTCATGCCTTTAGGTGTGCAAGGTTTGATATGCTGGATTCTTCTTTTTCTGCCCTGACTCTATCGGGTGAGATGCATAGTGCCTGGCCTTCTCTTGTGCTTGTGACTCTGCAGCAGGTCTGCCCGCTGGCTTCAGCCAACACTTTCTGACTTCAGCTTATGACCAGTGTAGTGTGTGACCCTCTAGGTGGAATACGCAGAGAAGTAGTTTGGTACTGTGCTGGTCATCCACACCCATACCGCATTCACCACAGCTTACTAAGGCTGTGTTCACCCTGCCCCCATCAAAAAAAGACCTGCATTTTCCTGGTGTGGAGATGTGACTAAAAGAGAGTGGGAGATTTTCGCAAAGCAGAAGTATTATAAGACCACACATTCAATTATTCTTTCAGAAAGGAAGTTAAAAGGACAGTTAAAATGTTCTCCTGCCTAACAAGTAAACCGTGAGGTTCTGCGTTTGATTCCCAGGTTTGCCTTTCCTTCCAATTCGATCAGAAAATCAAACTGAATGTCAAAGTCCTTCAGATGAGACTATAAATGGAGGCCCTGAGTGCAAATGCATGCAGATCATTTTGCATACATTAAAAACTTGCTCTGCCTTTCAGAAAATTAGACCATTTTGTTCTGGTAGGAACAGATGGCAAAGTCTTTTATAAAAGGCACGCACGCAGTTGTCATGTTTAGACACCATCCCCAAAGTAGAAATGCTGCTACCTAAATGGTGGAGGGGGGAGGGGGGGGGGGTGGAAATGGTAGCATTCGCAAAACTCTCACAATCAGTGAACTTCAGAGCTCTAGCCATGAAACGAAATCTATATATTATATATACTTTCAGGTTGTGGGACACCTTCTGAAGGTTGGGACCAACGTGGATGCTGTGGCAAGCAACAACGAGGGCACACCTCTGGCCTTGACCGCTGTCATGAAATCTGTGGAGGAAATTCGATTGTTACGTGAGTGATTTTATCATTGTAGTTTTTGCTATGTTTGCATGGTGTGTGTGTGTGTTGTGTGTGTGTTAGTGTGTGTGTGTGTGTCATGTGTGTGTGTGTATGTGTGTGTGTGTGTTAGTGTGTGTGTGTGTGTTAGTGTGTGTGTGTGTGTGTGTGTGTGTGTGTGTAGTGTGTGTTGTGTGTGTGTGTGTGTTAGTGTGTGTTGTGTGTGTGTGTGTGTGTGTGTGTGTGTGTAGTGTGTGTTGTGTGTGTGTGTGTGTGTGTGTTGTGTGTGTTAGTGTGTGTGTTGTGTGTGTGTGTGTTGTGTGTGTGTGTGTGTGTTTGTGTGTGTGTGTGTGTGTGTTAGTGTGTGTGTGTGTGTGACTGTTTTGCTGACCATTAAGGTAGCCATGTTCCATCTTCAGGGTTGATGTCTAAACATGATACCGATGTGTATGCATCTTTCAAATTTTGTCATTCGTTCCTACCAGCATGCAATGGCCTACTCTTCCAAATTAAATGAAGAATAGGTTTTAACTGTGCTTATGATGTTCTGCAGGCATTCACACACAGGACCTCAGTTTATAGTCTCATCCAAAGGAGTTTAGGGGAAGAGGAGTCAGTACTGATGTTAAATCCAGGAGGAAAATTATCTTGGATGGGTACATCGGTGGTGGCTTGAACCTGGGCTGTCAGATCATGTGCGCAATGCTCTAACACTGTGTTGTCCCGCTCCCTTTGTACAGGATGCATGCTGGGTATGTTCATGTTTCCATAACCAACTGAACACTGACATGAATAACGGGATCTTTACCATGTATGTTTAATCTTCTGCATGTCTGTATAGGCCTACATGGAGGTAATTTTGGCAGAGGCAGGTCTGTACTTTAAGTTGATATGTGAGACTGTAAAAATCCCCACCCTTAAAACAGACACCGCTGCCAAGATTTGAGCCCGCGATGTCATGGACTCAGGGGATTGAAGTCAGTCTTAACCACATGGCTGTAGCTTCCTTTTTTTTGCAAAAATATCTTACAGGAGCAGAACCTTCCCTTTGTAACTTACTATGCTGCTGTTTGATGTAGTGAACAAAACATGTCTTCCAATCTACAGGAGAGGAGGGCAGCAACACTGAAGGACAGGACAGCAGCAGCCAGCATACCCAGAATGCTTCCTTCAATCCCGCTTCTCTGCCACAAACAGCATCAGCACCGGCCGCTAGAGCAGAAGCAGCAGAAGGGACCAACCAGCTGTCCGAGGAGAAGTATATCCGGGAAGCAACTATCCACCAGTTGATGCGACTGTTGCTGGATCACGGTGCTGATGTCAACAAGGTCGTGCTGTCCAGCGATGCTTTGACCTTGGCCGCTATATGCCTTCATATCGACCGCATGCTTGTCCTGCTGGCTCACGGCGCCAGCATCAATAACCCACGATCTCCAGAACACCAGTGCATCGTGAAGGAAACACTGGAGATGGTGCCGGAAAACAGATTGAAGAGGACAGACAAGTTGTTTGGTACTCTGCATCTCCTCCTTGCAGCAGGGGCCCGAGTCACGCTGGAGTCATTGGAAAATGGCATCAGACCAGTGCTGGATAGCCGTCCTGAATTTGCCTCTGTCAAAGAGGATGCGTACCAGCTGATCCTGTCTTATGCCACTGTCCCCATGTCCCTGAAAATGCTGTGTCGTTTGAGGATTCGAGCCCTTCTGCCCACGACATTGATGCCAGCACAAAGCGTTGCCCATTTGCCAAAATTTTGCGGAGGTACCTGAGATTTGAAGACATCGTTCCTCGAGATTATGATGATGATTAGCTGTCATTCAGATGTGTTAGATGTCATGACTGCCACTACTCTGTACTGCTTCTGCTGCTGGTAGGTGTTCACTTGCACTGCTTTGACTTGTTCTTGCCGACTATTGGAATTGGAAAACAAAAAGGTCCATCCATTCTTTTACTCATATCAGTGTTAGGACTCTAACCAGCAAGAGACTCCAGCACAGCAGCAACGGAATGCTGCAGAAATCTGGCCAGTTTTGGGCGTTTTTTTTTATATTCCAGAATTCTGCTAGTAGAAGCACTGCTGAGAACAAGAAGCTGACACTGAAACAGGAAAAATGCATGGAACTGCAGCAAAGGTCTATAGGCCTGCCGTGGCAAATGTATTTTACAGTGATGTCTAAGGCAGATTTGAGGTTTGGGCAACTACAGGAAAGATGTCTTTGGTGGATTTGTCTTGTCTCTTTTCTTCTCTCCATTCCCTTGTTGGGTCGTGTGTATCATGCCTGGATTTTTCCTGTGTTTGTCACTCTGCTGGAGGTCTGGCCTCAGCTGACTCATTCACACTTCAGAGCTGCTCTTTTCTTTTTTGTGCAAGATGCATGCTGGCTGTGTTGTGTTTCAGTAACCCACTGAATGCTGACATGAATTACAGAGTCTCTAGAATGCATATTTGATTTTCTGCTTGTGTAGTACATGAAGGGAATGAAGGCACTTGCAGGTCACCACTTTAATTTGACCTGGAAGATTGTAAAAATCCTCACCTTTAATTCAGAGGATGTCACTGCCAAGTTTCAAACCAATGACTTCATGCACCCACAGGACTGAACAAAGTCAAATGATAATAACCACTTGGCTTTAGCATCCATCGGAGGTGGATTCAAGGTTTTGACGACAAAAAAGACTGTAAGTAGTCTCCAATATTACTGTAAAGCTGTACACACACTCAGAGATAAGAAAGAAAAGGTTGAGACAGAGAGAGAGAGAGAGAGAAGAGAGAAATTTTGTTTGTGATGTGTGTGTATGTGCATGCATTTGTGACAGAGACTGAGAGAGAGAGCGAGAGAGAGAGAGAGAGAGGCGAGAGAGAGAGAGAGAGAGAGAGATTTTTTATGACCATAATGTTTGCTGTGATTCTAGTCATAACTGTTTGCTCAAGGTATTGGTATGTGTTCTGTTTGAATACCCTTCCAGACACAGTAACACAAAACATTGTAACAAAGAAGTCTGGGATGTTGTGTGCAGATAATACATTTTGCTCACATTTTTGTTTCCGTTTCGAGTGATCTGAATCATGTTATTTTTATTGTAAGATTTGTTATTGACAACCATGTGATCTACACACTTTGTGTGTCAATCACTGCCATATATCTTCTTTGCTGTTTATGTTCTGGTGATGTGAAGACAAGATAGTGATGCCAGTTTTTCGCTTTGTAATGGATATTCTAATTTTTTTGCAAAAACTTTTGAACTGCTAAGATTAATGCAAGACGAGAATGTACATAATGTTCATCTAAATATACCCCTTTGTGTATGTGTGCGTTTGAGCACACACCCTCATCATACGTGTCATATCATATGTGTGCATGTGTGCTAGCCTGTATACTGTGTTTGCATGCGAGTATGTGTACATGTGTGTATGTCTGTGTACGAACTGAGGAAGGAGAGAGGGAAGGAGAGACAAAGTGTTGGTACAAAGGTATGGTGAAAAGAGAGAATCTCTTGACAAGCTGTAAGATAATCTGTTTTTCTCATTAACTTTTTGCCAACATTATTGTTTCGTCTGTAGGTAGAATATGCGCATCCAAATTAACGGAAGACAAAAACCCTGCTATCACAGAAAGATTTTTAAATGGGAGAGGGGAAGACAGGAGTTTGATAGAAAAGAGGAAACTAGCACATATTTTTTTGTGTAATGAAACTACAATAATTTACCAGCATTTTCACAAGGGAACAAGAATTGAGATACAAAGTTTCCTCATGTACTGAAACTAGTGTGATTTCATCAGCACAACATACACCCCTTCAGACTTTCTAACAATATTAATGTCCTCCAATGGGAGCTTCAATCTGAATGCATTTATCTCAGGGGCACTATGTCCAAACTACTCTAGGTTCAGTATGATGCACCAAAAGTTAAGCATCAACAAAAGGTGTTTTTTTGTTGTTTTTTTAAAGACACCGTGTGAGGTTCAATTCATGGGGAAACTACTTCGAGTCCACATAAACAATTTGGATTTTTTTTTAAAGACACGGAATGAGGTTCTATCTAAAGGAAATTACTTGGCAGTCAAGATAATTGTCTTACCTACAGCTGTTTTCCATTGGCCATAAATCCATACAGAGTGTACTAGAACAAAGGTGTTCTGCAACTAACTGAAAGTTTCACTATATGTGGTGCTATGACAGTTTTTCTTCTTGTATGCAATGTGTAGACTAACGTACGACTCCAAACTGATTTATATGATCCATGGAACATTTTTTTCATGCAAATTTTTTTTTCCTAGTGAATTAGAATATTAATATTACATATTTATTTCAAGATAAGTATAAATAAGTTTCAGAATGTTTTCGTTTTTAATATTTGATGGTATTATTTGAACATTCTCAAAAAATAATCAGAAGTACATATGGAAATACTGTTTATAAATTTCAAAAGAAATTTTTTTTCTGATCATACATAATTTGAATGCTCTTATCATTTTGAGTATGTAATGTTGAAATTTTCATAAATGTGGCCAAAAGTGTTCCAAAAGCGTTCATAGTGGCAGAACTGGAGGACAATTTTACTGCGACACTGACAAGTCGAAAGAAATATGTCAAAGTTAAGAAATTCAGTTCACCTGTTTTCCTTTCTTTTTTTACTTTACGAACAGGTACTAAATACAGCTGAATTTGTCAGACATTCTTTAATATTTTTCCCCGTCTTGGCCCTCTTCCTCAGATGCAGCTCCAAGGTTCACCAGTGGTGAGATTTTTGTATATGCAACCAGTTTCTCTCCACCATTCAGGTAGCCGTATTCCAACTGTGGAGATGGTGTTTAAACATGACATGTGTGTATGCGTTTTATTTAAGAATTTTGTCATCTGTTCTTAGCGACTCAAAATGTCCTCTTTTGAAAGAAGAATGGGTTTTTTTTCATTTCATTTTTTAAATTTCATTTATTCTTTTATATCGAGGATATTGGAATTTAAGCACTCATGTGCTTTTTTACATCCAGTCCCTGTGTGTATACAGTTTTGTTAATCTTGTCATCTGTTCCCACCGGCACACAATGGCCTACTCAAGAAAAGCGGAACCGGGTTTAACATGTGCACAAGAAGTTCTGCCTGCATTCACACACGGGGCCTCAGTTTATAGTCTCATCCAATGGACTTTTGGGGAGAGCGGAGTCAGCACTGATGTTAACCCCAGGGGAAATATCCCCTCAAACGGGAATCGAACTCAGGTCGTCAAATTGCAAGCGCAATGTTCTGACCACTAGGCTATTCCTGTAAGTAGAAAATCTTTATGTGCAAGATGTTCTGCATGCATTTGCACACAGGGCCTCAATTTATATCTCTTCTAAAGGACCTTGATATTCAGTTTGATTTTTTTGTCAAACTGAGAAGGGCATGGCTGGGAATCAAACTCAGAACCTCATGGTTTATTTGTGAGATAGGTGAACATCTTAACTGCCCTACCACCTTTCTTCTTTTTCCTCTATTAACATCACATTCCTCCAGAAGCAATCAAATAAACAATAATACTAAATGGTGATTTGAATACTGATATTTTTTTCAGCAAAGTTAAAATGTAAGCAAAAACAAATAACCAGTGTAGTTTTCATTAAAAGGGCAGAAGAATCCTCAAGCACAAAATCATACACACGTGTGGGCGTGTGTATTATATATACTCACATTACGACAAACACACTCTGAAGCTCACAATCTCATTAAACCAATACACACACATGTACAACCAAACTGTCAAAAAAAAAAAATGTTTACACCAAATTCAAATCTGAAAAATGCATTTGAAAAACTGTCTTCCGTGACACACTGATTTGATTTACCACAGATCAGTTCATTAACCCTTTTGCTGCTATCATATTTTGCTCAGGCACATGCTGGACAAAACAGAGAGAGTGATGAATCATGACAAACAGCGATCATCAACCTAGCATTGCTGGTGACAGTTTCTATGACGAACACTGTTCATCAACAGCGCAGTAAAGAGTAAGTAATTGATATAACAGTATAAAACATCATTTTGAAGTTAAACAAAACAACCACTTCTTTTCTGTAAAGCAAAACCACTCTTATCTTTACCATTCTAACTTATTTCTACTTTACCTTGACTGCACACTCTTTCCAGAAACATTTCTTGATTTCAGGAAATTAAGAAGTTAAAATCAACAAAATATGCTTGGTTCATATTATTACCAAATTCCAGTATGGTATAATAAAAACACTGAGATACCATGTACTGAATAGAATTTCAAAGCAGGCGGAAAATCAGAATTAAATTTTTTTTAAAATCTATTTTATTTTATTTATTCTTTGATATCAAGGATAATGGAATAAGCACTCATGTGCTTTTTTACATCCAGTCCCTGTGTGTAAGCAGTTTTGTTAATCATGTCATCTGTTCTCACTGGCACAAAGGCCAACTCTTATGAAAAGCAGAACAGGATTTAATATGTGTACAAGATGTTCTGTGTGCGTTTGCACACAGGGCCTTGTTTTATAGTCTCATCCGAAGGACTAAAATGTGCTAGCTCCTGGAAAAATTAAAATGCAGTGCACACTGAAATTACACCACATCATAAAGTTGAAAGCACACAGCAGGAACCCAAGAATAAAAGAAAGGGAAGCATGTCAAACTTGCCTGACAAAGAGGGATATGTATGTATACATATGTAAGAAACCACAGAACAGGAAGTCCTGGGGCCCAGTTGTCCAACTGACAGTTGATCGATCATGCAAATTCATTGAAAGATAAGGGATTGTCGCTATGGTGGCAAATAAACTAAACTGCATAGACTTGCTTCTTAGCTTTCTATCTATCTATCTATCTGTCCCTTAGTCTAGCAACCATGGGGGCATCCATAAAGACTTGACAACCAGTTCCCTCCATTCCTCTGTCTGTTCTGCCTTTCTCAGGGTTTCGTTGAGTTCTAGGCCTGTCCATTCGCTGATGTTGTCCTCCCATCTCTTCTTTGGTCTGCCTCTTTTTCTTTTACCTTGGACAGTGCCTTGTATTGTTTTTGCTAGTCCTTTTGATCTTGTGACATGCCCATACCACTTAAGTTTACGCTTCTTTACGACTGATAGAAGATTTTTGTAGACGGGCAAGTGTTTTGCATTCATAAAGCTATGAAGACAAAATCTTCTATCTTAGCTTTATGAATGCAAAACACTTGCCCATCTGCACTCCCCCTCCCCCCCTTTTTTTTTTCTTCTCCTAGTGTGACTGTGACCTTAACTGCTCACACACATTTGTAGGTCATGCATTGTACTTTACTTCTGGCTTCACACTCTGAACATCTTTAAGATAAAGTCTCAGTATAACAGAATAGCAGAAGCTTCAGTGTCCTGCTCAAAGACTATCAGTTCCTCCCCTCTATCCCATCATGTCTGGTTTCTTTTGTATGTACTTTACATTCTATAACAGACTACCATGCACACAAACTTCACAGCAAACTGATAACCACACTCCATAGCAAACTAACAGGCACAAACATTCTTTTATCTCCTGGCCTTCGCTCACACACACACACATACACACACACACACACACACACACACATATATATATAAATATATATATATAAATATATATATATATATATATATATATATATATATATAATCATATCTCGCCCCATTCCACAAAATTAATTTTGATCGTATTCACACACTTAAAACTTTTAAAACCTACACACACACTTTTTTTCACTTATCTGTGACACAGGGACATAAAACACCAACAAGACAATAATAAAAACCACAGCACACAAAAAATTATTTTTGATTGAAACCAATTTTTGCACTGACTGGAAAACAACACTTTTTTCCAACCAGTTTCTTCTTGCACAGGCACATGGAAACAAAAGCGATACCAACATCAGACAGGGAAAATTTTTTTTTGATCATAAACACTTTACCTACCAACTAAAGACAATTAAGAAAAACAATTTACTGTGCCCCATCTCCTGTTACACATGCATGTGCAAAGAAAATAATAAAAATCACATGGTACACAACAAAATGACTTTTGATTATAGACAATATGTCTAAAAATTTAAAACACACACACACATATTTAAATACAGATCATGTACATACATACAAACACATGAGCACTCAGACACACATATATTTTTTTAAAAAAGGCACACATGTCTGTGTCGCTCCACCACGAAATGAGTCGCTTAGCACATTACCCAATTTCGCACTAGAAGCCATTAAAGGCAGGTGGGGGTCAAGTTGTCAATTTTGACTGATTATTAAACTATATCCGTTATTCTACCTTGTAATGAAATATGAAGGCATAACATGTTTTCCTTTTGCTGTCAAATGTGTTTTAAAACTACCCAACCCCTGATTCTAACAACCTGTTATGAAAATAAACTTGTCTGTTTCTCATTTTGTCACATCCTGCAGTCTATCATCTCAATTTGTAATAACTTTGCAAAAAACTGTCTGATTTTCAATCTGTTTCTTGTATTGAATAGCCTTTTTATTGCAGATTAATAACTTGACAACAATGAAAAATGGACCTCTGGTGCAATGTGACTCATTATGTGGTGGAGCGTCACATATATATGAGCGCACCCACACACACACGACAAAACACCACACACACACACACACCACACACAAACCCTCCCAAGACAATGCCATACTGCAAGAGCTCTCATTACTGATAAGCACAGCCAGGAATATCACAAAACTGCACAAAACTAACAATAGCTTTTGGCAGGGGAAGAGAACACACCTTCTGGTCAATATTACCCTCCATCCTCTGCCGAACGGCAATACGACACAAACTCTGCAAGGACATCGGTTCAGAGGTATGCTTGGTCAACATCTGCATCAGTTCATCTTTGGAGCTGGTGGAGCTTTGCACATACACAATCAGGACTTTGATTCGCTCCAGCACAGAGGATGACAATCGAGCTCCAGCCATGAGGAGAAGCTGGATGAGGCTGAGGTAGGAGGCATCGCTTTGAGGTTGACGTCGGGTGGTGAGGGCTGTGATGAGGGGGGGTGGTGAAGGTGGCGTCCGCCCGGTTTATGTCTACACCATACATCAAGAGCAAGCGCACTTTCTCCAGAGCCGAGGTCTGAAAAGAGGAGGGCACGAGAGGAAATTACTTGCTCAGTCAGTAAAAGAAAAAGACCAAACAATGTTTTCTGTTTCCACTCTCTACTACTCATTCTTTTGTGTGTGTGTGTGTGTGTGTGTGTGTGTGTGTGTGTGTGTGTGTGTGTGTGTGTGTGTGTGCGTGCGTGCGTGCGTGTGTGCGTGCATACATGCTGCGTGCGTACATGCGTGCGTGTGTGTGTCTTATGTTTTTTCTTTCTTTAGTTTCCTAAGAAATCATTGAGGTTTTGCACTAAAAGGAGGATTTTTGTCCAAATCCCCTGTTTAGCTAGACATACTTACCATATCTGGCTTATGCACACTATACCTGCTCACAACCAACCAATAGCAAAAAAATTGTACCCTTTCAAGATGTTCTCAGTATTAAGATGCCTCTGTCCATATGGGTCTCTGCCTTGCTCGGACATGCACTTTTGTGTAATTGCACTCTAATCAAAAATCAAAACCTGGTCAAAAATGGGACCCTGTAGAGTCCATCCTTCTCCAGACTGCATGCAAGGCATGTTTGTGTCACCCCACCCACCATAGCTGGCCTACTGTTGTTATATATACAAAAGATAGATAAGATCTTACCATGTGTGCAGGTTGTTAGGTGTCGATTTGCTTTCTACATTCAGCCAAAGGATGTGCAGGGGTGTGGGTCAGAACCAGTGTAAATCCCAAAGAAAAAAATCCCTTCAAGCAGACACCTCCATTGCAGATAGAAACAATGTCCTTAGATTACTCTACATCTAAGTCTGACTACAATTTTAACCAGAAAGCTATTCTGCTACATAAAAAAAAGAAATACAAGATTATTTCAACTCCCGAAAAGACACAAAAGCATAGAAAACCAACTAAAAATGGTTGCTAACACACAAACTATTACTGACAGATAAACAAATAACAGCATGAGGTAAACCTTCACACAGATCATGTTAAAAGAACTACAAGATCTGTCTGTGGGAATGTTATGCAACACTTTACTGAAGAAAAGTCAGTGTCTGATACAGATATACTTGCATTGGGGGGGGGGGGGGGGGGGGGGGGGGGGGGGCTGTTTTCTTTTCCTTCTATTCCGACCCTGCACCCCTTGAAATTTGTGCGAAAAAAAATAAATCCTGTCTGTGAATTGTCATTTCTTTTTTTGATTTTCCTCCACAGAGAATCAATGATAAACATCCTCCCCAATCTGATTTTTTTTCATTTATTTCTTCCTTTACTCCTTAAGGAGTCACTGGAGCACTGCACTGCTGATTTTTTCAGGTAGTATGTCATGGGTAACTTGAACCTGGTTCAGCTTTTCCCTCTCATGGAAGCCACAAGGTGCATGCTGGATATGTTTGTGTCATCCATCCAATAACTAACAATAGATGGCATATTGTTCTATTAAAGAAAGATGGGCTCATCATACATTCAAGATATCATGTGCCATGGGTGTATTCCCTCACTGGACCTCTGTTTATAATCTTATCCAAAGGATTTTTAAGAGCAGAGTGATTAAAAAAAACAAAAAAAGCCCTAAAACACCCACCTCATTTGACTCAAACCTCTTTCCCCATTTATTAGCAGATCACAAGTACGATGTTCTAACCCATAAAGCTACCCCCCCACCCCCCCCCCAACACACTTTTCAATCTATATATCCCCCCCAGATTGCTTCATAAACAGCCCATGTTACCTGACAAGCCAGATGGAGCGCGGTGTCCCCAGTGTTGGTGGGAATGTTGGGGTCAGCGCCCCACATCAGCAGCAGACGCACAGCATCATGCGTGGCCTCCTGAGAGATGCAGGCATGATGGAGAGCGGTCAGCCCTAACCGGCCGGTGCTGTTCACATCCGCTCCATAGTTCCGCAACACCTGCACCACAACAGTCAGCCAGTGGATCTAGAGGTAACATGCCTGCCTAAACAGCCACAAGTGCGGGTTCAATCCCTGTTTGAGCCCAAGCTTTTCCCTTGTCCACTAGACCTTGCGTGGTGGTCTGGGTACTGGTCTTTTGGATGAGACAATGAACTGAGGTTCTGTGAAAAAAAGAAAAAAAAAGAACTGAGGTTCTGTGTGCAATATGCATTCAGTATGCACAAATGAACCCACAGCAACAAGAGAGCTGTCTCTGGCAAAATTTTCTTTAATGTAAGCTACTCCGATAGGGAAACAAATACACATGCTGACTGGAAAAGAAAAAAATAATGGATGGAACTGGTCCTGTGGCAATGTGCTCTCCCAAAGGAGAAGCCCTGACAAATCTACTGTGACTCAACGTGTAATACAATACAATAAATATTAATACAGTATGATCTCGCCTGACTTGTAGGCATCACCAGGTACATTGTTAGCCACTGCATTCAATAACACTGACATGATCCTCCACAACAATATACAGTATGATAACACTCAAACATAGGGGAAAGGACAGTAGACTCTCTTGCCAACTTTCTGGCAGTAGATACATTGTTAGCAACTGCATTCAATAACGCTGACATGATCCTCCACAACAATATACTGTATGATAACGCTCAAACATAGGGAAAAGGACAGTAGACTCTCTTGCCAACTTTTTGGTAGTAGGTACAGTGTTAGCAACTGCATTCAATAACACTGACATGATCCTCCACAACAATATACAGTATGATAACGCTCAAACGCCGCTGCTGTAGTCTAGTGGTTAGGGCGTTGGACTCGTAATCTAAAGGTTGCGGGTTCGATCCCAGCTTTCGGCTATGGCGTTGTGCCCTTGGAAAAGGCACTTTACGGCTATTTTCTCACCCCACCCAGGTGGGGAAAGGGGTACCAACCTTGTGTTGGGGGTTAACCCTGCGATAGACTGGCGTCCTATCCAGGGGGGAGTCTATGACTCTCAGTCGCTTAACGCCACAGAAACCGGGATAAGCACCAGCCTGATGAGCCTTAGGCTTGGGACAGACTTTAACTTTAACTTTAACTAACGCTCAAACATCGGGAAAGGATAGCAGACTCTCTTGTCAAAGTTTTGGTAGTATGAACTTAAAATGAATAATTTTTAGGAAAAGAAAATCCTTAATCCTGCAACCTTTCAGCTAATGTGTTGGAGACAAAAAGGTCACGACCACAATCTCACCTTCATCATGTCCAGGTAGTTATGCTCACTGGCAAAGCTCAGGTACGTGTTGGCTGTTACTCTCGCACCAGCACCTATCAACAACTTGAGGCTCTCCACAGATGGGGCTCGAACCACAATCTCCAAAGGACGACCTTGTGGGTAGTTGGGGTCACTGCCTGCTTTCAAGAGCAGGTCAACCAGCTCCACACTTTTGGCAAAGCAGGCCCGAACCAGAGGAGTCTCGTCATCTAAATCTGTCAGTTCAACATCACTGCCTGCTTCTAACAGTGTTTTGACCACTGGTACGTTGGATTCTGTGCAGGCTAAATGGAGAGGTGTGTTACCATCTTCATCCTGAACATTGGGCTGAAAAAAAAAAAAAGAAACTCATGATATCAATCCTTGGATTCTTATTTTGATGACCATCCATTCTTTTGGATAAACCAATGAAGCACAGCCTTTTATACAGCATTACAAAAGCAGTTAGGATACACACAAGACCTATAACAGCAAGCGAAAGAGCTGTCTGAACAACACTGATGATAAATTCATTCTTGCAGCAAGAATGATAATCACACAGTCATTTGTGTAGCAAGAATAATGACGGTCCCTCGAGGTTACATGTATAGTCCCATACCCCAGCCACAATGATCTGAAGCAACCATGCATGCACATGTGCACAACTTTGTAAATGATGCATGAAGGAACAAAACAGAACAGTCTGCTAATGATTAATGATAGAAATTCATACAGTTTACAAGAGTTTATATATATGGACATATCTTTATAGTATTCAGCTTTAAAACTAGCATAAATAAGTAAACATCTAATGATTTTTTAAAAGCCTAAATTTAAGATGTGAAGAGAAAACAACACAATACAAGGCTCAAAAAGCAGTGATGCACTTTCCCTTGGCAAAACAAAGCACCAATGTCATGCACAAAGATATTTTGATACAAATGATGCCATACATGGAATACATCATGTTAGGCTGACATTGATTTTGCTCCAGAGTAAACATTCAGATTTTGCCATGGAGTTATTGGGATTTTGCCCCTAAGTTAACATTTGGATTTTTGCCCCAAAGCTAACTCTTGGATTTTGCCCTAGAGTCCCAGGGACAGGGTGTTAAGCAGGGCAATAACACCAGCAACAACAAGTGCAATGACAATTTCTATAGTATGAATAAATACTATAATATTTTAGTATAAAGTATAATAATCCAATGATTCAAAAGTCATATCTGAATGATTTCAGAGCTCTGGATTTTTCTTCTACTAGTTCATGCTTCCAGCCAACTCAGCAACTGAAAGAATATGTAACACTGTGAATAGTTAGACAGACTTAATTAGTAATTCTCATAATATGACAATGGATAATAAAGTGTGTGTGTGTGCGCGCGCGCGCACACACACACACACACACACACACACACACACACACACACACACACACACACACACACACACACACACACACACACACACACACATGGGCATGTGTATAAGATTATCAAAAAATGATGTCTACAACTAGTGCCAGCATACATGCAAAGACACCCTCATCAGGCAATATAATACTATAGCCACACAAAGTAGGTCTGTATACATGTGCACAAAATTAATGCACATAGATACACATGGGCACATCCATTAACACAGATGATGAAGCCACACACACTCATGCACACATGCATGCATGCCTGCCTGCATGCACACACACACACTCACACACACACTCACACACGCACGCACGCACGCACGCACACACACGCACACACACACAGATTATTAAGAATATGATCTGCAGCTAGTGCAGGCATATATATGTCACTTGTCAGTATACATGTATGAACAAATGCACACATACCTAGATGAACATAGATATATATATCTCCATCATTCATAAACACAGATGATGAAGCCACCACACACACACACACACACACACACACACACATTAATGACACAATAAAGTCAAGCATAATCAAATGTTAAGTTAAAATAATTCACCCAAACCTCCAAATGGCGTCTTTTCTAAAATTTAAAAGACAGCTCTTAGTCTTACAAGTTACAAACTCACCTGTGCGCCAAAAACCAGCAACATGTTCACCATGTCTAAGTTTCCGTCACTATGATCACTAGCATAATGCAGTGGGTATCTCTTCAGGTAAATGGATGGTACGTCTGTGCGTGCTCCTCTCTGCAAGAGCAAGGGCACCAGGTCCGCACGATTTAGCTTGCAGGCCAAGCAAAGAGGGGTCAGTCCATTACGACACACTTCATTCACCAGATTGCCTCGACTAGTGTCACTGCTGACAAACAGCAGCTCAATGTCATACGCTGAGCAGTTGCCCGAGGCGATGGCTTGATAGACGTTCTCCATTACTAGATTTTCTGTAGAGATGTTGGATCTGCTGATTTGTTTCTAAAGTTGCCTGCACACAAGAATAAAGTACTGCCATAAAACTTAAAAGTAACCCAATAAAAGTTTTTTTAATGACGGAGATTTTTTTCACTAGTTCTGCAGTTGTAATAGTACAAACAAAATCATATATCAGATTAAAATTTTTTTTAGAAAGAGTATCAATCACAGAGAAAATAAATGTATTGTATACTCCACATACATAATACTGTAGTGTATAGCAGAAAGTCAAAGTTGTACAGATTATGACCTGAACTAAGCTATATCACAACCACATGGCAACAAGGAGCATAACAAAAACAAAACTATACCCCCCCCCCCCTTCCCCCATGGTTTTCTTGCTAGCCCTTCAAAATAATGAGTTGGGAGTAAATTAATAATTATGATTCTGCATCCTCTTAAAAAGTAAAAACATCATATTCACACTGTGTGCCACATATTATACATGTTTTTCATGAGATTTTCAATATGATCTGTTAAACCAAAAGTTAGCAAATACAACTGACCCTCATTCAGTCATTGGGAGAGCCTAGTGCAGTAGTGGTCAGAACATTGTGCTGGCAATTTCAATTTGACAACATGGGTTTGATTCAGGTTTGATTCTGGTCGAGGAGATTTTTCTCCTGGAGTTAACCAAACATATGTGCTGATTCCACTCTCCCCTAAAGTCCTTCGGATGAGACTATAAACCAAGGCCCCGTGTGCGAACGCACGCAGAACATCTTGCACATGTTAAATCCTGTTCTGCTTTTCGTAAGAGTAGGCCATTGAGTGCCGGTGGGAACAGATGACATTTACAAAACTGCATACACACGGGCACTGGATGTAAAAAAGCACAAGAGTGCTTATCCCATTATGCTCAATATAAAAGAATAAAATAAAGGAAATTAAAAAAAAAAATTCTACTCAAAACCAAATGTTTTTAATTTTAATTTACTTGGCCTATCCAAAATATAATGAATCAGATAAACTCTCAATCATATACGGTTAAACAGATGGAATATCTCAACAACGAGTTTAAAACTCATTCCGTGCCAAGTATCAATAATGAACAGCCGATATTATGAGAAATCCACAAAAATATATATATTTGTATATTGTTGACAACCAGTCTCGAGTCTGCAGACAGACTTCATTCCACAACCGAGTCTAGAGCTCATCTACTGATCTAGCAAACACTCTTAACTCTATTTTTCTACCCAAATGGCGCAAACTAAACATCTGCAATCAAAATCAAGAACGAAAAGACATAAAATTCGCATTAGTACATGGAAAACATGCAGAAAGTCAACTAAATCTCTTACCTAAACAGGTTAGCTTTAGGTACCATTCAACAGACGACTGTTCGGCTACACACCACCTTTAAGAAAACGCACTTTTCCTTCTGTTTTTCTATAGGCTATGACTCTTATTATCATACCGCACGCACTAAGGAACCAAAAGAAATAAAAACCACTTTTTGTGAAAGACTAGGCTCTGACTCAAAACTCGTATGATTTTGCACAATTTTGTAGTTTGTTTTTTTTTCCAGCAAACACTGTACCCCTTCAGTCTTTTGTTGTCTGCTCGCTTCCTAACTACAGTATGTATGCGCGGGTCAACTCTGTAGGAACACAAGCAATCCTCATTTGATTATCATTTCCAACTTTCTTGGGATCACCTAGTATAGCTCTATGTCATCAATCCCAAAAATAAGTGCACAGTGTTTTTTTATACTTTAAAAAATCTGTGAAAATCAACAAAAAAATTTCAGACAGGCATGACCCGCAAGCTAATACAGGAGTGTAACCTTCCCTAGCTGACGAAGGGACACCAATCTGCCTTGCTAGAGCTAAGATTAGCTTCCCCTTTATCTTATTTTATTTACTTTTGCTTTGTTTTGTATTTTAATTCTTTTATTCCTGTAAACTTCAGGGTGCAATCTGGGAATTTTCATGTTTCCGTAACCCACTGAATGCTGACATGAGTGACGGGGTCTTTAACGTGCATGTAATATGCACGTGTATATAGTACACAAAGGGAATGCACTTGAAAATCCCCAACCTTAATTCATCAGACGTCGCTGAGATTCGAACTCACGACTTCATGACCCATGGGATTGAAGTCAATCGGTCTTAGCAACTCGGCTATCGCAAAAAAAAGCACCCTCCCCAAAAAACAAACACAAAAAAACCCTTGGCTATCGCGTCCGTCGCGCGCGTGCTTGTGTTGACAATCTTTATAATTATAATTATAAACAAGTCTCCAACTAAGGATATATAAATGTGTCAGTTCTTCGTTTCGCTGACAGGCGGACCCATATCGAACACAATTTTTTTCCAGTGCGACTCACGTCATCTTGACATAATCCATGCATTCAGTTATCTCAGCCTAGGTGTGTATTCACAATTGTTTATTTCCCATCAACTCTTTTGAGCTATAGAGAAACAAAAAGCATGCATATCAATAAATGAATGACGGGTATAAAGAGGAAGAGCAAAACACAAGTACACAAAAGACAATAATAATGAAAATGAATTAGACATGGTTATACGCCGTTTCGGATGAAGTATCCTACGTAGATGGCAAATTACACATGTACTTTTCGGAAGTGCACAGGTATCTGAAGTGATAAAAGCGAGAGAACAACAAAAGTTGCATAAATGATAGGAATAAATGAACCAGTAACATCATAATTCACACAATACAATAGTTTATTCCCATTGACTTTTCTGAGCTATAGAGAAACAAAAAGCATGCATATCAATAAATGAATGACGGGTATAAAGAGGAAGAAAAAAACAAAAGTACACGCTTCAGCCTTTTAAAGCAAGGGAGACCACTCTAAATTTCTCACAAATATTATGGACCGTTTGTGAATCTTACAAAGTACGAATGAAAGTGCATGCTTCCTGGAAGCGCGAAAGTATAGGCCTAGGCTAGGTCTACAACAACATAGGCTTGAAGCACACTCCAGAAGTTAGCTTGAAGATAAAACACCAAGGGATTTGTAAGTTTTCATATATAAATGTGTATTCTGTGGGTAATCTGTAATGTAATTCACCGATTAAGATAGAAAGTGCTCCTGCTTTAAAAGAAGTATGATGCTGGTAACAAGTTGCGGCTGGGCCTATTTCGTCTGCTACACGCAATGATAGCCTAGGCCAACTTCAGTTCCATGGCTCTGTCAGTGGTGAAGCAGTCTTCGCCACAAGAATAGAAAGCATTTCGAGGGGAACAACAATCAAGGGTTAATTCAGTAGAAACATGCATTTTCCGGCAACTCATTTTCCATAATGATTTAGCTACAAAATATAGCTGGTAGAACTAGAACAGTAACTGGTTATTCAATTTTCCTACAGCTTAGGTGCTACTATGCAAGAGCAAATGATCAATTGATATGATCTGAAAACTGTCATTAAGCTAGTTAAAGTAGTATAGTATAAATTTGTTTTTTGATTCATCCTTTTTAACTGTAGTTAATGCAAGCTTATGATAATAGCACCATTGGCATTTGAAAGGACAGGTTCAGACTGCATGTGTGCAAACTCAGATACACTAACAGCTAACAAGTGTGTCAAAGATTTCCAGAAATTGTGTGTGTGTGTGTGTGCATTTATTATTTTTTAAAAATTGTTTTATATATTCTTTTATATCGATAAAGGAATAAGTAATCATCTGCTTTTTTACATCCAGTCCCCGTGTGTATGCAGTTTTGTAATTCAATGTCATCTGTTCCCATGGGCACACGATGGCCTACTCTTACGAAAAGCGGAACAGGATTTAACAAGTGCGTACGTGTGTGTGTGCGTAAGACAGAACTTTGTAGAATATTTTTTCTTTTTATATGCTGTTTCTAATGGTGTGACTTTCTCCTAGTTTCTAGGGTGAGGGTGGGGGATGGGTATTTTTTTATCATTATCTTTTTCTTTTCTTTTTTACAGGTATTTTGGCATTGAATTTTGAAGTGGCCTTATCTGCAGATTGCCGCTGCTGTAGTCTAGTGGTTAGGGCGTTGGACTCGTAATGTAAAGGTTGCGGGTTCGATCCCAGCTGTCGGCTAAGGCGTTGTGCCCTTGGAAAAGGCACTTTACGGCTATTTTCTCACCCCACCCAGGTGTAAAAGGGGTACCAACCTTGTGTTGGGGGTTAATCCTGCGATAGACAGGCGTCCTATCCAGGGGGGAGTCTATGACTCTCAGTTGCTTAACGCCACAGAAACCGGGATAATAATAATAATAATAATAATAATAATAATAATAATAATATAATAACATGGAACTTATATAGCGCTATATCTTGTAAAAACATATCAAAGCGCTTGCATTCGACCTATACATCACACAATCAATAACAATCTATGGTCCTAGCAAATTCTAACGTACTCACACACGCAAGCGCACACACACGCACACACACACACACACACACACACACACGCGCCCACTCACACACACACATCCACAAAGAAGGCTATTCACTTTGGCAGGTAGATGTCGAAGGCGGGGACAGACAAGAGATGGAAACAGAAGGAGAAAATCTTAGGCTTGAAATAAGTGTGTCTTGAGGTTGGATTTAAAAGTTTCATAAGTAGAATAAGCATGATATACAGTACTCTTCCGTTAAGGTGACCCCCCAGGGACCAAATTTTTTTTTGATCTTATTCAAGGGGCACCCCAAACAGTTCTCTGATAAGAACAACTACCAGTGAAAAACTTGATCTTATCCAAGGAGCATCAAATTTGCCACTTTAATCCATTTTTCATTAGACCGAAAGACACACACAGACAAACACAACAGCATTTATATAGGATAAAAGAGAAAGAAATAGAACACCACAAGACAATTACTGAGTTTATTTGCAGAAAACCATAGACAATGTATAAAGAATTTTTCACCTCTGTCTACGAAAAGGCCCTGATTTTTATCTATAGTGAAAGGATGTCATTATTTATGACGATTTTTGGTCTCTCTATAAAGTCCTCAACATAGAGAACTGTAGGCTGCCTACTACATTGCCTCCCCCCCTGATTTCAAGCCCCCTCCAAACATTTTCCTTGCCCCTTACATGGTTGAGGGATGGTTGCACCAATGTTTCGTGAAGTGCAAAATTACCCAAACTTGCCTAGAAATTAACAAGGTCTCTGGCTCGTTTTCCCTCCCCCTCCCCACTTTCTCTCTCTCTAACAATGCAAGTATCAACACCACCATCATATTGCCGCATTGCTTCCTGCACTGCAGCTCTTAAAGGTGAATGAAATAAGAAATCTTTTGTAGCCTACTTTTCTGCGATAAACTATATTTATCGTCATTTCATCAAAAACAAACCTTCCAGTTTCCATTTTCAGTTTCTGAGTATCATGAAATAAAAATGAAATAAACATTCATCTGTTTTATCCTAGCCTTGCAGTGCAAATCCGGGTGTTATTTCCAAGGCTATTTGAGACTGCTGCTCGCTGCTGCATGCTGCTTCTGCTACCACGTTTCAGAGAAGTGTCATCATGGGTTTCCCCCTACTCTGTTTAATTAAAGCTGCCTGCTGGACACGGCTTGTTCTGGAATTTCTTAATCAGCCCGCCTACATGTAAATTTTGCTACCCACGCAGTCACGGTGAACTAGTCTCCAGCCGACTCATTACCATCCCTCTGAGGGCTGCACCTTTTAACATCACCATCATACAAGCTTATGCTCCAACAATAGACTATGATGACGAGGACGTTGAAGACCTCTACAATCAACTGCAAGAGGTCAAGACCAGATGTCAAAGAAAGACATCATTGTAGTTCAAGGTGACTGGAATGCAGAAATAGGAGTAGAGGCAAGCAAGAATTGGAAGGGCATATGTGGAAAGTATAGCAACCCTGAGACCAATAAATGAGGCTTGAGGCTCCTAGAATTTGCCAGTCTTAACAACCTGAAGGTGGCGAACACATTTGGTCCACACAAACCATCTAGACGTTGGACATGGCACAGCCCAGGAGAAGTCACCAAAATCAAATTGACTACACCATGGTCAAACAATGCTTTCAATCAAGTGCCAATATTGCAATGACCAGGAGCTTAGGAAGCAATCATGAGCTTGTTTTTTTATTTTATTTATTCTTTTATATGGAGGATAATGGAATAAGCACTCGTGTGCTTTTTTATATCCAGTCCCCGTGTGTATGCAGTTTTTGTAAATCTTGTCATCTGTTCCCACCGGCACACAATGGCCTACTCTTACGAAAAGCGGAACAGGATTTGATGTGTGCGCAAGATGTTCTGTTCAAATTTGTGACTGTTGTCTGTGTAGTCTGAGACAGGTTTGGAAAATACTGCTCAGTGCAAATATAATGCTTGTCATGAAAGGGGCCTTTGAGATCAGAAGATCTCTACCAATGTTCATTTAGATATTGTCTTCATTTATTCATTGAACGCTCAGACAGCAACTATTAAATACAAATTAAAAAATTTGAATAAAAATTTTTTAATCTGTTTCATGAGCAAAAATGCACTGCACTGCCATTAAGTTCCTGACAAGTCAGGCCCAGCATATCTGACTTCAGCATGATCAGACATGCATTGCACATTACACATGCACATCTGATCATGCCGAAGTCAGATATGCATGTGTAATAAGGAGACTGAAAGATTTTCATTTTCCCTTTGAGTCTCAGTTTTGAACAAGTCTTTTCTTTCTTTTGTTTCACAAAAAATCACATCTGAGAAAATCAAACATAACAAAGTAAAACATGTGAAGTCATCATTTTACTCTAAATAAGTGGAGTATCATAATTTCCCCCCCCCCGTTCCTTGGCTAGATCTCTGAGGTTCACCAATGATGTGATTTTATGTATGCTACTATCTATTCACGATTAACAGAGTATAATCAACATTCCAACTGTGGGGGTCATGTCTAGACTTGACACCAGTGTGCTTGCGTTCCTACTGGCATGCAATGGCAAACTCTTCCAAATGGATAAGCACCGGCCTGATGAGCCTTAGGCTCGGGACAGACTTTAACTTTTTATCTGCAGATTGAAACTCACTTCTGTTCAGATTTGAGTGCATTATCAGAGTATTCAGATTCCATTTCACTTTGTTAGGTTTTTGTGTCATACCCTTTTTTTTCTCTGTTTTTTTTTTTTTATAATCCATTTTCTGTATGTGTGTTTTCAGATGGTGCTTTGCATTGACTAACCGGGTCAGAATGTCGAAGATTGACAAAATGAGCATTATGGGTATCCGAAGCTTCGGGCCAGAGGATACCGACCAGCAGTTGATTTATTTCTACACCCCGCTTACACTCATCTTGGGGCCTAACGGGACAGGCAAAACAGTAAGTGTTGAAAGGTGTTATAATCTGTTTTTCCTTGGAGCACAGACGTGTTTCTCTAACAGTGCTATAGAATGAAGGAAGCAGTTATCCTCACCTGCAGTGTTCAGGGCTTAGTTATTGTGATGGGATTTTTACTTTGGTTTTGGAGTCCTCTTCAGGCAGGGTTTGGCAGGTTCACGTCTCAGTTGGTTTGTTCGCAGCTTCATGTGACCTCAGGATGGTCAGTTTAGTGGCGGGTACTTTGGTCATGAATCTACACCCAGTCTTAGGAATTGGGTTGTTTGTGTGATCTCAAAGTATGCATTATTTTTGAATGACCTTAACCTGACCACTAAATCAAAAATTCTGATAAAATTAGAGATGTTTTTGCAGGTCCTGCT
This sequence comes from Stramonita haemastoma, assembly GCA_030674155.1. Taxonomy (NCBI): domain Eukaryota; kingdom Metazoa; phylum Mollusca; class Gastropoda; order Neogastropoda; family Muricidae; genus Stramonita; species Stramonita haemastoma. Next base: position 47,517,356 of record CM060321.1, on the reverse strand, counting down.
CTTGTGTTCTTGTCTAAACTAGCAGAGGAGTAATTGAATATCATTGACCTGAATTTCTCTTGTTTTGGGGCGAAGATAGCTTTCATGTTTGTATTCTTATTGAGAACCATCGCATTGAAATGTTCAAGCAGTGTGTACATTGAACCTGAGGTAGTGCCCACCAGTCTCTGTCCAAGTTGCGTGTTATCTATGTTCCAGTCATCCATGCCACTGGCCACAGGTGGTCTCCTCGTCTGCGAAAGATGGGCAGGTTTCTAATGTGTATGCAAAATGCTGGGCAAGCATTAACACCCTGCAAGCTATGGAAGCACTCTCACATCAGTTTATACTTATCTCATCTGAAAGATTTGCATCAGAATGGAGTGGGAGTGGACTAATGGGGTTTTTCATTTGGTTTAGTTTTTTTTGCTGCCGCTTCTTCTGTTATGTTCCTGTCCTGCTGCCCCCACCCCCATTTATTTCAATCTGTCGTGTCTTACTCAGTTTAGACAGACCTGAAGTTGGAATATGGCTACTTTAAGTTGTTCAGTATGGGCACTTCCAATCAGAGGTTTAGTTTGGGAATCCTCTTCAGGCAGGGTTGGGCGGGTTGACATCTTGGGTTTAATTGTTTTGTTTTTTTTCTTTTTTTTCTGGTTTTACATGACCTTAGGATGGTCAGCTCAGTGGTGGGTAGTTTTGTCATGTAGAACCGGTGGGAACAGATGACAAAAGTGACAAAACCACATGCGCACAGGGACTGGATGTAAAAAAGCACCTGGAATCACTGTGAGATTGAAAAGACACTCTAGATGGCAAGTGTGTGTGCAGGACTCTTTTTCAAATACCTCCCCACACTCTGATTTCAGAGTTTTGGGGGGAAGGTTGTTGGTCTTTATAAAATAAAGGAGAGCTGAGGTTATGTAAAATGCTTGTCATGGAGGAAGAACAGTCTCAGCATAACATTTCGAAGCATGACAAACACTGTAAGTCTTGGCATTCAGCACACATCAGTAATCACCAAAGCTTTAGGTCTGGGGCAGTTAGCCATCTTTGAGCGTATTGGTTTCCTTTTTGAGGGCAGCTGCTACTGTTGTCTGCTCTGCTCAGCTGAGCTGCAAGTGGGGATCAGGCCTGTGCCTTTCACATCTCATGGTTGACACTGTGACCACTGTGCTCATCCACACAACACCGTAGTTGTAATAGTGATATAATAATCATAGATAAGGTAAAGGTGTCCCATAAACTGTGTGGTCGTAGGGGAGCAAGGTGTCAGAGACCTTAGCTTCTCTAGGGGCAAGCATGTTGAGGGCGGCGCCCATCTCCTCTCCCTCGCTGCTTTACCTGCCCTGACCCTAAAGAGGGCAGGTACCCATTTACAGCTGGGTGAACTGGGGGACTGTACTGTCTGTAGCCAAGGTGCGCAAGCAGTCACCCATCCAATTGGCAACCACGCTTGACGCTGCTTAACCTTGGCTGGGGGAAAGCGAGTGCTCTGACCATTGAGCTATCCTGTCCCCCTAATCATAGATATTGATGATAATAATGATGACTGATAATTATGTTGATGATGATGATGAAGATACTAATATTTTTTAAAAACAACAATAATGATAATAATAATGATGATGGTGATGATGATGATGAAAGATTATCGCTGTTGCTGTTGCTCCTCCTCCCTCTCCTACTACTACCACTACTACCACTACTACCACTACTGCTACTGCTACTACTACTACTACTACTACTACTACTACTACTACTACTACTACTACTACTACTACTACTACTACTACTATTACTGCTACAACTACTATTGCTGCTACTGCTACAACTACTATACTACTAGTACTACTTGGAGTAGTCTTCAAATTTGATTGGGTGATAATAATACTAATAGTTAATAATACTGATAATGATATTGATAGATACTGCAGTGAACTTCATCGCAATCTGAATTGTAATTGTAAAAGAAATCGATACTAAAACCATTGTGTGCAGACTATTATTGAGTGCCTGAAGTACATCACTACCGGTGACACTCCCCCTAACACCAAAGGTGGAGCCTTCATACATGATCCTAAGGTCAGACGCGTTTGGAAATGTAGCTTGCTTGATGGTGGTCCTGTGTGTGTGTGTGTGTGTCACTGCGTGTGTGTGTGTGTGTGTGTGTGTGTGTGTGGTGTGTGTGTGTGTGTGTGTGTGTGTGTGCCTGCGTGCGTGCGTGCGCGTGCGTGCTGTGTGCCTGCGTGTGTGTTAAGAGAGTTAATGTGTGAGTGAGTGAATGAGAGTGTGAGTGTGTGTATGATCACTGTATGTGTGTGTGTGTGTGTATGTGTGTGTGTGTGTGTGTTTATTTATTTTATATTTTATATTGAGGATAATGGGATAAGCATTCGTGTGCTTTTTTTTACATCCAGTCCCTGTGTGTATGCAGTTTTGTAAATCTTGTCATCTGTGTGTGTGTGCATACTTGCATGTGTGTACATACTTGCATATACATAAATATATATCATTATATATCATTATATGTATGGGTGTGTGTGTGTGTGTGTGTGTTTTAAATGTCAGTCCTGTTGTGACTTTGAGTGACTAGAATTGTGACTTCAAGAAGGGCTATTTTTAAACAAAGCAAAGGGGAGGGATAGCCTAGTGTTTAGAGCATTGCATTTGTGATATGACAGCCCAGGTTAAAATGACCACCACGCCACCTGTTCAAGGGGATTTTTTCCCATAGAGCTAACATCAGTACTGATGCCAATCCCCAGAAAGTCCTTCAGGTGAATCTGTCCTGTGTGCGAACGCACGCAGATAATCTTGCACACACATTAAAACCTGTTCCACCTCTTGGGAGAGTAGGTCATTGCTTGTTGATGAGAATGGATGACAAAACATTTTTTGAAAAAAGAAATGCACATTAGTGTTCTGTTTAGACATCAATCCCCAAGCCGTATTGCAGCTACCTTGTGAGCAAAATGGTTGTATACGCAAATTCTCACCAGTTGTGAACCATGAAGCTGTAGCTGAGGAACAAAAAATCAAAAACAAACAACAGTTAAAAGAATAAAATAATTAGTTTGAAAACCCCACCCAAAACTGACTTTTATTATTATTATTTTTTTTTTTACAGTTAGTGGTTTTTTCACCAAGAATGAATTTGTTAGTTTGTTGCTATGACCTCACAGTGGCCCATGGTAAAATACAGTAGTAACTTCATTGTCCAAAACTTTGGAGAGAAACCCATTTTTCATTTGATACAAATTTGAAAAAAAAAAAAAAAAAAAAGCTGAATAAGCTGTCTTGACTTTACAGGGTGGGTTATTATTGCATATCTTTTTAAGAGCAGGAAGAAATTTTTTGGAAATAGGGGTTTGTTCTGTGTTTGAAAAATGGATGTACGCTGGTTTTACTATGTGGGGTCACAGATGGTCATTGTGATGAGAGTGACTCCTAACTCCCAGCATGAATTTCTTTTCTGCTTGTTTTTTATTTCAATTTAATGGATACTATAGTAGAGTGGTGAAGACCGTTGGACTTCAAACTTTGGATCCATGAAGTCGTGGGTTTGACTCTCGGCAGTGGTGTCTGATGAATTAAGGGTGGGGCTTTTCAGTTTCTCAGGTCAACTCACAGTGCAGACCTGCCAGTGCCTTAATTCCCTTTGTGTATATACACTTGCAGAAGATCAAGTATCCTGTAATTCATGTCAGCACATGGCAGGTTACGGAAACACACATGCAACCTGTGCAGATTTACAAACGCAGAATACAATGCATTATGCATCCCATCCAATAAGGGAACATGGAGATGTTTGTCTAATCAGTTTATCATCATGGCTGGTTTGTGGCTCAGTCACATCATGCATTTGCAACAGATGGACATATTTGATGCCCCATCTCTGCACAAGTCTTGGGTACAGGGCACAGCCAGACAGTTGAGATGTAACCTCTAAAAAGAGGCTGCCTTAATTCTACATTTCACTGTGAAGCCAAAGTGCATGCAACGGAAGGTTTTCAACCACCATTCAAAGAAATAGAGCACCGTACAATTCACAGGTATGTCCCAAAATAGAAACACGGCACTGCGATTGCCATGCTCCGATCACATGGGAGATAATCTACTTACCACCCCATAACACAGTCATTGGAACTTTGAATGGGACAGTACAGGGAGGAAAAAGAAGGGTGGGGGGGGGGACCAAGGAAGAGATGGGAAGACAACACCACATAAAGTGGACAGGTAGGACACTGATCTGAGCGAAACAGAAGGACAGACACTGGCAAAATATGGAGAAAGCTGGTTGTCAGATGTGTGGTGTCGCCACAATCCCCCAAACTACAGGATGGGTGAGGTGAGAGAATGACATGATCATTAAGATTATGATTTTAAAAAGCTGTTTATTTATTTTTGTTTGGAAGCATGGTTGATGGGGAATTACCGTTGGTGCATTGTGGGCACAGGTGGCTCATGAACCTATGGTGAGAGGTCAAGTGCGTCTGCAGCTAAGGGACATCACTGGGGGCATCATGCAAGTGCAAAGGTCAATGGAGGCCATACAGAAGGTATTATATTGATTGGTTTGTTGGGTTGCCTGTCGGCTGGTGGGTGTTAATAATAGTTTTGTTTGTTTATTTGTTTGGGTGGTTTTTATTTTGTTCTGGTTTACACTTTCTACCACTATATTAATATAGAAAAAGAAAAGCAAAGAGAGACAACTTAGAAGAGTTACCTTCTCTTTTCCTGTAAATGTACAAATTTACTTCTGCCTGTAGATAGTTCGTTTGAATGAATTAGAAACTGATTCATGCAAAATGACTCCAAAATTGACGTTTCTTGATAGAAGTAAGTCCATATCACATTATCAGAAAAGTCTTAATCTGAGTCGGTGCAAATTGGATGAGACTGTAAATGGATGTGGCCTGTGATAATGCATGATGACATCCTACGCCTATTTTGAAACTCCATCCTGGCTCTGGGTAAGAGTTTTGTCATTTATTGTAATAAGCTAAGTGCCAAGGCCTACATTAACATGTTTTATATTTTGAAGTGTTATGTTAAGGCGGGGGCGGGATAGCTAAGTAGTCAGAGCACTCACTTTCTCCAAGTTAAACAGTGTCGAGGTTACCAGTTGGATGGGTGACCATTTGCGCGCCTTGGCTTCAGTACAGTTCCCCCAGTTTACCCAGCTGTAAATGGATACCTGCCCACTTTAGGGTCAGGGAAGGTAAAGCAGCAAGGGAGAGAAGATGGGCATGGCCCTCAATATGCTGGCCCCTAGAGAAGCTGAGGTCTCTGATGCCTTGCTCCCCTAGACCATCTAGGTTATTAGACACCTTTACCTTTTACCTTTTTTATGTTAATATTGACTCTTGTCTTCATCTATGACAACCTTTTAGCCTAACAACCTGTACTCTCCAGGTAAAAAAAAAAAAAAAATCCTCTGAAATCAGAGTATAGCTGCCTGTCAGGCAAGGTACTTGGAAAGCATTCCTGTACATAAGCTTCTCATTCATTGTGTACTTAAGGTTACACAATGATTCTCAGGTGTGATGTGTGTCTCACATGTCTGGGCAACCCGCCCTGGCTGTTAAGCTGAGGAACTCCCAATGACACCAACCAACAACTTGTTCATGACTCACTGCCTGGAAAAGTCGGAGCTGTTACCCAGTGACTCCTTAACCCTTAACTTCTTGACTGTTTGTTGATGGACAGCGTACATCATTGTTAATACCCCACTGGGGTAGCAAGACTGTTTAGATGTTCACCTGCCTAACATGTAAATCATGAGGATCTGGGTTCGATTCCCAGCGTTGCCCTTTCTTCCCATTTTGAGGGGAACATCAAACTGAATGTCAGGTCTTTCGGAGGAGACTCTAAACCAGTGTGCTAATGACTTGTGCACATCTAAAGAACCCACAACAGTTGAAAATCAGAGGCACTTCCCGACTGACCTGGCAAAATTGGTAGGTTCAATTCCCAACTGTACCCCCAAAGTTGGAATGTGGCTACCTTCATGGTAGGGGAGAAAAACTAGTCACACAAAAATCTCACCACTGGTAAACCTCAGAGCTCTGATCGAGGAATAAAAAGAAAAAAATCCCTTTAATGCTGGGTTGATGTACAGCTTTGGTTAATATACAACACTCAGTTTGTAGTCACCAATACTGCTTAAAATTTGTATGATAGGCATCAAGATCTCCCTTGATATCTCTTAATTGTCATGAGTAGCACAAGCTTGAATTATTTGGCATTTGCAAACTTTAACCAGAAGATTATTTATTGAAAGATATATGAAGTTTGAACATTGTTTTTTGAAGTCGTGGTCAGATGCAGACAATTGCTTACTGTTGGACAAGCTTTAGAAGTTCTTCACGATTTTGACCGTGGGGGTGAAGAGTTTGCTCTTGCGAACATCGACCTTTGTGAAGTTGATGCAAACCATCCAGGTTTTGACCACTGTTTGGACATTGGTGACCCTAATTAATGTTTTTGTTTGGGTTTCAAGATCCCTGTGTGACAGTTGTGCTAATGTTTGTTTATTTTTCTTCATTGCCTATGTAGTAGATCCCTGTGTGACAGTTATGCTCAATATTTGTTTATTTTTCTTCATTTCTTATGTAGTTTTAGTAGTTACCTTCAGTGCTTTAGAAAATATAAGTAAGTCATAGTCACAGGCGTAATTGTTCTGATTGTTTAAAAAAAAATTTTTTTTAAAGAAAGTTCTTTGTATGCACCAGAGCAAGGCATGTCAGCAGTGGAAGGATTGATATACTGAAAGAAGTCAAGTGATGACTGATGTGTGCGACAGGCAAAGAAGATCGAGACACGCACGTTGGACGCTGTGATCACTCGCTTCAACAGGGAGGGAGAAAAAGTCAGCATCAACAGCAAGTGTGCCGACTTTGATCGTGAGGTGAGGGCTTAGTGTGCTGAAGCTCTGCTGTTGTGGTGACATGCATGCTTCACCCAGGGAGAACAGCCCAAAGTTTGCTCAGAGATAGCTGCCAAGACTGAAAGTGGTATCCAATACAAGACAGTATAATGCAGTGCAGCACAATACAACACAATATACAATGCAGCGCATGACAATGCACTAAAGTATAATACAATACAGTACCATACAAATTACAATCACACGTTTGCATACACATGCACACCACACCACTACCACCACCACCACCCACCGCACCGCACCACACCACACCACACCACACCACACCACACCACACACACCACACCACACTCTAAAATACATACCCAAATACACAAAACACATACATGCACATGAGCACACACACACGCCTGTGTGCACGCATGCAGGCAGGCAGGCACGTACCGCGTGCACATCAAAACACATGCATGCACACACACACAAACACATGCATACGTGCACACACACACACACACACACACACACACACACACACACACACACACACACTTATGTTTGTATGTGTGTGTGTTAAATTTTGGCCAAAGTTTATTTTCCAAGATTATATTTTAGTGTTTTTTGTTGAAATGATCATGTATTTTTGTCTTTTATCTTTAATCACTTACACATGCTTGTACAGCCGCCGCGGTAGTCGAGTGGTTAGGGCGTTGGACTCGTAATCTAAAGGTTGCGGGTTCGATCCCAGCTGTCGGCTATGGCGTTGTGCCCTTGGAAAAGGCACTTTACGGCTATTTTCTCACCCCACCCAGGTGTAAAAGGGTACCAACCTTGTGTTGGGGGGTTAACCCTGCGATAGACTGGCGTCCTATCCAGGGGGGAGTCTATGACTCTCAGTCGCTTAGCGCCACAGAAACCGGGATAAGCACCGGCCTGATGAGCCTTAGGCTCGGGACAGACTTTAACATGCTTGTACACACACATGCGAGGGCATACACACTCACGCACACATGTCTATGTTAATCTGTGTCTTCCCTCCCTACCCCCCTCACCTCTCCTTCCCCTGGTCCTTGGCTAGATCCGTGAAGTTCACCAATGGTGAGATTTTACGTATGCCACTGTTGTTACCCAACATTAACGTAGCCGCATTCTAACTTCAGGGATGATGTCTGAACATGACACCAGTGTGCATGCTTTAAAAAAAAAATTACCATCCATTGTTACCAGCATGCAATGGCCTACTCTTCCAACTGGTAAAAGAGGTTTTAATGAGTGCTTGAAGTGCTCTGCACATGTTTGCACATGGGACTTGGTTTGTAGTCTCATCCAAAAGACTTTCAGGGGAGTGGGGTCGGTACTGATATTAACTCCAGGGGTGAAATCTTGAACTAGTGCCTTGGTAGTGGCTCAGACCCGGGCTATCGGATTACAAGCGCAGTGTTCTAACTGCTAAGCTTTCCTCCCCCCCCCCACCCTCCCCCCACATTTGTGTCTTTATATTGCTTTCAGAGAAAAGTTGTTCAACTGAAGAACAACAGCAATTGTTTCTCTCCTTTAACCCTCTTGCATTTGAATTCTCTGAACACAAATTGCCCCTAGATTTCCATTCCATCACGGAATCAGGTCAAGCACACATGCTCCCTCACCTTTTCCTCCTTCTAAGTACATACCATCAGCTACAATTACATCCAGACTCTCAACGGGAATTTGTACCTCTTGCCTGATAGAGCTTTGACATGTGGTAGCACTTAGTGATGGTCACTGCCTGGTCACTGTGTGTAAATCCCGGCAAATCCCAGTTCAGGATTCAAGGGGGGGGGGGGGGGGGGCAATTATTCAATCCTGGCTAATCCCGGTTCGGGATTGTGGGGGTGGGGGGGCAATTCTTCAATCCTGGCAAATCCTGGTTCGGGACTAAGAGGGTTAACTAAACCAGGAGGGTCAGGGAACTGACCATGTAGTGAAGACGCCCTCTCTGATGCTGCGACAGATGGTGACGGCGCTAGGGGTGTCAAAGCCAGTGCTGGATAACGTCATCTTCTGTCACCAAGAGGACGCCTGCTGGCCCCTCAGCGAGAGTGGCGCCCTGAAGAAAAAGTTTGATGCCATCTTCAACTCCACGCGCTACACTGGCGTCCTGGAGACCATCCGCAAGCAGAAGCTGGAGCAGGTGGGGGAACAGGGCTGTGGTGGTTTTTTGTTGGTTTTTTGTTGGTTTATGGTGTTTTTTGTTGGTTTATGTGTTTTATATTGGTTTATGTTGGTTTATTGTTGTTTTTTGTTGGTTTATGTTGTTTGTTTTTATGTTGTTTTTTGTTGGTTTATGTGTTGTTGTTTTTTCTTTTGTTCTGAAGTTGATCAGATGGTGACATTTTGTGTATGTGACTATTTGCCCACTGTTAAGGTGACTATATTTTTACATCAGGTACGAAGTGTAAACTTGAAACTGGAAAACATGTGTTTTTTTTATTTAAAAAAAAAAACGTTATCCAAAATGGCCTCCTTCTGAAAGGCAGACCAGGGTTTAACGTGTGCTCAAGATGTTCTGCTGAGTTTGTACATGTGACATCAGTTTATAGTCTCATTTGAAGGACTTTTAGTAGGCTGGAGTCAGTACTCGTGTTAACTCACGGGGAAAATCCCCTTTGGATGGGTGTCTCAGTGGTGGATTGAATCTGCTTTTCAGAGTGAGATGATGCTCTGACCATTAGACTATCCTGCCCCCACCGCCCCAACCACCACCACCCCCAGTTCTGTTTTGGGTTTGGTTTTGTCCTCTGTGCTTGAGTGTTTTTCAAAAGAGCAAACTTGGGTGTACCCTGTGCTTGTGCTTTTTGAAAGAACAAGCGTGAGTTTCTGTAGAAGAGCAAACATGTGTGTTTCCACGTGCTTGTATATTTCAAAAGAGAGCAAACTTGTGTGTTTTCTATTTCTGGGTGTTTTTCAAAAGAGAAAATTAGTGTGTTCTCTATGGCTCTTTTTTCTCAGGAGAAGCTTTTGTGTTCCCAGCACCTGTATGGTTTGTGTGTGTGTGCAGTGGAATTGATCTGTGGAACAACTAGAGATTCTTCTAAACATGGCACATTTTACTCGAAGTAGAATAACTGTGAAGTCATGAAGCATTCATTCTGTCCCCAGTCTTGTTTCAAGGTAGTATGCATGAATTCATTCACCAGTATTTTATCTTTAAAAATCGTGACTACTAATCTGGTGCCTGTGAGCTTGTGGTTTTATTTGTTCATCTGAGTTATGATTAAGTCTGCATGGACTGAAATTTTCATGTAATTTTTTTTAAGGGGTGTTTTTTTATATCGAGGAAATGAAGATCACATTTAACATTGATGTTTTATGGCTATAATTTTTTTTTGGGGGGGAGGGGGGGGGTTGTTGTCATCTATCCCCAACAACATGCATGTAATGACCTACTTCAAAAGATTGAATGGGATTAAATGTGAGCGCAAGATTTTTGTGTGTGTGAAATGTTCATGCTAGGAATCTCGGTTTGAAGTCTCAACTGAAGAACAGGAAAGAGGACACAGTCTGCATGAATGTTCAATTTGATGAGAAAGTGTCTCCGGATCTATTGGCTGAGAGTGAGGTTCGAACATTAGAATAAACATAAGATATCTTACCCACTTATCCAACCAGATCCCTTACACTCACAAGAGCTTGTCAGTTCTGCAGGTCTGGTTTTGTTTGTGTAGTTTTGCTGATTTTTTTTGTTTTTGTTTCGTTTTATTTGTTTGCTTTGTTTTTGTTTTTTGTTTTTCAGCTAAAGGTCTGAGGTTCACCAGTGGCGAGATTTGTGTGTCTCATAAAATTTTTTTAATGTATTTTTGGTCACCATTCTTACCGGCATGAGTGGCTTACTCTTCCAAAAGGTATAATGAACAGGTTTTAACATGTGAGCGAGACGTTCTGCTAGCATTCACACACGGGGTCTTCTGAAGGGCTCTTAGGGAGTTGAGTCAGTACTGATGTTAACTCTAGGGGAAAAATCCCCTTGAGCAGCTCTCTTGGGGATGGCTCAAAGCCAGGCTCGATCCCGGGGCCATCAAATGTCAAGCGGAACGCTCTAACCACTAGGCTATCCTGTTCCCAATCTTATAATTAATGTTAATATTTTATCTTGGACTCAGCACCTTACTATGCCTCTGGTGTGTGCTTTGATCTGTCTGTCGCTTTATGTTCTGCAGGAAACCACTTTGAGAATATACAGAGAGGAAATCAAGTTCTTGAAGCAGTCCAAAGACAAGGCTGCTCAGGTCAGTGGGCCTTTTTGGGTGTGTGTTTGTTTTGTTTTTTTGCTTTGTGTGGTTGGTTATATGTCAGGTCAGAGCCAAGTCCTTGTTGCAGTAAGACAGTAGATTGTTCCACCTGCACTTGACTCCACTGTCGTAGGAGTTTACTCATTGACATTGTGTCGTTATTTAGAGTCAATCTATGACATTTGCTACACTTCAAAATGCTGTGTCAAAGCTACTTATACGACGTGAAAAAGTCAACACTAAGTCATATTCATTCCAAGAAAAACTCGTTTGTTGTACTAAGAGCCTGTCATGGGTCGAAGACAATCTCAACATACCATTTCACAACATAAGATATTCAGTGGTGTTTTATGGTTTTTTTTGGGGGGGGGTTGTATTTTTTTTTTTTTTTTTTTTTTTTTTTTAGATATTCAGTGGTGTTTTATTATTTTTGGTTTTTGGTTTTCAATTTTTTTGGTTTTGATTTGATTTTTTTTGTAATCTTTTTTATTTTTTATTTTTTAATTTTTTTTTTAATAGATATTCAGTGTACACAGTGGCGCTTTTAGCGAACATCACTCAGTAACTGACAGAAGCGTTTGGTGTGGGTCGCCAGATGGCAGGAGACTTGGCAGAGCAGGAGGCCAAGTTTGAAGCGTCCAAAGACAACGTGCGGAAGCTGGAGGCACAGCTGGAGCCCATCAGAGAGCGTCTGCTGGACATCGACCAGCGCTACAACAAGATCTACCAAGTGAAGACCAACATCGGTGAGGCTGCTTACCCGTTGCATGCAGGAAAAAAGAACCAAAAAAAATGGGTAGGCGCTGCACTTGTGGTGACGCGCTCTCCCCGGGGAGAGAGAGCAGCCCGAATTTCACGCAGAGAAATCTGCTGTGACATGAAGTGGTACAAAATACAAATACCAAAAAAATACAAATAGTATGGATTGACTCGGAACCAAACATTCTGTTGCTCACCGTGCTAACCACAGAGGCCGTTCGAGGGCTGTTTGGTGTGTGTCATACAAATGTGTGCGCTTGTGTGTGAATGTTTTTAATGGTGTGTGTGTGTGTGTGTGTGTGCATGCGTGCGCATGTGAGCTGTGTGTGTGAGTTTGTGCGTGCATAGGCACACTGGTGCGCTCACGAATGTTTTGTGATCTTACTTGGGTGAGTTTTTAACTGGCTGAGGTATTGCTGATTTGTGGGTTCTGTTTATATTGTGATGGGTGCATGCTGATGTTCAGAACCGGTGTTATGCTGTATATATAATCCGTGATATTATTTGTTTACATGTTTACTGTTTTTATGTATGGCTTGTAACCTGCTGGAATTTCTCTGTATTTAAGAAAATAAAGTATATTAAATAGAATTGAATGGCTTCATTCAGAATTACAACTGTGGTTAAAACTCTGCAGCTGCATACAGATTTTTCCTTCACTGGACACAGATTCTGATGAACAAAAATGCCAGGAGACATGATCAGCATTTAAGAGTTCATACAATGGAAATTCCCACCAGTCTTGCTTCAAATCTCGTGAAAATAAAAGCAACGAGACTTCCTACAGTCCCATTCGCATGCATTTTGCAAAGGGGTATTTTTGTGTGTTTAATGTGTCATTCATCAAGAAAACCAACAATGGGTAAAAAATAGTTTTCTGTAATTATTTTGGATTTTTAAATTTTTTTTTTGTCATCAAAATCTATGCAGGCCTTCCAAAGCTATTGCAACACATATTAGGACCCACTTAATCCAGTCAAAGACCTTGGCCTTGTGTGTTTATACATTATGATTTAAAATTTTTTTTTTTAAAAAGACGAACACAGGATAGGAACTAGTAGTTTCTGTTTTTATGTCTGCATCTCTTTGCTTTTATTTGAAAATCCATGAAAGCATTGTAGTTTTTGCATGCTAGATACACTTACCTACTCACAGGCCATCCACCTCCATTTCTCTGGCCCTGCTGGAAATGAACAAATGATTTTGGTGTGCCCAGCCAAGGGTCCAAATGCTAAGATCAAAATGAACTGTTTATTTTATTTTATTATTTTATTTTATACCACTTAATGTCACAGTAGATTTCTCTGCGTGAAATTTGGGCTGCTCTCCCCGGGGAGAGTGCATCGCCACAAGTGCAGCGCCTACCCATTATTTTTTTTCATATATACAGCTATCCCCGAGTCGCCCTGGGGACTTCAACTCCCGGTTTTTCCTCAGGGATAGTGTCTAAATATGTCACCTGTGTGCATGCTGGTTTTTATAATTTTGTCATCCGCTCCTACCAGCACACAATGCCCTGCTCTTCTGAAAGGCGGAACAGGGTTTTAACATGTGCTCAAGATGACATTCAGATGAGACTATTCATTTGGTCCTTGAGTCCGGTCCTAGCCAACTGGAAGGGTCACCCCATGATGGTCACCACACAGTGTAAAAGGCGCACAGTGTTGTTTGGGTGAATCAGTGAATGTTCCAGATAAGTTGAGAAGGAATGCTAGCAATGGATTTGACAGATAGTTTGAACATACAGCGCATTTCATAGTATTGCAAAATACAAATTATTCCCTTGAAAAAATGAAACTTAACACACACACACACACACACACACACACACACACACACACACACACACACACACACACACACACACACACATTCACATTCACACACACACACATTCACACAAACGTGTGCGCTCTCTCTCTCTCTCTCTTCTCTCTCTCTCTCTCTCTCTCTCTCTCTCTCTCTCTCTCTCTCTCTCTCTCTCTCTCTCTCTCTCTCTCTCTCTCTCTCTCTCACACACACACACACACACACACACACACACACACACACACACACACACACCACACACATATTTGTACACAGATTTTAACCTTACTCATTGAAAATTGGGACCTTTTTGTGAATCATTAGCTTAAAGTCTGGACACACTTGCCTGTCCAAGAACTAATTGGATAAGAATACTACAATTATGATCATGGGCCAGGCCTATAAGCAAAGACAGCACAGCTTACAAGAAGAAAGCTGGCAGCCCACAACAATCCATTGAGAGATACAGACTGGCAGAAAAGACAGACTTTTTCAGTTATGTACACCTTTACAAAAAGGAATGTGGCAGGATGGTTGAGACGTTCACCTGCCTAACAAGTAAACTGTGAGGTTCTGGGTTTGATTCCCAGCCTTGCCCTGTCTTCCCAGTTTGCCGGGAAAATCAAACTGAATGTCAAGTCTTTTGGAGGAGACTCTAAACCAGTCGGACCCGCATGCTTACGGGCTTGTGCATGTTCAAAAAACCCGCAACAGTTGAAAATCATATGGAGCAGGGAGGTACCTTCCAACTGTCTTGGCAAATTTGGTAGATTTAATTCCCACCTGTATTCCCGAAGTTGGAATGTGGTTATCTTAGCGGTGGGGGAAAAAAACAACGTTCCTGTATGCAAATATCTTAACATTAATGAATCTCAGTGCTCTAGCAGAGGATTTTTGAAGAAAATCACTACATGCATTTTTTTCCCTTGACTTTCAAGGTTTCTTTTATTTTTGAAGTGATTGTCTAAAACATAAGTATTTACAGTATTTTAAAGTAACAAAACTTGGGTTTTTTTTATTTACATAAACAAAGACAATAGCTTGTTGTTTCCTGTTTGGAGTTGTTGAGTTTTGTCAGCTAACAATGACTGCTATTTTAGAGGGCTTCTACTCTTTTTAGGTGCAGGTGAGCTGCTACTCTTTTGTTTCTCCTGATGTAGATAGCTCTGCTCTTGATACAACTTGTGTTGTTGGGTGGACTGCAAGCACCATTAATAACAAGATGGGGTAGCCTAGTGGTCAGAACATTGTGCTGGCAATTTGACGACCCGGGTTCGATTCCGGTTCAAGGGGATTTTTCCCCTGGAATTAACATCAGTACTGACTCCACTCTCCCCAAAAGTCCTTTGGAAGAGACTGTAAACCGAGGCCCTGTGTGCGAACACACACAGAACATCTTGCACACACGTTAAATCCTGTTCCGCTTTTCGTGAGAGTAGGCCATGGTGTGACGGTGGGAACAGATAACAAGATTTACAAAACTGCATACACACGGGGACAGGATGTAAAAAAGCACGAGTGCTTATTCCATTGTCCTCGATATAAAAGAATAAATTGACAACACCAACAAAATTTTTTTTTTAAAGCTGTGGGGCAGTGACTGTAGTGGTGATGTGGGTGTGGTTTCAGAGAAGCAGAAGAGCAAGAAGAAACAGATAAAGGACCACATCAAGACACTGCACGACAGCATCGAAAATGAGTTTCAAGGTCAGTGACGTCCATCCCTGCCCCCACCCCCACCCAACTCCTTTAGTAATAATAATAATGATAATAATAATAATAATACATGGAATTTATATCTATGCGCTATCTCTTGCAAAAAAAGCAAATCAAAGCGCTTAACGTACTCTTCTCCCTTCAGCATTGTCTGTTCTCTTGTGTTGTCTGTTCTCTTGCTTTGTCTGTTCTCTTGCTTTTTGTCTGTTCTCTTGCATTTTGTCTGTTCTCTTGCGTTGTCTGTTCTCTTGCGTTGTCTGTTCTCTTGCATTTTGTCTGTTCTCTTGCGTTGTCTGTTCTCTTGCGTTGTCTGTTCTCTTGCGTTGTCTGTTCTCTTGCGTTGTCTGTTCTCTTGCGTTGTCTGTTCTGTTCTCTTGCATTGTCTGTTCTGTTCTCTTGCATTGTCTGTTCTCTTGCGTTGTCTGTTCTGTTCTCTTGCGTTGTCTGTTTCTTGCGTGTCTGTTCTGTTCTCTTGCATTGTCTGTTCCTTCTCTTGCGTTGTCTGTTCCTGTTCTCTTGCGTTGTCTGTTCTCTTGCGTTGTCTGTTCTGTTCTCTTGCGTTGTCTGTTCTGTTCTCTTGCGTTGTCTGTTCTGTTCTCTTGCGTTGTCTGTTCTGTTCTCTTGCGTTGTCTGTTCTGTTCTCTTGCATTGTCTGTTCTGTTCTCTTGCGTTGTCTGTTCTCTGCTTGTCTGTTCTTTGCGTTGTCTGTTCTCTTGCGTTGTCTGTTCTCCTTGCGTTGTCTGTTCTCTTGCGTTGTTCGTTTCTGTTCTCTTGCTTGTCTGTTCTCTTCTCTCTGCGTTGTCTGTCCTGTTCTCTTGCGTTGTCTGTTCTCTTGCGTTGTCTGTTCTCTTTGCGTTGTCTGTTCTGTTCTCTTGCGTTGTCTGTTCTGTTCTCTTGCGTTGTCTGTTCTGTTCTCTTGCGTTGTCTGTTCTGTTCTCTTGCGTTGTCTGTTCTGTTCTCTTGCGTTGTCTGTTCTCTTGCTTTGTCTGTTCTCTTGCTTTGTTGTCTGTTTCTCTTGCGTTGTCCTGTTCTGCTCTGCGTTGTCTGTTCTCTTGCATTGTCTGTTCTGTTCTCCTGCATTGTCTGTTCTGTTCTCCTGCATTGTCTGTTCTCTTGCGTTGTCTGTTCTCTTGCGTTGTCTGTTCTCTTGCGTTGTCTGTTCTCTTGCGTTGTCTCTTCTCTTGCGTTGTCTCTTCTCTTGCGTTGTCTCTTTCTTGCGTTGTCTCTTCTCTTGCGTTGTCTCTTCTCTTGCGTTGTCTCTTCTTCTCTTGCGTTGTCTGTTCTCTTGCATTGTCTCTTCTCTGTTTGCATATGCAACCGTTTTTACCCACCACTTAAGTCACCACATTCTGACTTCAGGGATGGTGTCTAAACACAACAGTGCATGCATTTTTTTTTTTTTTTTAAACCTACCCACACAAAATGCATTGTTCTTCCAAAAGGTAGAAAGGGTTTTTTAATGTGTGCATAAGATGTTCTGCATACGTTCACACACAGGGCCTCAGTTTATAGTCTTATCCAAAGGACTTTTTGGGGGAGTGGAGTCAGTACTAGTGTGAAATCCAGGGTGAAATTCCACACAACTGGTGCCTCCGTGGTGGCTTGATCTCAGGCCGTCAGATCACAAGTGCAGTGCTCTAACCACTAGGCCATATTCCGCTCTCCCTATTTGTGTTTCAGCTGTCTTGCATTTGCACACATCATAGAAAAACTACCTAGTATTCTTTTCCTTTTTTAAAGAAAATCTTTCTTTTGAAGCAGTTGTACCATCATAGAGTCGCTGTTTTACTATTCCAAGCCACGCTGAAGATGGATGTGCTGGGCTTGACCTGACCTGCGGCCAACAGCAGTGCAGCGCATTTTTGCTGATATGACAGACAACGATATTCCAAGCAGAGAACTTCAAACTCTGAGTGTGCCTATAACACTTATGGAAAACACTCCTGAGTTTGACACAGAAGGAAGAGGGAGGCTGCCAAAATTGCCCAGATTGAAAAGGGTTTCCTGGCAGCCAGAAATGATATGAGCAGAGATAAGAAGGTTAACCCACTTGCATTCAGATATGTTTCTGAAGAACCGTTCTTAGTATTGGGATTTTTTCAGACACTTTTAGGAAGCTTGTCCCTTTTTTAATGCATGCATAGTACCACAGATTCTGTCACACCATACCAAGGGGGGAGCTGTGTGTCAATAAGACACAGCTTGTTCCTTTATAGGAGTACCCTCAGGGCTGATTCAAAGGGGGTGGGTTGTGTCCAGTATCAACCAGACACAAAGAGGCCACTTCGGGCCAGCTGGAAGGTGCCAGAGTAAAAGCATGGGGGTTAAAACACAAGTCTTGTCAGCCAGCAGCCTGGACGCGGTGCTTAGTACCTTGGGTTATAGACTGCAACGTCGCAGGTTCGAATTCCATAGGAGTCAGGGACTTTTTTCAGACTCTGTCCAGCTCCTACCCATAGTGAGTGTGCTCTGGACTTATTGGGAAGACTGGGACCACACAGTTGACCTTCATGCACTTTATGGATGTGGTTTTGAGAGTTGCTCAAATTACCTGACCAACAGGTTGCTCAAATTGCCTGAGGAAAATATTGAGAGTTACTCAAATTACCTGACCATCACTGCAGATGTCTGTATCTCCAGGGCTTGGTTCATGCCAGGGATGTCTTATGGTAGTAAGTGTAGAGTACAACCCTGTCAAGTAGTCTCAAAGCATATGCACTTCCAAAGCAGCATAATTACATCATCCTCATCATCTTTGATCATCATCGTGCAACAGAAAATAAGCCTTGTTAACTACCAGTGTCCTGTGCTGCATGTTCGTTGTCCTCAGGCACGACAAAAGAATTGGAGAAACTGCGGTCAGAATTTGCCTGCAAAGTCCAGGAACATCAGGACAACTTGACACAAGTAAGTGAGTGAGTGAGTGAGTGAGTGAGTGAGTGAGTGAGTGATTAAGTGAGTGTAGGAGGGAGAAAAAAAGGAAGCAAGAATGAAGGTACTATGTAGTCTCATTCTTTAAGGATAAAATTTTATAGCCGAGTGGTTAAGGCCGTTTGACCTCACCCTGTGGGTCCATGAAGTTGTGGGTTTGAATCTCGGCATTAGCATCTGGTGAATCAAGGGGGGGATTTTTTTTATCATCGTCCAGGTCAGTTTTTCAGTTCAGACTTGCCTGTGCCTTGATTCCTTTTGTATATGTACACATGCAGAATATCAAATACGCACATGAACATTTCCCCAATGTGGGGGTCGAAACTGATGAAGTTTTGTTTACAAGCCCATGTTAAAAGTTATGCCATATATTGAAAGGCCATCACTTGTAAAGCCTAAAAATCAAAGAATTACTCATTTTTCAGCACTGTTGCCATGGAAACAATCCAATATGGCCACCAAAACTAAATGTTTCAAACTCTGGAACCTTTTTACCTATAACAAGTAGAAATATCCTGTTTCTACAGACAAGTTTTACAACCTGAATTCTTTAAATTCACGCAGGAAGATCTCCGTAAATGTGTCCAGCAATTTTTTTACTTAAAAAAAACACACATGATTTTAGCCACTTTTGGACCCGTGTCTTTTTCTTCTTCTCTCGTTTGGTTTACACTGTCAGATGTGTCTGGGAAAAATAATGGCATGTCCTTTCCAGCTCCTCTCGTGGGCCATACAGCTTGGTCTGTAGGGTTATCTCCATCGGGGACCCATGTCTAACCTTAACGAAGCCACACACACAGTTTATTGTCAGCTGCTGCCACTGTCGTAAAATGGCTTTACAGTGCCGGCTTGAATTGTTTTACTTTAACATGTAATCGAAAATTGTGTTCAAGGTGATTACAATAAACGAAGAGGTAAATGAAGAAACATGTAAAGGAAAATTAAGGTCAGACACAGGTCCGAAAGTGGCCAATATCATGGTTTTTTATAATTAAAAATTGCTGGATACATTTATGGAGATCTTCCTGTGTGAATTTAAAGAATTCAGTTTGTAAAACACATATGTAGAAACAGGCTACTTCTACTTTTTGTTATAGATAAAAAAAAAAAGGTTAAGGTGTTTGAAACATATAGTTTTGGTGGCCATATTGGATTGTTTCCTCGGCAACAATGCAGAAAACGGAGTTAATTCTTTAATTTTGAGGCTTTACAAGTGATGCCTTTTCAATATATGGCATAACTTTTCAACATGGGCCTGTAAACAAAATTTTTATCAGTTTTGACCTCCCCATGTCCCACCTTAACACGATGATCTTGGATGGGATGTTCAGTAAGCCATGAGTAACTCCTTGGGGAGTTCGTGGAAGTGAAGTCAGGGCAGAGTGAGGTGTGAGTCGGTTTTTTTTTTATTTATTTTTTTTTATTTATTTATTTTTTAGTTTATTTTATTTTATCATTATCAATTTTTTTTTTTTTTTTTTTTACTGAAGTGTGAGTCCTGTTGGTGTGCAGTTTGAACGCCGCAGTAAAGAACTGGCTGCCACGCTGGAGAGCCTGAACAAGGAAAAGTCCTCTCTGCTGATCGATGTGGGAAAGCTGGAGCAAGAAGCAGAGGTGTGTGTGTGAGTGTGTGTGTGTGTGTGTGTGTGTGTGTGTGTGTGTGTGTGTGTGTGTGTGTGTATGTGACTATTTCTCCACTGTTGGCAACAAAAACAGGAAAATGGCTCAATTTCTAAATATTGTGATAAAGGCTTTATTCTGTTAATTTTGAAAAGCCAAATGGTTAAAGATTTTGTAGCCATTATCAAAACAGCAGCAGGTGGTTCGTATCTTCAGATATATGCAAATGAAGTCACATGTTCCAAAAAATGTAACAGCATTTCACTGTGACACTGTTGTGCCTGTAACTTTAAATGAAAACATGTATTTACAACAAACAGTATTCAGAAGTGAAGTTACTACTTAGTGCCAACCACTAGACACAAAGAAACCAAAAACAATTTTTTAATTATGGGAGTAGGTACCGGCAATAAGTGTGACACTGTACAGGGTTCGCGATAACCGGTAATTGTCGGTATTTTACCGGTTGTAAACAGGGAATACCGAAAATTTTCGAAGGAGCCGGTACCGCGTACCGATTCTGTTTGCCTGTGACCGATTAGATTTCCGTCTAAAAAAAAAGTCTGAAGTGACATTTTCCGACAGTCCGTCATGCGCCTGTACTGTGCTTACGCACCTACCCCCTTTCCACCCCTTCCGACGAACATCTTTGGCGCCGGCCACATTAGCCTAGCACGCAGAACAGCAGGCTTTACTGTGAAAGAATAGAGCTTCGCGCTCTTCTCGGCATGACAGTGACTTCCATGCACAATGAGTAAATGGGGCCTAGATTTATTTATTCTTTATTCTTTTAATCTTTTATATCGAGGATAATAGAATAAGTACTCCTGTGCTTTTTTACATCCAGTCCCCGAGTGTATGCAGTTTTGTAAATGTCATCTGTTCCCGCCGGCACACAATAGCCTGCTCTTACGAAAAGCGAAAGTGGAGGGTCTATGTCTATGAATTTGCGCGTTGCTTTGAGAGAGAAGAGTCAAAAACTAAATTTAAATTGAACGAAACATCTAGATGAGCGCTAAGCATAGAAACAAGAAAGAAGAATATAAGTCACATGACTGATGTCATGCAAAACAACAGACCGACACAGACACTGACACAGGCGCTAGAAAAAAAATCACATTTCCGGCGTGGCTTCGTGCCCAAGAAGCGAGTGGCAGCAGCACGGCAGTCAAAGTCTGAGGAGACGTTCAATTTAGATTTAGTTTTGCTGCCGAACAATCCCCCCCTCCCCTACCTCCTCACTGAATAGTTACGTTTTGTTCACAGTGCGTACCGGATTTTATTTTCTAGGGACCGATTTTGGGGGAGTTGGTCAAGATATCTCTGAAATGGCAACTGGCAGTACCGGTTTTAAAAAATCCTAGCGCGAACCCTGACTGTAATGCATGTTACAAGGGGGTCATGACAATATCACACAGCCAAGACATTCTGGACCAGTATTCAATAAATACCTCAGCATCATTAGTTATTGCATGTAGATTAAAGCCATGGAATGGAAAACAGATTGTGCAAAACACAACTGATATGGGCCTTTAAAGTTTGTGTGGTAACATTACACGTGACACCAATTATGACATTTGAATAAAAAACAAAGCAAACTGTTGATGTACAACAATACTTTTATTACAGAATTGATGATTACATGGTCATGAACAGTAACTAACAAGAATTATGATAAAAATTTTCATTTGTTTGTGTACATGGTTCAGAAAAACAAAGAAATATAAAGAAAGAAAACAAAACCTTTCTTCATGTATAAAACATGGTGAACTGACATGAATCATACAAAAGCAATAAAATCAAGACAAATCAACAAGTAGTTCAGATATAAAAAGATAATTAACTGACTGGAATTTTTTTAATCGATAAAGACAATTTAATTTGTTTATGTTTAGTAAGGCAGTAAGTTTGGCCCAGGCCAAAAGCTGTGTGGGGTATTGATGTCAGCTAATTGCCAAGGCCTACACTAGAATGTTGTAATGTTGTAAAATGTTGTTTTGAGATTGCCTTCAGCCATGACAAGCTCTTAATAACAACATGCACTCTCCTGTAATTAAAGGAGAAAAATTCCTCTGAAGTTGCAGTATTGCTGCTTATATGGTGAGGTACATGGAAACAGTCATACATGCAAACTGCTCATTCAGTGTGCAATTTCAATCTCACAGTGATTCCCAGGTGGGATGAGTGAGTCAGAGTGCACTCTCTGGGTGACCCCCAGAAGGTTACACTTGGGGAACACACAACAACAACACAGTGAGCAGACTAGAAAGTAAGTCTTAATGGTACAAATCATGTGTCACAACACAAATTAAAAAAAATTGTATTCAATCAAAACAATACAGCAGAAAGGCACAAACATTAGTACAAGAAGCATAAATCAATGTAAGCTGATGAAGAGCACTCCTGTTAGTACTTCTTAAGTTTTGTCCACTATTTAAAAATCTCCCATTTGTGTGTGTGTGTGTGTGTGTGTGTGTGTGTGTGTGTGTGTGTGTGGTGTGTGTGTGTGTGTGGTGTTGTGTGTTGAGAGAGAGAGAGAGAGAGAGAGAGAGAAACTCTTCTTTATGTGTGTGTGTGTGTTGTGTGTGTGTGTGTGTGTGTGGTGTGTGTGTGTGTGTGTGTGTGTGTGTGAGCAGAGAGAGAGACAGACAGACTGATACAGAGAGAGAGACAGACAAACACACACACACACACACACACACACACACACACACACACACACACACACACACACACACACACAGAGGGAGACAGAGAATTGTGTGTATGTGTGTTGGGAGGGAGTGGAGACATAGTGGTGGGGGGGGGGGGGGGGGGGGGGCAGGGAAGAGAGAGAGAGATGGGTGGAGTGGTGGTTGGAAAGAGCTAACAACTCTGGTACCATGACAACTTACAGGCACCTGCCGAAAACAAGGTAATAATTGGGGGGGAGGGGGGGGGGGAAGAGAAGTGTGGCCGTGGATGGTATAGACTGTAGAGAAAGGAGGAAGGGTTCAACAGGTCATTTCGCCAGTGTTGACAGCTCCTGTCACTGTCTGCTCTTTCCCGATGACGTCACAGACTGAATGGAGGCAACGTTACCGAACAATCTTCAAACTGATTTTGTTTCTCTTCTTATGTTTATTGGCCAATGTACAACCGCTGAATATGATAAAATATGCAAGATAATGTAAAGAAAAGTTCAACAGATGGTGCCAGTAAAGAAATATGAAATGAGAGCAAACCTTCATTTCATATGACTCCTTTTTACATTTCCACACATCTCATTTTTGTCAACCACATCAACACAACAGACTCACAGAACAAAGAATACTGACACAAGAACATGCATAAACATATTATTTGCCTAATCCATTACAAATTCAGAGAAGTACACTTACCAAAAATAACTATTTTGCTGATTTGTCCTCAAGACTATTGTTCCACACACACAAGTAACAGTGCACTTCCAGCAGAGAGAAGGTGTGACACAGCACTCATTTTTACCTAATACGTCACTTTCTCCCGTCAAATTCGCAGAAAAACGTCACAGACGCGTGTTCTATTCCACAATTCATCGAGGCAAACAGCAAACAGTGGACTGCCCTGTGTGATATAATTTTGCTAAGCACATTAATTCTGCCAGTAACGTGTATATGATCTGTGACGCAAAACGGATTTTTTTAGACTACATTTACTCATTTGATTTCAAGCATGAAACTGCAGCTTGATATTAATTTTCGCTCGATAAATAATCGATTTGTAACCAAATTTTGTGCAATTATCGTCTGCTGACTTGGTGCTGAAAGCAAAAAGTTGGTCATGATCTGTGACGTGGCTGGTAACCTACAAACCCGAAATTCACAATCTTTGTTTGTCAAGAAAACTATTTAAAAACACCAGTTCTTTACGTGAGTATTTCAATGCATCTTTAATCTTTAGTTCTATGAAAGAATTTTTGACTAGGGGTTACGATCTTTGCAGTAGTGAACTTTAGAAGCAAGTAGGGGTAAGCGTTCCGGTTTTTTCGTCGCCATTTTTAGGCCATTTTCGCCAGAAATTTCTCTCTCATAAACATTATTTTCTGTTCTGGGTCTTGTTTCTGCTCGCACTGTTTCCTTGATATATGTGAAATGTATTGAGTGATGATAAATGGTTCAAACATATTTTGTTTAAGTGTAATGGAAAGTTTTAGAGGGTGACCCCCCAATGACCCCAACAGTGGAGAAATAGTCATGTGTGTGTGTGTGTGTGTGTGTGTGTGTGTGTGTGTGTGTGTGTGTGTGTGTGTGTGTGTGTGTGTATGTGTGTGTGTGTTGTGTGTGGGGGGGGGGGGGTGTTGTGTGTGTGGGGGGGTGTTTGTGTGTGTTATTTGTGTGTTGTGTGTGTGTGTTATGTGTGGTGTGTGTGTTGTGTGGGTAGGTGGGTGGGTTGGTGGGTGGGTGTTACTTGTGTGTGTTGTGTGTGTGGTGGGTGGGTGGGTTGTGTGTGTGTTATGTGTGTGTTTTTGTGTGTGTTGTGTGTGTGTGTGGGTAGGTGGGTGTTATTTGTGTGTGTGTTGTGGGTGTGTGTTGTGTGTGCAATTTGTGCATGTGTGTGTGTTGTGTGTGTGATTTGTGTGTGGTGTGTGGGTGTTATTTGTGTGTGTTATGTGTGGGTGTGTTGTGGGTGC
Organism: Stramonita haemastoma; assembly: GCA_030674155.1. NCBI lineage: Eukaryota > Metazoa > Mollusca > Gastropoda > Neogastropoda > Muricidae > Stramonita > Stramonita haemastoma. The sequence continues at coordinate 47,492,734 of CM060321.1, read as the reverse complement.
GTGGGTGGGTGTTATTTGTGTGTGTGTGTGTGATTTGTGCGTGTGTGTGTGTTTGTGTGTGTTGTGGGTGTGATTTGTGCATGCGTGTGTGTTGTGTGTGTGATTTGTGCGTGTGTGTGTGTGTTTGTGTGTGTGTGTTATCTGTGTGTGTGTGTATGTTTTTGTGTGTGTGTGTGTGAGGGTTAAGTGTTTAATTTGATGAAGTTGACTTGAATTCCTATTTCAGACACACGAAGACAACATACGCAAGAGGGATGCAGATGTTCGTCGCTTAGCCAAAGACTATGGGTTTGAAGGTGGGTAGCATCAGATAATTATGCGGCAAGCACACATGTACGTGTATACACACCCATGAATGCACAAATGTGCTCCCGTGAGAGTGTCTGTAAACAGTATCTATAGACATTTGTTAGGGGGTCATGGTGGGGGGAGAGAGGCTGAAATTTTGTTTGGACATTGGGGGTGGGTCTCAAATTTTGTTTGGAGGTTGAAGAAAAAAAATCTGGAATTTTATTTGACTGTAGATGTATGAGAACCCTGTGTTTGTATCTTGCATGTGGGAAAAGAAAACAGGATTTCTTAGTGTTAATATAGTAGAGCTCTTGATCTGGAAGAAGGCACTGGTTCGAGTCTCCAAGACAAGTCAGATCTCTTCTAAAGAGTCCTGAGTTTTCCATTGCAGTTCACTGTGGTATTGAATCCACCAGCTTGAAACATCCTTCAGATGAAATGTAAACCAGGAGGGGGGACAGCCTTGTGGTCAGAGCATTTTCCTTGTGATCTGACTGCTCAGGATTGAACCGCTATTGTGGCACCTGTGTGAGGGGGGTTTTCCCCTTGAGCTCACAGTGAACAAATCCATCATCACTCAGTCCAGAGTGCTAAATTTAGCGCACTCCTTCCTTTTACCTTGTCCGTGTGCGGTCAGTTCCTGCTATATTTAGCACCAGCTGGCCCCAGCTAGGCTGGGATGGGATGGGATGGAATAATCAGCAGCTGAGAGGAGCTGAAAGTGGGGAGAACTGACAGTTGTGAGCTAACATCAGTGCTGACTCCACTCCCCCAAAAGGCCTTTTGATGAGATTATAAACTGATGTACTCTGTGCAAACGTACGCAGAATGTCTTATGCACATGTTAAAAATCTGTTCCACCTATTGAAAGAGTAGCCATTTTGTGCTGGTGGGAATGGACAACAAAATTTTTTTTTAATGCATACACACAAGGGTCATGCTTAGACTCCATCCCCTAAGTCGTAATGCAGCTACCTTAATGGTGGGTAAACACAGTCACATTCCCAAAATCTCACCATTTGGAGAACCTTAGAGCTCTAGCCAAGGAACAACACACACACACACACACACACACACACACACACACACACACACACACACACACACACACACACACACACACACACACACACACACACACACACACTCACACACGGTGGCACTGATGAGACGAACATACCCAGCATGCATCCTGCCACCGGGAGAAGGATGGGCTCTGCCACATACAACTTGCCCACAACATACCACCTGAAATAATCAGTGCAGTGCCCAAAGATTCCTCAAGAAGCTCAGGAGAAGTCGGTGACATGGATGAAGTCAGATCATTTGTCGCTCTTTAAAAAAAAAAAAAAATTTTTTAATATTATTTGTTGCTAGAGCTCCAAGGTTCACCATTGGTGAGATTTTTGTGGATGCGACTGTTCTTACCCACCATTTAGGTAGCCACATTCCGACTTTGGGGATGATGACTGTCTGAGCATGACACCACTGTGTATGCAAGCTTTTTAAAGATTTGTTTTGTCATCCTTTCTTACCAGCACCAATGGTCTATTCTTCCAAAAGGCAGAACGGGGTTTGTTTTTTTTAGTGTATGCACAAGATGTTCTATGTGTATTCGTATGCAGGATCTTGGTTTAAAGTTTCATTGAAGGACTTTGGGGGAGAGGAGTCAGTATTGATGTTAACTCCAGGGGGAAATTCCCATGAACAAGCATCTAGGTGGAGGCTGGAACCCAAGCTCAATCATGGACCATCAAATCTCAAGCCCAATGCTCTAATTAACCCTCTAGCCCCGACCCAGGATTCGCCAGGATTAAATTATTCCCTCCCCTGAATCCTGATCCGGGATTTGCTGAGGTATACACACAGTAGTTTTCCATCACGCAGTGACCTTCTCTGATCGCTACCACATGCCAAAGCTCTATCAGGCCAGAGGCACAGAGCCTGCTGTGAGTCTGGAAGTAATTATAGCTGCTGGTATGTACTCAGAAGGAGGAAAAGGCGAGTGAATATGTGTGCCTGACCTGATTTCGTGATGGAATGTGAAATCTAGGGGCAGTTTGTGTTCAGAGAATCCGAATGCAAGAGTGTTAATTCACCAGAGGCTGCTACCGAGATTCAAACCTAGGACTTCATGGACCCACAGGAAGAAAGTCAAGTGGTCTTAACCACTCAGCCATAGTTTCTGTCTGTGATGTCACAAACAAAAAATGAAAACAATATGGAGCTTGGTCATGCTCAACTGCATTTTTTTCTCTTTTGAGCAGGTTTTGAGCGTGGAGCCATCACAGAAGAGAAATACCGTTCTTTCCTGGAGAAGATCAGACAGAAACGAGAAACCATGGTGGAGGAACTGCGCAGAGTGAAGGTCTGTCATTACTTTCCTGTTGTCATGTTGGTTCACGCATGCATGTACACGCACACACCCGTGCACGCACACACACACACACATGCATACGTGTATCAAACACACATGTATCGAACACACGCATTTACACACACACACACACACACACACACACACACACACACACACACACACACACACACACACACACACACACAGATGCACACACGAAGTCCAGCTGCTCATTTGCTTTAGGTTTAAAGTTAGTATTTTTCTTGTTCAAATGTCACTTTGTTTTTACTTATGATAATGATAATGATACATACACACACACACACACACGTGCACGCACGCGCGTACACCCTCCCACAAACACGCACGCACGCGTGCGCGCGTGCCCACACACACACACACACACACATGCACGCATTCGAGCTTAGGCCTACCCAAGTTTATCTTTTTTCCTTTGTCTTCTTCTGTATGTACATTTTAATGACTTTCTCATGGTTAGATGTTTTTTCCTTGTATCATTCATTCAACTTTACAAACAAACACACATATATTCACTCCTATCTCCTCCTCCCCTTGTCCAGTCTAAAATCACTTGTTAGTGGATAGACGTTAAAACGAAGACACACACACACACACAAACACAAGCACACACACACAGACACACACAGACACACACAGACACACAGACACACAGACACACAGACACACACACACACACACACACACACACACACACACACACACACACACACACTCACTCACTCACTCACTCACTCACTACTACTCACTCACTCACTCACTCCACCCACCCACCCACCCACTCTCACTCACTCACTCACTCACTCACTCACTCACTCACTCTCACTCACTCCACTCACTCACTCACTCACTCACACAGACACACACACACAGACACACACACACACACACACACACACACACACACACACACACACACACACACACACACACACACACACACACAGAGGCACACACACATAACACACACATACACACTCACACATACACACATACACACACACACTCACACTACACTCACTCACTCACTCACTCACTCACTCACTCACTCACTCACTCACTCACTCACTCACACACTCACTCACTCACACTCACACTCACACACACACACACACACACACACACACACACACACTTGTAGATGGAAATTGAATTGCTTTAAGACAAAATATGTAGCAAATGTTTTTTGCATATGCGGTAGTAATATAACAGTAGATCATGTAATAACATGCAGCAGCTTAAAAGAGCATATTCCCGATTTGATGGTAAATTCTCCATCAGCTATCTTTAACAATCTGTCACTTATGTATGACTTTTTTAGATCGCTGATTCATAGTCCAGTTGGTTTGTTATTGTGATTGCTTTGGACTCTAAAGATGCTCTAATCGGATTTTGTTTGTTTGTTTGTTTGTTTGTAAGGGTGTTGCTTTTTTTTTTTTTTTTGGGGGGGGTAGTATTTTTCCTGTACTCGGTATTTGTATTCCTATTGTTGTTTATTTTTGTTTGGTTTTGGGGGGTGAGGGCTAGGAGATGTTGCTGATTGTAGCTGATTTTTCACAGTTATTGTTGGGTATTCCTGTTCTTTTTCTGGGAGGGGTATTTTGTGTTTTCTTATGTGAAATTAAGTAACTATTTAGTTATATTTTTCATTGGAATTACTGATTTTGTTAGAGATTGTTAGAACTGCATTTCTGGTTTTTGCTTACTGTAGTTCAATAGGTTAATGACTAAAAGGAGGTGTTGGGTTTTTTTGTTTGTTTTTTTATTATTTTTTTTATTTATTTTTTTAAATTTACTTAGCAAGTATTGACTCCCTGAAATTCTTTATCCCATACATCGCCAACTACACCCTCTTTTTCTGACACTCATACACCCACCTACTCCCCCCCCCCCTCCCGTCTAATATCACAATTTGTGAAAAGACATTAAATGAATTTGAACACACACACACACACTGACACATACACACACACTGACACACACCACCCACACACACACACACACACACACACACACACACATACCGCATGCACACACACACACAAACACACACACAACACACACTGACTAATGTGAAAATTGGCTCTGAAAACAGGGGGACTTTGAGGAGACAGAGAGAGACCTGCAGAGAAAGATAGATTCTGCCCGAGACAGAAAGACTCAACTGGAGGAGACTCAGCGCTACAAGAGAGAACAGATGGTAGTGTTGCAGTGTGTGTGTGTGTGTGTGTGTGATATATCGTCTTTGTATACAATGTAACATGAAAACGATAGGAGATGAGTTTCACTTTATAATGGAATGTCCAAAGTTTTCTGAGCTTCGGAAGAATGTCCTACCTCATGAATATTTGTATCCAAGATCCATGTTCACATTTTGTAATCTGTTCTCCTGATAAAAATATGTTATTAAAACTTAGCAAATTCATACTTAAGAGTAAAGTTGCATGATATTAATGAAAAGGTTGACTATATTTTTATTTCTGTGAAAAATTCTGTGTATGAACGTATTCTATTAATGCAAATTATATATGTTACAGTTGATTTTGTTTGAAATCCTCCATGCCCCAAGAGGGGTCAAAGGCGAATTAAATCTTGAATCTTGTGTGTGTGTGTGTGTGTGTGTGTTCGTTGTGTGTGTTCGTTGTGTGTTTGTGTGTGTGTGTGTGTGTGTGTGTTTTTGTGTTTTTGTGTGTGTGTGTGTGTGGTGTGTTTGTGTGTGTGTGTGTTTTGTTGTGTGTGTGTGTTGTGTGTGTTAAGTTAAAAAGTTAAAGTCTGTCCCGAGCCTAAGGCTACAGCCATAGTAAACCCGGCCTGGCCCGTTGTTTTGACGGCCGTCTCTTTGACGGAGAAACGGATCCGTCAAAGCGGCCATAGTCAACCCGGCCTGTCTCTTTCTGACAATATGGTCACCCCAAGACTGCGAGTGACGCAAAAATGAGGTTGCCATGGTGACGCAAATCGACAGAAAATAGTTCGACATAAAAAGTGTTTTTACGTAAAACCCCCCCCCCCCCCCCCCCAAAACTTTTATCAAAACCATTGGAATGTAATCGGGAAAGGTTAATTTACTAGTTTGTGTAGTCAGAATTTTTGAAGCGCCATAAATAAGTTTTTCTTGATTATTTTCCTTTCCGTCGACCTGGCAAACGGATGTGTTGCTCGAACGTCAAAACGACGGGTTAAAAAGAACGGGCCGGGCCGGGTCTACTATGGCCACACACAGCCGTTTTCAGTGACGCCACAGAGTAATTCAGCCGGGCAGCATTTTTCACCCAGCCCGTCATTTTGACGCCGTCAAAATGACGGGTTCACTATGGCCGCGGCCTTAGGCTCATCAGGCCGGTGCTTATCCCCGTTTCTGTGGCGTTAAGCAACTGAGAGTCATAGACTCCCCCCTGGATAGGACGCCAGTCTTTCGCAGGGTTAACCCCCAACACAAGGTTGGTACCCCTTTTACACCTGGGTGGGGTGAGAAAATAGCCGTAAAGTGCCTTTTCCAAGGGCACAACGCCATAGCCGAAAGCTGGGATTGAACCCGCAACCTTTAGATTACGAGTCCAACGCCCTAACCACTAGACTACAGCGGCGGCTTGTTGTGTGTGTGTATGTGTGTTAGTATATGTGTGTGTGTTGTTTTGTGTGTGTGGTGTGGTATGTGTGTGGTGTGTGTGTATGTGTGTTAGTATGTGTGTGTGTGTATGTGTGTTAGTACATGGTGTGTGTGTCTGTGTGTGTGTTTGTTGTGTGTGTGTTGTGTGTCTGTTGCTGAGGGTGTTATCTTTGTGAATCTGTTGCTGAGGGTGTTATCTTTGTGAATCTTACAGGAGACAAGATAGCTGCATCGTTGCTGAGGGTGTTATCTTTGTGAATCTGTTGCTGAGGGAGTTATCTTTGTGAATCTTACAGGAGACAAGATAGCTGTATCGTTGCTGAGGGAGTAATCTTTGTGAATCTGTTGCTGAGGGTGTTATCTTTGTGAATCTGTTGCTGAGGGTGTTATCTTTGTGAATCTGTTGCTGAGGGTGTTATCTTTGTGAATCTGTTGCTGAGGGTGTTATCTTTGTGAATCTGTTGCTGAGGGTGTTATTTTTGTGAATCTGTTGCTGAGGGTGTTATCTTTGTGAATCTGTTGCTGAGAGTGTTATCTTTGTGAATCTTACATGAGACAAGATAGCTGCATCGTTGCTGAGGGAGTTATCTTTGTGAATGTTACAGGAGACAAGATAGCTGCATCGTTGCTGAGGGTGTGATCTTTGTGAATCTGTTGCTGAGGGTGTGATCTTTGTGAATCTGTTGCTGAGGGTGTTATCTTTGTGAATCTGTTGCTGAGGGTGTTATCTTTGTGAATTTGTTGCTGAGAGTGTTATCTTTGTGAATCTTACAGGAGAAGAACAAGGCGGAGATCCGTCAGATCAAGCAAAAGCTCAGTCACATGGAGGCCTCAGCAGGACGTCTGGATCATCTGACCCAGGAGCTGAAAAATGCAGTGAGTTTTCATGCCTTGCCTCCATTTTTGTAAGTGTGTGTGTGTATACATGCGTGCAGACTTTCTGGATGCGTGCATAAGCGAGACTTAGACTTGTGTGTGTGTCTCTCTGTGTGTATGTATGTATGTATGTATGTGTATATATACAGGGTTCGCGCTAGGATTTTTTAAAACCAGTACTGCGAGTTGCCATTTCAGAGATATCTTGACCAACTCCCCCAAAATCGGTCCCCAGAAAATAAAATCCGGTACCTACTGTGAACAAAACGAAACTATTCAGTGAGGGGGTGGGGGAGGGGGTGATTGTTCGGCAGCAAAACTAAATCTAAATTGAACGCAAATCTCTCAGACTTCGACTGCCGTGCTGCTGCCACTCGCTTCTTGGGCACGAAGCCATGCAGGAAATAGGATTTTTTTTCTAGCGCCTGTGCCACTGTTCTGTCAGTCTGTTGTTTTGCATGGCATCATTCG
>CM060321.1:47470088-47477588 GCA_030674155.1 Stramonita haemastoma | reverse complement strand
AGCAAATAAAACAACATCAATCATTTCACCAACATTAATTAGCTAACATGATTTCAACAGCTTTAAAATAAAATATGCCTATAGATAATACAAGCAACTACAATAACAGCAAAAACAACCAAAGGAGAGAAAAAATAAAAAACAACAACAATAACAATAAGTGTGTGTGTGTGTGTGCGCGCAGTCAGCAGACAGAGTCAACAAAGAAATGTTCTGCAGAACTTCAAAAGGCCAGAAGTCAGCTGTCACAAAAGGAAACGGAAAAAAATTTGACCAAGTGAGTCACTGTTTGTTGGATAGAGTTTATGCTTGTATTTGACACAGCTGAGTTGTGTGTGTGTATGTGTGTGTGCATGCGTGCGCACATGCATGCACGTATGAGTGTGTGTGTATGTGCGTATGTATATGTAGGGGGGGTCGGCAGATCATCAGTAACGTCCTTCCACTAAATAGTGATATCAGATTTTGTATTTTGTACCACTTTATGTCACAGCAGATTTCTCTGGTTGAAATTCGGGCTGCTCTCCCCGGGGAGAGCGCGTCGCCACATGTGCAGCGCCTACCCTTTTTTTTTTTTTTCTTTTTCCTGCATGCAAGTGTGTTTGTTTCCCTATCAGAGTGGCTTTTTTCTACAGAATTTTGCCAGGGACAACCCCCTTGTTGCTTTGGGTTCTTTTACGTGCGCTAAATAGTGAAGTGTAACACACGGGACCTCGGTTTATCGTCTCATCCGAAAGACTAGCGCCCAGACCACCACTCAGGATCTAATGGATGGGGAAAAAGTTTTGGGTCCAAACGGGATACGAACCCCGCACACTCCGACCCGGACTTTTTGCTTTCTAGGCAAGGCGCGTTACCACCTAGACCACCGATCCACCATGCATGCATGATGGGAAAGTGTGTGTTTGTGTTTGACTTTGAATGTGTGTGTGTGGGTATATATGTTTGTGTATGTATGCACACATGTGCATGTGTGTGTGTGCATGCATATGTTTATGCAATTGAATGCAGATAAATGTGTGTTTGTACATTATGTGGGAACACATGTTAGAGCGCACTGAGTTTTTACTTTGTTTTAAAGACAAATGGTTTAAAATGATTACAAAACAAGGTAAAGAAAAAAATAAATGTCTTTCCAATCTTCTTTGCTGTAACATCTCATCACATCAAGTGATATAAGATGAAAAAAAAGTGTTGTCATGTGTGTGTGTCTATAAGTTTTGTAATGCTACATCAACTAGGAATCTGTACATAGTTATGATGTCCACAAATGTTCTAACATCCCCCAAAACTATTTAAGCCCCCCCTTCTCCCCCAGCCGAAAAAAACACAACCAACCAAACCTCTTTACCTTTAACAAGAACATCAAAACACATTAATATTTTTTGTAATTAAAAAAAACCCAGTAAGTCATTTAAAAATAGTCAAGAAAAAGTTAAAAAAAGGAAAATAATATATGAAAAAAATCAAGAAAAAGTTATGAAAAGCAATCAATTGTCTGTGTTTGTGTGCATGGATGACAACATGACTGTCAGTTTTCTTTTTGTCTTTTTGGCAGTGTGTGTGTGTGCAGATGTGTGTGTGTGTGTGTTCAGATTGTTTGTGTGTGTGTGTGTGTGTGTGCGTGCGCTCGTTCGTTCTCATTCGTGCATACGTGGGTGCTTTGACAACTTGACTGTCATTTTTCTTTTTGTCTTTTTGGCAGCAAACAGATCAAAGACAAAGAAGAAGAAGCCAGAGGTAGGTTTACATGGGTCTCCCTCTCTGCGACAGTTTGTTGTTTTGTTCAGTTGTCTGTTCGTTTTTGTTATTTTGTTTGTTGGATGGATGTTCACAGCTGTCAGTTTCCCCCACTTTCAGCTCCTCTCAGCTGCTAATTAATCCATCCCATCCCAGCCCAGCCCAGGTGGGGCCAACTGGTGCTATTTATAGCAGGAACTGACCACACTTGGACTAGGTAAAAGCAAAGAGTGCACTAGATATAGCCCTCTTGACTGAGTGATGTTGGATTTGTGCGCTGTGTGCTATGACCTAGTGGTCAAGACTGTATGACTCCAGCCTCGTGGGTCTATGAAGTTGTGGGTTTGAATCTCAGCTGTGGTGTCTGGTGATTTAAGCCTAGTCTGGGGACAGGATAGCTCAGTGGTCAGAGCGCTCGCTTTCCCCCAGTCAAGTTAAGCAGCGTTGAGCGTGGTTGCCAGTTGGATGGGTGACTGTTTGCACGCCTTGGCTACAGTACAGTTCCCCCAGTCACCCAGCTGTAAATGGGTACCTGCCCTCTTTAGGGTCAGGGAAGGTAAAGCAGCGAGGAGAGGAGATGGGCACCGCCCTCATCATGCTGGCCACTAGAGAAGCTGAGGTCTCTGATGCCTTGCTCCCTTTAACCACACAGGTTATGGGACACCTGTACCTGTACCTTTACCTGGTGATTTAAGCCTAGTCTGGTGATATAAGCCTAGCGTCTGGTGATATAAGCCTAGCCGTCTGGTGATATAAGCCTAGCTGTCTGGTGATTTAAGCCTAGCCATCTGGTGATTTAAGCCTAGCCAGTCTGGTGATTTAAGCCTAGCCGTCTGGTGATTTAAGCCTAGCCAAGTCTGGTGATTTAAGCCTAGCCAAGTCTGGTGATTTAAGCCTAGCCAGTCTGGTGATTTAAGCCTAGCCTGTCTGGTGATTCTAGCCTAGCTAGTCTGGTGATTTAAGCCTAGCCTAGTCTGGTGATTTAAGCCTAGCCTAGTCTGGTGATTTAAGCCTTTCCATCTGGTGATTTAAGCCTACTTGAATGATTTAAGCCAAGTCTGGTGATTTAAGCCTAGCCTAGTCTGGTGATTTAAGCCTAGCCTAGATCTGGTGATTTAAGCCTAGTCTGGTGATTTAAGCCTAGCCATGCTGGTGATTTAAGCCTACTCTGATGATTTAAGCCAAGTCTGGTGATTTAAGCCTAGCCGTCTGGTGATTTAAGCCTACTCTGGATGATTTAAGCCAAGTCTGGTGATTTAAGCCTAGCCGTCTGGTGATTTAAGCCTAGTCTGGTGATTTAAGCCTAGTCTGGTGATTTAAGCCTACTCTGATGATTTAAGCCTAGTCTGGTGATTTAAGCCTAGCCAAGTCTGGTGATTTAAGCCTAGCTGTCTGGTGATTTAAGCCTAGTCTGGTGATTTAAGCCTAGCGTCTGGTGATTTAAGCCTAGCCGTCTGGTGATTTAAGCCTAGCCTGGTGATTTAAGCCTAGTCTGGTGATTTAAGCCTAGCATCTGGTGATTTAAGCCTAGCTGTCTGGTGATTTAAGCCTAGTCTGGTGATTTAAGCCTAGCCGTCTGGTGATTTAAGCCTAGTCTGGTGATTTAAGCCTAGTCTGGTGATTTAAGCCTAGTCTGGTGATTTAAGCCTAGCCATCTGGTGATTTAAGCCTAGCCATCTGGTGATTTAAGCCTAGCGTCTGGTGATTTAAGCCTAGCCGTCTGGTGATTTAAGCCTAGTCTGGTGATTTAAGCCTAGTCTGGTGATTTAACCCTAGTCTGGTGATTTAAGCCTAGCCATCTGGTGATTTAAGCCCTAGCCTGGTGATTAATGCCTAGACCTAGTCTGGTGATTTAAGCCTAGTTGGTGATTTAAGCCTAGTCTGGTGATTAAGCCTAGCCATCTGGTGATTAAGCCTAGTCTGGTGATTTAACGCTAGTCTGGTGATTAAGCCTAGTCTGGTGATTAAGGCCTAGCCATCTGGTGATTTAAGCCTAGCTGTCTGGTGATTTAAGCTAGTCTGGTGATTTAAGCCTAGCCGTCTGGTGGATTTAAGCCTAGTCTGGTGATTTAGCCTAGTCTGGGTGATTAAGCCTAGTCTGGTGATTTAAGCCTAGCCATCTGGTGATTTAAGCCTAGCCATTGGTGATTTAAAGCCTAGCCGTCTGGTGATTAAGCCTAGCCCTTCTGGTGATTTAAGCCTAGTCTGGTGATTTAAGCCTAGTCTGGTGATTTAAGCCTAGCCTGGTGATTTAAGCCTAGCCTAGTCTGGTGATTTAAGCCTAGTCTGGTGATTTAACCCTAGTCTGGTGATTTAAGCCTAGCCATCTGGTGATTTAAGCCTAGCCTGGTGATTTAAGCCTAGCCTAGTCTGGTGATTTAAGCCTAGCCTGGTGATTTAAGCCTAGCCTAGTCTGGTGATTTAAGCCTAGTCTGGTGATTTAAGCCTAGTCTGGTGATTTAAGCCTAGTCTGGTGATTTAAGCCTAGTCTGGTGATTTAACCCTCTTAGTCCCAAACCGGGATTTGTGGGGATTGAATAATTGCCCCCCCCTGAATCCCAAACCGGGATTTACACATTGTAGATTTCCGTCATGCAGTGACTATCATTGATTGCTACCACATGTCAAAGCTCTATCAGGCTAGAGGTACAAATCCTGCTGAGAATCTGGAAGTAATTATAGCTGCTGGTATGTACTTAGAAGGAGGAAAAGGCCAGTGAGCATGTGTGCCTGACCTGATTAGGTGATGGAATGTGAAATCTAGGGGTAGTTTGTGTTCAAAGAATCTGAATGCAAGAGGGTTAAGCCTAGTCTGATGGTTTAAGCCTAGTGGTTAGAGCTTTGCCCACATGAGCTGACAGCCCAGGATCGAGCCACCATGGAGGTGCCCGTTTTAGGGAATTTTCCCCAGGAGTCTTACATCAGTACTGACTCCACCCTCCTTTAGATGAGACTATAAACTGAGGCCCCTTGTGGGAATGCATGCCGAACATTTGGTGCACATATTGAAAACCTGTTCTGCCTTTCAGAAGTGTATGCCACTTCGCCAAGGTAGGAATGGATGAGAACATTTTATCTAAAAAATGCATGCACATTGGTGTCGGGTTAATGCACCATCTCTGAAGTTGAAATGCGGCTACCTATATGATTGGTAAAAATGGTCGCACACACAAATCTCACCTTTGGTAAACCTGGAAGTTCTGTCTGAGGAACAAGAAAAAAAATCTCAGCAGAAACTGGAATCCAAGCTGTTAGGTAGTTACTACTATAGGATCAGCACTGCCTGGTTATCAGAGCGTTGAGCTCCCGACGTGACAGTAGTGGTTTGAGTCACCACTGAAACGCCCATTAGAGGGAATTTTACCTCTAGAGTTTACATCAGTGCTGACTCCACTGCCCAGGGTTGCTTCAGAGGAAACTATAAACCAAGGTCCAGTGTACATACGCACGCAAAATATCTTGTGCACACGTTAAAACCTGTTCTTTCTTTCAGAAGAACAGGCTACACCTTATTGAGCATGCATGAATTTTTTTTTTTTTTTCAGTTAGACCGGGGAGAATTTGTGTTGCGATGTGAGCAGCAAGCATTGTGATCACACTTAAGGTGTGACGTTGTTGTTGTTGTTGTGCACAGTAAGTGAGTGTAAACTAACAGGCTAGGGGGTCTCACCCAGGATGTACACTCTGACTCTTGTCCCACTTGAGGATCACGGTGAGATTGTCACTGGATGAGAAGTTTGCATGTAGAACTATTTTTGGTTTTTTTGTCTTTTTAAGAACCACATCATATAGGTGGCCATACTCCGACTTCAGAGGATTTTTTTTCTCCCCTTTTAAAGGGAAATGCTGGTTGCTTTGCTAAGAGCTTGTCACTGCTGAAGACAAAGTCAGTGTAAAGCTTTACAGCATAACGGTGCTTATTAAATGCAGACCTTCGCACTCGGCTCACCTCATTGACTGACAACGCTGGGACAGACTGAAGGATGTGGAAATTGTTCCGTGTTCCATAAACCAAACGCCAGCGTAGTGATTGGGATGAATGTGTGCAGGTTTGGAGGAGAGGATAGCCACAGTGTGTGGGGGTCAGACCTTTGACGACGGCTTTCAGGCGGCCCAGCAGAGGCTTTCGGAAACACAGGAGTGAGTTTGGATAGCATGAGAGTTGAAATTAACATGGGTTTTTTTTTTGTTTTGTTTTTGCCAACAGGATTTTGTCACTGCACCATGAGCATAATGAAGACAAGCATATATCCACAGATATATGCTGGCGTGCTCACACTTGCATCTAGGTATGCGTGGTCATGCACACACGCATACGCATCCTCACACATGCCTAATATTACCTAGCATGAATAGACTTTAAAGTAAACAAACAACACACACACACACACACACACACACACACACACACACACACACACACACACACACACACACACACACACAGGCATGCATGCATGCACACTCACACACATTCACACACACACACACACACACACACACACACACACACACACACACACACACACACACACACACACACACACACATACATGCACGTACGTGTGCATGCACACACACACACACACACACACACACACACACACACACACACACACACACACACACACACACACACACACACACACATACATGCACGTGTCAGCACACACACACACACACACACACACACACACACACACACACACACACACACACACAACACACACACACACAAATCTCTCACTCTCTTTCACTCTTCCCCACCCCCCTTCTCTCTCTCCCCTTTTTTTTTTTTTTTTAACAAGAACCACTTCCTCCATATTTGCTTTCAAGACCTGTGAGCGATAAGAGTTAACGAAAAACTGACAGTGTTGACAATTGGTTGGATAATATTGTAGAAAATGTGAATTACTGGTATGTGACAATGTCAACAATAATTGGATAATTTTTTTTTTTAAATATGTGTATCTTTGATATATGACAATGATTGAATGACATTGTAGAAAACGTGGATCATTGCTGGTTGGCAATGATAGGATAATACGACAGGTAGGAAATGTGGGGCGTTGGTGTATGCTGAATAACATTGTACAAAGTCTGGGTCACTAATGTTTGACCATGGTAGGATAATACTGTACAAAATGTGGATCATTGAAAGTTGACATTGTTGACGATGAATAAATGATATTGCACAAAAATTCTGATCATTGACATTTGACAATGTTGATGATGATTTGATAATGTTGTCATGTAGAAAATGGCGCTCATTGATATCTGACTGCGTCAAAGATGAATGGCAGTATTGCAGAAAATATGGATCATTGATATTTGACTATGTCGATGATGGTTGGGTAGCATTGCGGCAAATATTGATCTTTGATGTTTGACAATATGACGATTGAATAATGGGACAGGTGAATATTTGATCATTTCCGTGATGTTAGGAAAATATTGCTGAAAATGTGTTTCATTAATATTTGACAGTGACAACAATGATTAGATAATAATACAGAAAATATGAAAATATTCATCGTTAATAGTGTCTACGGTGATTTGATAACATTGCAGAAAACATGGATAGTTGATATTTGACAAAAGTTGATAATGATTGAGTAATAACACAGAAATTATAATTAATCATTGATATTTAACAATGTCAGCGGTGTTTGGATGATATTGCAGAAAAAGAGGATCATTGTTGGGTGCAGAGCATTTCTTCCAGAAGTACACTCGAGATCTAAGAAAAGACAACCCAGC
>CM060321.1:47450088-47465088 GCA_030674155.1 Stramonita haemastoma | reverse complement strand
GGGAGAGCGGCCAAATTTCACATACAGAAATCTGCTGTGACTGAATACAACACAACACAATACAATACAATGTGATACAATACAATACAGTACCGTGCAAACTAGACATATTTGCGGTGTTGGTGGTTGCCTTGTGGTTAGAGACAGGATAGCATAGTGGTCAGAACATTGCGCTCACAATTTGACGACCTGAATTCGATTCCCGTACGAGGGGATTTTTTTCCCTGGAGTTAACGTCAGTGCTGACTCTCTCCAAAAGTCTCTCGGATGAGACTGTAAACCGAGGCCCCGTGTGCGAACACACGCAGAACATCTTGCTCACATGTTAAATCCTGTTCCGCTTTTCGTAAGAGTAGACCATTGTGTGCCGGTGGGAACAGATGACAAGATTTACAAAACTGCATACACACGGGGACTGGATGTAAAAAAGCGCATGAGTGCTTATTCCATTATCCTGGATATAAAAGAATAAATAAATGAATAGATGAATTTTTTAATATATGAGGATAGTAAAATTTTGTAAAAATGGAAAATATTGATTTTTTTTTCTTTTTAAATTGTTGAATAATGGAGAGAATGTTGCCAAACTTTGCTGATGGCTAGCTTATATTTCCTCCTATATTTAACCTGTAAATTTCACAGTCATATGAACATATGTTTGTATTTGTTGGGTTGTTTTGTTGTTGTTTGGGGGGGGGGGGGGGATTATAGCCTATATAAATGGCCAGTATGGAGCACAGAGAGAAAGAAGCTATCAGCCAGTATTATAGAATGAGTCTGGAACAAACATATATATTAATATACAATACTACTTATTTGTAACATCAATCAGTGATGACTTTCAAGGTCTTGAAAAGTCTCCATGAAAAATGGGAAAATATGGATTTAAAAAACAACAACTATAAATCATTGAAAAATGGAAAGAATATTGGCAAACTTTGCTAATGGTTCAGGGTTGAATGAGTTAAATTTTCAACTAGAAGTTGTGTATGAACTCTGTGTTGATGGTTCATGCTTGTTATAGTCTGTTTAGTTTCTGTTGTGTATCATGTATGAACTCTGTGTTGATGGTTCATGCTTGTTGTAGTCTGTTTAGTTTCAGTTGTGTATCATGTATGAACTCTGTGTTGATGGTTCATGCTTGTTATAGTCTGTTTAGTTTCGGTTGTGCATGAACTCTGTGTTCATTGTTGATGCTTGTTATAGTCTGTTCAGTTTCGGTTGTGTATGAACCCTGTGTTCATTGTTCATGCTTGTTACAGAGTCTATTCAGTTTCTGATTCAAGGAATATTTGTCACAGATTCCAGTCGCACGCTGGAAGTGGTGATCAACGATAAAGATCAGGTTCAGCTGAAATTGTAAGTGTCATCAACAGTCCTTTGTATCCCTCCCTCCCTCCCTCTCCTCCCTCTCTCTCTCTCTTCTACCTTAGCAGTTGTTGGGCTGCTGTGCACAGAATTTTTTCTCAGGTTATGTCTTTTGGGCATAGTTTGTTGTTGTTGTTGTTCTGACCTCCTCTCTGTTCGTTTTTTCTCAAACACACGTTACTGCACATACCTGTATCAACTAGGCGCTTACCTTTTTTCAAACACATGTTACTGCACATACCTGTATCAACTAGGCGTTTACCTTTTTTCAAACACATGTTACTGCACATACCTGTATCAACTAGGCGTTTACCTTTTTTCAAACACACGTTACTGCACATACGTGTATCAACTAGGCGCTTACCTTTTTGTCAAACACACGTTACTGCACATACCTGTATCAACTAGGCGTTTACCTTTTTTCAAACACACGTTACTGCACAACACACGTTACTGCACATACCTGTATCAGCTGGGCGTTTACCTTTTTTCAAACACACGTTACTGCACAACACACGTTACTGCACATACCTGTATCAGCTAGGCGCTTACTTCTGTTAACAGTAACAATAGGAGGAAGAATAGCCCCCTGCCCCCCCTCCCCCAGCACACACACACATACACACACACACATACACACACATTTGAGGAGATTTTTCTCCTGGAGTTAACATCAGTGCTGACTCCACTCTCCCTCAAAGTCATTCGGATGAAACTATAAACCGAGGTCCCGTGTGTGAATGCACGCAGAACATCTTGCGCACAGGTTAAATCTTGTTCCGCTTTTCGTAAGAGTAGGCCATCATGTGCCATTGAGAACAGATAATATTTACAAAACTGCATACACACAGGGACTGGATGTAAAAAAGCACAAGTGCTTATCCCATTATCCTCGATATAAAAGAATAAAATAAATAAATAAACACACACACACACACACACACACCTTCGGATGAGACTATAAACCGAGCCTCATGTGCGAACGCACGCTGTTCATCTTGCGCACATGTTAAATCCTGTTCCGCTTTTCGTAAGAGTAGGCCATCGTGTGCCAGTGGGAACAGATGACATTTACAAAACTGCATACATACGGGGACTGGATGTAAAAAAGCACATGAATGCTTATTCCATTATCCTTGATATAAAAGAATAAATAAATAAATAAAAGACTAAATAAATAAAACACACACACACACACACACACACACTCTCGCACTGCATGCAATGTAGTAGTATTTATTTTTTTAATTTATTTATTTATTTATTCTTTTATATCAAAGACAATGGAATAAGCACTCATGTGCTTTTTTACATCCAGTCCCCGTGTGTGTTCCGTTTGGGCCCAAAACCTTTCCCCCATCCAATAGACCATGAGTGGTGGTCTGGGTGCTCGTCTTTCGGATGGGATGATAAACTGAGGTCCTGTGTGCTACACATCATTATTTAGCGCACGTAAAAGAATCCACGGCAACAAGGGGGTTGTCCCTGGCAAAATTCTGTAGAAATAAGCAACTGATAGGGAAACATACAGTTGCAGACAGGAAAAAGAGAAAAAAATGGGTAAGCGCTGCACTTGTGGTGACACGCTCTCCCCAGGGAGAGCAGCCCGAATTTCACGCAGAGGAATCTGCTGTGACATAAAGTGGCATAAAATTAAAATAATAAAATAAATGCAGTTTTGTAAATCTTGTCATCTATTCCCACCAACGCACAATGGCCTACTCTTACGAAAAGCGGAACAGGATTTAATGTGTGTGCAAGGTGTTCTGCAAGATGATTTAGTGTGTGTGTGTCTGTGTGTGTGCACATGCAGGCATGCACGAATGTATGTTTGCAATACTTTCTCGGTGGTGGGGGGAGGGGGGGTGGGAACTTCTGCGGATTCCCTTGCTGGGTAGGGTGTGTATGCCTGGTCTTTTCCTGCGCTTGTCATTTTGCTGAAGGTCTTCCCACTGGCCTCGCAGCTGGCACATTCCAACCTCAGAGAAGCTCATTTTACTGTACATGTTGCATGCTGGGTATCTTCGTGTTTCCACAACCCACCCAACACTGACATGAATTAGGGGATCTTTAGTATGTATGTTTGACCTTCTGCGTGTGTGTTATATACCCTTAGGGAATGAAGCACTGTCAGGTCTGCACTTGAAGTTGACCTGGGAGGTAATGAAAATTCCCCCGCCCCTTAATTCGCCAGATGCAGATGCTGAGATTTGAACCTATGACTTCATGGGGCCCACAGGATTGAAGTCAAACGGTCTTAACCACCTAGCTATTGCGTCTGTTCTTTTTTTTGTTGTTGTTTTCGTGTGGTATTGCTATTCAGATGACCATTCTTGGAAACTTCAGGAAGTCATTGTCATTCAACATTCCACCTCGACAGGGTGGGTTTTTTGGGTTGTTTTTTTTTCACTTTAAAAAAAACAGAAAAAAACCCCAACTACCAAAAATCCCACCCAACCAATCATACTCCAACAACAGGGACACTGTCACTCTGAATGTGGACCGCAAACGCCAGAAGATGTCGGATCACGCCGATCGTGTCCAGAATCTCCGGGGGCAAGTGAACCGGCTGCAAGCGGAGAAACTGGAGATTGATGCGGAGCTGCAGCAGAGAACCAAGCTGGAGGAGACGCAGGCACAGTTGCTCAGCGACAACACCGGTTACCACGCCAACATCAAGGTGGGTGGGTGGGGGAGGGGGGACGTGTGTTTTTATGCCACTTCATGTCACAGCAGTAGTTTCTTCTGCGTGAAATTCGGGCTGCTCTATCTACCTCTCTCTCCGGGGAGAGCGCGTTGTCCACAGAGCACAAATCCAACACCACTCAGTCGAGTGTGCTATATTTAGTGTGCCCTTTCCTTTTACCTAGTCCAAGTGTGATCTGTTGCTGCTATAAATAGCACAAGCTGGCCCCCTTTGAGCTGGGAAGGGATGGATTAATTAGCCACTGAGAGGAGCTGAAAGTAAGGGAAACTGACAGCTGTGGTCGCCACAAGTGCAGCGCCTACCTTTTTTTTTTTTCTTTTTTTTTCCTATCTGCAACTGTATTTGTTTCCCAATCAGAGTGGCTTTGTTCCACAGAATTTTGCCAGGGACAACCCCCTTGTTGCCATGGGTTCTTTTACGTGCACTGAATAATAATGTGTAACATACAGGACCACGGTTTATTGTCTCATCCGAAAGACTAGCGCCCACACTTAATGGTGGGCAAAAACGGTCGCATACGCAAAAATCTCCCAGTTGGTGAACCTCGGAGCTCTAGCCAAGAAATAGGGGGGAAAAAACATCCAAAAATCTTATCTATTTTGGTATTCATTTGCATTATTCTGTTTATCCATTTATCAGTTATCATTGTCATTTTTATTGCATCTTGTTCATGCTTTTCTAGATAGCTTTTGTTGTATTTGATTTTATATGCATCAGAACACCCAGTGTGTAGTTGTTTTGTTTCTTTTTGGGTTAGATAACTTTTGTTGTATTTGATTTTATATGCATCAGAACACCCAATGTGTAGTTCTTTTGTTTCTTTTTGGGTAAACACATACGTCAGTTGGTTTTTTTTCATTTTATTCCGTAGGTATGTCGATGGTTGTGTGTTTGGATTGACACTTGTCAGTACATTAATGGCTGATTTTTTTTTTCTGTCTAAGGCTATAGACCCACCACACATGATTTTTTTTTTCTTTTTTCTTTTTTTCTTCTTTTGTTTCTACTTCTTTTGGTGGTAAACATGTATTACTTCTTCAGCTAAAACTGAATGATTAATGGTAGGAATTTTTTTCCATATCTGAGCTATTGCTTCATGGTTCATCAATGGTGAGATTTTGCAAATGCTGCCCTTTGTCCACCATTAGGGCAGCTGGACTTTGACAGTGGGAATGATGTCTACACATGACACTAGATGTGCATTTGTTTTTTTCTCTGTAAATTATGTCATCCGTTCCTTCCATCATGAGATGGCCTACTCTTCCAAAAGGCTAAATGTGTTTCAGCATTTGTGCAGGATGTTCTGCGTGCATTCGCACACTGGACGTCAGCTTATAGTCTCATCTGACGGACTTTTGAGGGAGTGGAGGCTGTACTGCTGTTAACTCCAGGGGCCAAAAGTCCCCTCAAACAGCCATCTTGGTGGTGGCTCAAACCTACACCCTCACATTGCAAGCTGAACGCTCTAACCACATGGCTATCCCACCCCCAAAGAGGGGTGTAGACAGGGGGGGGGGTGGGGGGGGGGCATATATCATTAGGGCAGTTGTTTTTGTATTCGGACATTCTCTAGCTTAACAGCCAGTGTATGGTAAGTTACGGAAACACAAACATAGGCAGAATACCTGTACAAGAAAAGGAGCTGTTCTGAAGTCGGAACGTGTCGGCTGAGGCCAACAGGAAAACTTCCTGCAGAGTTACAAGTGCAGGAGAAGATCAGGCGCTGTGCATTTCCCCCAGTCAGGGAATGCACAGGGAGAGAGAGAGATTTCATGGTAGTGTGTTGGGTTTTTTTCCTGTTGATAAGAAATAAAGTGTAGTGAAAGCCAGACAGCAGAAGGTGTTGAGAGAAGGGTCCCTCCTTGTAGCATGTGTTAACCAACCCTTAGCCCCTTTCCTCTTTGGTTAGTTCCTTCCATGAATCAATCCACCATTTTGATTCTGTTGCAGGATGCACAGGAGCAGTTACGTCCCCTGGAGGTAAGGATTGGAATTTCTGGGGCCAGTTGAATGAAAGTGCGGTTGTGTCACTGTTGGTAAACGTCGTAATGTGTGACCAAAATACCTGATTAATCTGAGAAAAGCATGGGCTCTTCTTCACCAGAGAATGCATTTTGTCAGTATTCTCATGTTAGGGGGCTGAATAGCTCAGTGGTCAGGGCACTCACTTTCCCCAAGTTAAGCAGCGTCGAGTGTGGTTACTAGTTGGATGGGTGACCGTTTGCGCACCTTGGCATCAGTACAGTCCCCCCAGTTCACCCAGCTGTAAATGGGTACCTGCCCTCTTTAGGATCAGGGAAGGCAAAAGCAGCAAGGGAGAGGAGATGGGCGCCACCCTCAATATGCTGGCCCCTAGAGAAGCGGAGGTCTCTGATGCCTCAGTCTCCTATGACCACCTAGGTTATGGGACACCTTTACCTTTACCTTTATCATGCCTGTTATATTGGTAGGTCTCATTGGTGAAAATGCTTATACTTGCTAGAGATCAGCAACTCCAAGCATAATAATTATGTGCATGCATACACATGCACACAAACTCACATACTCTCTCTCTTTCCCCCCTCTCTCTCCCCTCTCCTCTCTCTCTCTCTCTCTCTCTCTCTCTCTCTCTCTCTCTCTCTCTCTCTCTCTCTCTCTCTTTGTCTCTTTCCCCTCTCCTCTCCCCTCTCCTCTCCTCTCTCTCTCTCTCTCTCTCTCTCTCTCTCTCTCTCTCTCTCTCTCTCTCTCTCTCTCTCTCTCTCTTTCTCTCTCTCTCTCTCTCTCTCTCTCTCTCTCTCCTCTCACTCACTCACATCACTCTCTCTATTTCTCACTGGTTGCTTCCCTTGCCTGGCCACCAGAAAGACTGTTATGCTTCAGCTCTTACAAATTTAGCAATCTTTTCGTTGTGGTTCAGTCAAAATGCCCTTTGACTCCCGTCAGTGCTAAAAGATGTGTAGGATGCTGCTCTGAAAGAGATTTCTGTATCTTCTTTTATAACTGAAGGCAAAGTTATTCAAAACATTTTGCGGACACGTTAAACCTGTTCCGCTTTTCATAAGAGTAGGCCACCGAGTGCTGGTGGAAACAGATGACAAGATTTACAAAACTGCATACACACGGGGACTGGATGTATAAAAGCACCTGAGTGCTTATTCCATTATCCTCGATATAAGAGAACGAATAAATAAATAAAAATGAATGAATAGACCATTGACACTCTCAGATTGTCACCCACAAGTTTGTATCAATGCCCTTCAACACTGGACATATTTGTTTACAGAAGGAAATCTGTGTCACAAGCCAAACGAGATAGACTGAGAGCTGAAAAACGCTGGGCAAGTCAAGAAAGGCCAGAAAATGAACTGTGACCTTCATGCTTATTTCCCTCCACCCTGTTTGTTTCAGAGCTGTTTTCTGCATCCCCCCACCCTGTGTCCCCATGTGAAATGGCTTAAAGCCTACCCCATCAAAAAATACAATTTGTACTGACATGGTTTCCACATCCAGTTTTTGTGTTGTGGTCCCACTTCCTAGTGAGCTCATAGCAAACTCACTCTAGGTAGGAGCCGGCCAAAGTCCAAAAAATCCCTATACCTCTCACAGCATTTGAGCCCGCAACCTTCCAGTCCTTAACTTAAGGTGCTAACCACTGTGTGTGTGTTTTTTTTCTATCATGTCAGGATTGTTGATTTGACTGTTGTTGTTGTTTTTTTTGTTCAGGAGGAAATGAAGGGATACCGCCATCAGAAGGACGAAGTGACAAGAAACAAAGAAGAGGGGCAGGAGCAAGGCAAGGAAGCTGTGAGTATTTTCTTCTCTGGATTACTTAGTAGTCATTTATTTATTTATGTATTTATTTATTTTTGTATTTGTTTATTTATTTATTTGATTCTTTTATAATGAGGATAATGGAATAAGCATTTGTGTGCTTTTTTTTTTCCATCCAGTCCCCGTGTGTATGCAGTTTTGTCAATTTTGTCATCTGTTCCCACCAGCACACAATGGCCTACTCTTACAAAAAGCGGAACAGGATTTAACGTGTGTGCAAGATGTTCTGCGTACATTTGCACACGGGGTCTCTGTATACAGTCTCATCTGAAAGACTACTAATGGCAGAAGTAGGAGTAGTTGTTGTTGTTCCCCAGCTTAACACTCTGGGGGTCACCCAGAACGTGCCCTCTGACTCACTCATCCCACCTGGGAATCACTGTGAGATTGATATTGCACACTGAATGAGAAGTTTGCATGTATGACTGTTTTCAAGTATCTCGCCATATAGGCAGCCATACTCCAGCTTCAGAGGATTTTTTCTCCTTTAAAGAAGAGAGCAGGTTGTTCTGTTAAGAGCTTGTCATGGCTGAAGGCAATCTCAACACATTTTACAACATCACAACATTTTGGTATAGGCCTTGGCAATGAGGTGACATCAATAACTGATACAGCTTTTGGCCTGGGTGAAGTAATTGCAGTAGTAGCAGTTGTAGCAGCAGTAGTAGTAGTGGCTGCATAAGTAGCAGTAGTAGTAATAGTAATAGTAGAAGAAGTAGTAGTGATATTGTTTGTATCATTAACCCTTTCAATACGGCAAGCCTGTTTTCTGGCTCAGCTTTCTGATACCCTTCAGTCCTGTAAGGAGGAAAACCGGCTTGACCAAATTTTCCTTCAATTCCTGAGTTTCTGAGATGCAGAAGTGTGCAAAATGGGTATTTAGGTAAATTTTACATACACACACGAAGCTCTATACATATTCTCGTGGGAAAGGAGAAGCAGTGTTTGCCGTATCAAAACTTCTTTCCCGAATCCCTTAATGCCAGTTAGCCACATGATGGATCACTATAAACAAACTTTCCTCTGGTACCGTTATCGCCGGGAAATCGGCTGACTGGACTGAAGGGGAGAGCGCGGGGGCAGGAATTCAGGATAGGGGAAGTAATTGTTAGCAGATATTCAGTGCTGTAAGGGTTAATATCAGTATCATAATTTTTATTACTGTTGTTATTAATAGCAGTATTAGTATTATTGATTTTTGTTTTTAAATGTGCTGTTAGTAGTTCTTTGGTTTTTGTCAAACTGTTTTCAGATTGATCAGATAAGGAACAAGGAGCACAACGTTCAGCAAATCAACAAAAGAATCCAACTGTAAGATTCACTCTCTGTGTGTACGTGTCTGTCCAGTGCCATGGCCATTTTAATCTGTCACCTCTTCTGTTTTTCTTCCTTTACTACCTCTTACTCTCCTCCTCAGGGGGTTTCTTCCCTCCTCCTTACACTTCTTGCTCGTCTCCATTTTCTTCATTGCTTGGCTGGTACTTCAAGAGTCACTCTTGTAAGCTTTTTTGTTTGGGGTTTAACACCTTTCCTACGTCAAACAAGAAAAGTCTCGTTTTCGTTATAACCCATGGTAGGGCGCAAACCAGAGAGTCTCGTTCGCGATGGGTACTTTCGTTTCGGCACTTCTCTCATAAGAGTAATCGTTCTTACAACCCTACAGAGGTCACTACTGCAAGGGAACTAACTCAAGTGTGCACAAAGGTAAATAGAATGTTCTAGGACCGGCTAAAAAGATGTCAAAGCGACAAGCACTACCCCCAAAGTTTGGCGATTTCGAACTTCTTCTTGGAGTCAGACAGTGAGTCGGACAATCCTGCAGAAGACAGTTCTGATGAGTTTGTACCAAGTTTGTACAGGTCTAGTGTCTTCTCTTCTGACAGGTCTAGTGTCTTCTCTTCTGACAGGTCTAGTGTCTTCTCTTCTGACAGGTCTAGTGTCTTCTCTTCTGACAGGTCTAGTGTCTTCTCTTCTGACAGGTCTAGTGTCTTCTCTTCTGACAGGTCTAGTGTCTTCTGACAGGTCTAGTGTCTTCTCTTCTGACAGGTCTAGTGTCTTCTGACAGGTCTAGTGTCTTCTCTTCTGACAGGTGTAGTGTCTTCTCTTCTGACAGGTCTAGTGTCTTCTGACAGGTCTAGTGTCTTCTCTTCTGACAGGTCTAGTGTCTTCTGACAGGTCTAGTGTCTTCTCTTCTGACAGGTCTAGTGTCTTCTCTTCTGACAGGTCTAGTGTCTTCTGACAGGTCTAGTGTCTTCTCTTCTGACAGGTCTAGTGTCTTCTCTTCTGACAGGTCTAGTGTCTTCTGACAGGTCTAGTGTCTTCTCTTCTGACAGGTGTAGTGTCTTCTCTTCTGACAGGTCTAGTGTCTTCTCTTCTGACAGGTCTAGTGTCTTCTCTTCTGACAGGTCTAGTGTCTTCTGACAGGTCTAGTGTCTTCTGACAGGTCTAGTGTCTTCTCTTCTGACAGGTGTAGTGTCTTCTCTTCTGACAGGTGTAGTGTCTTCTGACAGGTGTAGTGTCTTCTGACAGGTCTAGTGTCTTCTGACAGGTCTAGTGACAGGTCTAGTTTCTTCTGAAAGGTCTAGTGTCTTCTGAAAGGTCTAGTGTCTTCTCTTCTGACAGGTCTAGTGTCTTCTGACAGGTCTAATGTCTAACACTCTTGCCTAAAAAAGCGAGAGGTGTGGGTTTGACCCCAAGTTGAGTCTTTGAATCTGAATGTTTTGATCTGTCATTGAGTCTGATATTCCCCCCCCCCCCCCCCCCTTCCCTATCCAGTAGACCCTGAGTTATAGTCTGGGTGCTAGTCTTTGGAATACGATGATAAAGTGAGGTCCTGTGTGCAACCTGCATTCAGCACACGTAAAAGAATCTATGGCAAAAAGAGGGTTGTTCCAGTCAGAATTCTGTTGGGAAAAAAGTCACTCTTGTGCTGACAGGAACATGAAAAAAATATATAGGTGGTGGTGCTCATGTGGCGACATGCTGTCCCCGTGAAGAGCAATGCAAGTTTCATGTAGAGAAATCTGCTGAGACTAAAAGTAGTGCACAAAGCAACACAGTGTAGCACAATACAGTTCAATAAAGTGCAAGGCAATGCGCAACAGTACAATAAAGTGCAAGGCAATGCGCAACAGTACAATACAGTGCAAGGCAATGCGCAACAGTACAATACAGTACAACGCAATGCGCAACAGTACAATACAGTACAACGCAATGCGCAACAGTACAATACAGTACAACGCAATGCGCAACAGTACAATACAGTGCAACGCAATGCGCAACAGTACAATACAGTACAACGCAATGCGCAACAGTACAATACAGTACAACGCAATGCGCAACAGTACAATACAGTACAACGCAATGCGCAACAGTACAATACAGTACAACGCAATGCGCAACAGTACAATACAGTACAACGCAATGCGCAACAGTACAATACAGTACAACGCAATGCACAACAGTACAATACAGTACAACGCAATGCGCAACAGTACAATACAGTGCAACGCAAAGCGCAACGGTACAATACAGTACAACGCAATGCGCAACAGTACAATACAGTACAACGCAATACGCAACAGTACAATACAGTACAACGCAATGCGCAACGGTACAATACAGTTCAACACAATGCACAACAGTACAATATAGTACAACGCAATGCACAACAGTACAATACTGCACAACAAGTGCTGGCTAATTTGCGCCACATTGATTGATGTTGTTTTTTTTATACCAGACTGTGAATGCATGTCTAAACACACAGCACCATACTGTTACAGTACAGTTGTTGTTGTTGCTGTTGTTCCCCAGCTGAACACTCTGGGGGGGTCACCCAGAATGTGCACTCTGACTCACTAATCCCACCTGGGAATCACTGTGAGATTGAAATTGCACACTGAATGAGAAGTTTGCATGTATGACTATTTTCAAGTACCTCGCCATATAGGCAGCCATACTCCGACTTCAGAGGAATACAGTACAGTACAGAGCAGCATTTTACCACGCAGAGACAGTAGAATCAAAAACTGTACTCAATATGCACTCTGATTGGTGGGGTTGTTGTTTTTTTTCTTTGGTTCAGGTACAACCAATCAGGCAAGCAGACACAACTGGAGAAGAGCCAAGAACGCCAGCAGGAGATAGGACGAGAGCAGGCGAGAGTGAAGACAGAACAGGAGGAAGTGACGGCCAATGTTGACAAAATGAGGAAAAGTCTGGCCTCCCAGCAGGTGGGTTAGTTATATCGCTGTCGTTTTCCCAACACTTCCTCTTGTCATTGTTTTCTGAAGGCTCAGTTGTGTTGTTTTATGAAGGCTCAGTTGTGTTGTTTTGTGACGGCTCAGTTATGTTGTTTTCTGAAGGCTCAGTTGTGTTGTTTTGTGACGGCTCAGTTGTGTCGTTTTGTGACGGCTCAGTTGTTTTATGAAGGCTCAGTTGTTTTCTGAAGGCTCAGTTATGTTGTTTTGTGAAGGCTCAGTTATGTTGTTTTGTGAAGGCTCAGTTATGTTGTTTTATGAAGGCTCAGTTGTGTTGTTTTATGAAGGCTCAGTTGTGTTGTTTTATGAAGGCTCAGTTGTTTTATGAAGGCTTGGTTGTTTTGTGAAGGCTCAGTTGTGTTGTTTTATGAAGGCTCAGTTATGTTGTTTTCTGAAGGCTCAGTTGTTTTTAGAGGGTCGTTGGTGTTTTATGAAGGCTCAGTTGTGTTGTTTTATGAAGGCTCAGTTGTGTTGTTTTATGAAGGCTCAGTTGTTTTATGAAGGCTCAGTTGTGTTGTTTTATGAAGGCTCAGTTGTGTTGTTTTGAGAAGGCTCAGTTGTGTTGTTTTATGAAGGCTCAGTTATGTTGTTTTCTGAAGGCTCAGTTGTGTTGTTTTGTGAAGGCTCAGTTGTGTTGTTTTATGAAGGCTCGGTTGTGTTATTTTATGAAGGCTCAGTTATGTTGTTTTCTGAAGGCTCAGTTGTGTTGTTTTATGAAGGCTCAGTTGTGTTGTTTTATGAAGGCTCAGTTGTTTTCTGAAGGCTCAGTTATGTTGTTTTGTGAAGGCTCAGTTATGTTGTTTTATGAAGGCTCAGTTGTGTTGTTTTATGAAGGCTCAGTTGTGTTGTTTTATGAAGGCTCAGTTGTTTTATGAAGGCTTGGTTGTTTTTTGAAGGCTCAGTTGTGTTGTTTTATGAAGGCTCAGTTATGTTGTTTTCTGAAGGCTCAGTTGTGTTGTTTTATGAAGGCTCAGTTGTTTTCTGAAGGCTCAATTGTGTTGTTTTATGAAGGCTCAGTTATGTTGTTTTATGAAGGCTCAGTTATGTTGTTTTATGAAGGCTCAGTTGTGTTGTTTTCTGAAGGCTCAGTTATGTTGTTTTGAGAAGGCTCAGTTGTTTTATGAAGGCTCAGTTGTTTTCTGAAGGCTCAGTTGTGTTGTTTTATGAAGGCTCAGTTGTGTTGTTTTGTGACGGCTCAGTTGTTTTATGAAGGCTCAGTTGTTTTATGAAGGCTCAGTTATGTTGTTTTCTGAAGGCTCAGTTTTATGAAGGCTCAGTTGTTTTATGAAGGCTTGGTTGTTTTGTGAAGGCTCAGTTGTATTGTTTTATGAAGGCTCAGTTGTTTTGTGAAGGCTCAATTGTGTTGTTTTGTGAAGGCTCAGTTGTTTTATGAAGGCTTGGTTGTGTTGTGAAGTGCTCAATCATGTTGTTTTCTGAAGGCTCAGTTGTTTTGTTTTCTGAAGGCTTAGTTGTTTTATGAAGGCTCAGTTGTTTTATGAAGGTTTAGTTGTTTTATGAAGGCTTGGTTGCTTTCTGAAGGCTTAGTTGTGTTGCTTTATGAATGCTTAGTTGTGTTGTTTTCTGAAGGCTCAGTTGTTTTCTGAATGCTCAGTTGTTTTCTGAAGGCCCAGCTGTTTTCTGAAGGCTCAGCTGTTTTCTGAAGGCTCAGTTGTGTTGTTTTGTGAGGGCTCAGTGGTGATGATTTCTTTAAGGCTCACTTGTCATTTTCTGAACACTTAAGACAAAAAGACTGATAAAAAATTTTTTTTTAATTTAAGTAAAAGTCGTAACTAAACCAAGATGGGTGTCAGCAAGTTTTTGTCAAAATCGGTGCACAGCTGTCAGTTTCCCCCCACTTTCAGCTCCTCTCAGCAGCTAATTATTCCATCCCATCCCAGCCCAGATGAGGCCGGCTGGTTGCTAATCATAGCAGGATCTGACCGCACTTGGACTAGGTAAAAGGAAAGGAAAGGGCCACGCTAAAAATTTAGCCCTCTGGACTGAGGGATGTTGGACTTGCGCGCTTGTGGGTGGGGAAACCTCAGGTGAGTTGTTGTGTCCTCAGGTGCGGGAACGAGAATTATCCGACAACCTGCAGTTGCGGGTCCAGGAGGAGCAAGTTGGTCACCTGGAGCAGGAGATAGCTCACCTGGAGCAACAGCTGGGCGGCCTTGACCCCACCAACCTGGAGCGAGAGCGGCAGAAGCTGATGAAGAAGGATGACGAGCTGAACAAAGAGGTAGGTCAGAGGGGGTGGGGTGTGTCAGGGAGGAGTGAGTAGTGGTCGCCACGGGAGTGGAGTGGAGCGGAGCGCCGGGGTTATTCATTTATTTTTTAATTTTATTTATTCATTTATTTATTCATTCATTTATTTATATATTTATTTATTCATTCGTTTATTCTTTTATATCGAGGATAATAGAATAAGCACTCATGTGCCTTTTTTTCATCCAGTCCCTGTGTGTATGCAGTTGTGTAACTATTGTCGTCTGTACCCACTGGCACACAATGGCCTGCTCTTACGAAACGCGGAACAGGATTTAACGTGTGCGCAAGATGTTCTGCGTGCGTTTGCACACGGGGCCTCTGTTTATAGTCTCATCCAAAAGACTAAGAAAAATACAACACACACAGGGGTTAGGTGCGGTGGTGGGGATTGTGTGGATGATGGTGAGGAAGGAGGAATGGGGCGGTGTTCAGGTGTTTTGGAATCTCTTCCGGGGGACTGTCACGGTCAGTGCTCTGCAGGTGCATCGTGTCACTGATCAGATTGTGTCCCTTGTGTATGCAGGTGCATCGTGTCACTGATTAGATTGTGTCCCTTGTGTATGCAGGTGCATCGTGTCACTGATC